>JAZEWU010000041.1:6115977-6128761 GCA_036362915.1 Geotria australis
AATGGCGTGGGTATTCGCCGGGTACTCCGGTTTCCTCCTACAGTCCAAAGACATGCTGCTGCATAGGTTAACTGGCCTGCGGACTAAATTGCCCCCCGGTGCCCTGCGATGGACTGGCGTCCCATCCTTGGTATAGCTCTGCCTTGTGCCCTGTGTCGGCCGGGACAGGCTCCAGTTCACTGCAACCCTGTATAGGATTAAGCGGTTTCTGACAATGGATGGATGGACTCGTAGATGAACAGATGATGCCCTTATCCGTGTGGAGGGCCGGCCCTCGTGGTAATGTGGGATTTTCACGGCTCGATGTATGAGAATTGCTTTAAAGAGCTGCTCTTTGGGATAGCCGCGTCAAGCAAAGGAGAGAGGAGGATCGCTCGACACGGCTACCATGAAAGAGCAGCTCTTCAGAGCAATTCTCACGCATCGAACCGTGAAAATACATGAATAATAATAATAACATTTATATAGCGCCTTTCACCCGAGGGTCACAAAGCGCTGCATAAAGTCGCGGAGAGAACGACATGTCAACAACGACAGAGCACGGTAAATCAGCAACAATTTTTTTTTGGGTTTTTTTATAATCCGAGCTGTGGAGAGAATGGCATATCAACAACGGGGAGACAGAAAACTGAGAGTCAAGCGATAGCAACGAATTATAAAACAATACAACTTCAAACGTAATCTTTACCAAATAAAAGCAACTGACATGGTGAGAATTGGACAAAAAGTAACGGATTCTAGAAATGAATCACAAGTCCAAATTCCAGTAAGCTATCACACAACTGGGGGTTGAATCATTCCAGCCCAGTGGCATCAGACTTCAGGTTTACGGTGAAGTGACAGCTCACAGAGACACGGCAAGTAATAAGAAGCAATAATAACAATAGAAACGTGCAGATCGGAATACCCAGTACAAGTGTCAAACCCACATTCCAAAAAACAGGACGTATTGTCCTGGGACTGGAAATCCTGAGATTGTCTCAGCACGGCACAAAGTCAGATACAGCTTGACAGATTCTAACAGCAGCACGTGGAGTCGTTTTCAGGGTGGCGCACAAATAAAGTCCTGCCCAAATCGGTTCAATTGCTGCAGAGTTATCCCCTTGTTCTGCGTGGGGTTTCTCTAGGTTCTCCGTTTTTCTCTTACAACGAAGACACACTCATGAATGAACTGTCCGCTTCTTATTCTTTGCGATTCTTTGAAGCGCGATGGTTAAATTACAGTTTCCCATTTCCTTACACAGCCCCTTGGATTTTCATTGAACGCCGCAAGGTCTTTTGAACTGTCCGCTAACATCTTGATATATAGGACCCAGTGTCTGGCGTGTAGGCGCCAGCTAACCACGTGGCGGACTGCCCCCCTGCGGTTTCCTGACGCCTCTGAGTCGTTCTCTCTGAGAATTAATACCTTCGAACCTGAATGAATATGTAACACGAAGGCTTTCGCAATGCACAACCTTAATCTTATCTGGTTATTTGAAAAATTGTGCAATGCTACGTGTAAATGTTTTTTGTTAGTTGATTTAAATTTGGTTATTTATGAATCTTGTATATATTTTAAATTATTGTCAGCAATTCGCATGGTTGTTGTGTCGCAGGAGTCCCGTAACGAGCTTGAAAGCTCACTTGGTATTTTTCTGCTGTAATAATACACATCTATCTATCCATAGTATAGCTCTTTTTATGAGTTAGGTCACGCGAAACGTCGTACCTTCATTGTGAATGTTGTGGGTTCGCTCTCCAACATACCGGTATGCTTATGTAGTTACGAATTGGCACGTTTTGTTCACGTGACAACCCTTTACTGATTGGCTGTGTCGGGTGGAGGCGGCTTTGCGACGCTTACTTTTTACATGACCTAACTCATAAAAAGAGCTATACTATGAATGCAGAGGTAAAAAAAGCAATCGCACACAAATACATCTCTTTTTTTTAAAGAGCCTCATTTCAAGTCACATGTCAATGGATATGACACCCTAGTGCAAGGGTGTCCAAACTACGGCCCGCGGGCCAACTGCGGCCCGCCATCCATTTTTAATTGGCACGTATCAAAGTCTAAAAATATAATGGTCTATGGCCCACACATAATATTTGCGCTTAACTGTATTGTGAGTGGCCCAGTCCTTCGTATATTTTTCTGTATGTGGCCCTCAGGAAAAAAAGTTTGGACACCCCTGCCCTAGTGTATTGGTTGATGTTATGTATCTTACACTCATAGTCTGTAGTGTAAAACCTGCCAGGTTCATCATTGTACAATCGATCCTGTCAGTAATTCTGGGCACTTTTACCATTAGTCAGGCTTAAGTGTTAAGTAATAATAATAATAGCATTTTATATAGCGCCTTTCACCCGAGGGTCACATGTGTTATGTTCCACGAAATGAAATTACAATAGCATTAGCGTAGGAGTGCCTGACACTGGTGCCCAAGATAATTTAATCTTCCATCCAGGAAACATTCTGGTGGTATGATAGTCATTTAGAAAAATGTTTTTTAATGGACGATGTTTATATTATCACGGATTGTATTTTTTTGAGGACAGGATTGTGGCACATTGAGTATCACTATCGCCTCACAGCAAGAGCCTGGGCTCAATTCCCGGCTTGCTGATGCATGTACTTCTTTTGGCAATGGCGTAGTGTCCTAGTCAGGGCTCAATGCTGCCCTGGTTGAGACTCAACGTTTTTCACAGTTTCCAGTAACTGACGGCTGTGCAAAGCATTCTCACATGTGTTGTTGTTCATCTGAAAAGCACACACTCATGAAAAACAGAGAAGAGGTTTTGCACTTTCTGACAATAATATTGGTGTTAAGATGTTTTACACCTACATAATTTACAAGGTATGAAGTTTGCATGCAGGAACCTAATCACAGCTATCCAAGGGCACTATTTGTATTTCATTTACTACGTTGGGTGGGTTCACTATAACGTGAAAAAAAACATTCATTAATAAATTGGCTGATATCATCGTAAAATACAGGACGCGGTGTCTGGCAAATGTTGGTGCCGGCTAACTGGGTCGATGCCGTTCCCCTCCCTGCCTCTCTACAGTTCTCCCACGCCTCTGAGTCATTCTCTCTCTCTCTTTAACATTGAACGAATATGCACCAGTATTCATTCATTGTCAGAAATCGCTTAATCCTGTACAGGGTCGCGGTGAGCCGGAGCCTATCCCGGCACACACAGGGCGCAAGCCAGGGCTATACCCAGGATGGGACATTAGTCCATCACAGGGCACCGGGGGGAAATTTAGTCCGCAGCCCAATAAATCTGTGCAGCAGCATGTCTTTGGACTGTGGGAGGAAACCGGAGTTACCTGGCGAAAACCCACGCGGACACGAGGAGAACATGCAAACTCCAGAGAAATGCACCCGAGGCGGGATTCGACCCCCGGGTACTGGGTACTTCTTGCTGTGAGGCGGCAGCACTACTCTCCGCGCCACCGTGCCGCCAGTTATATGCACATTTTTTATTTATTTTGTTTCCAAAGTTTCCCAAGGTTTTTCGGTAGGGATCTCACTGATTTGAAGCCATGTGGTTGACATGTATGCAATGGCAGGAATTACTTCCCAGCACAATACCACCATTTTTTTATTTGCTGTTGCGTATGTCTGTGTGTTCTTGTGCTTAAATGGTGATTGTTTAATTTGGATTGGCGTTGTTTCCCCTCGTGTCTGTCTCTCTGTCTTTCTGTCTCTGTGTCCCTATGTCTCTCCCTGTCACTCACCCTCCCTCCCTGTCTCCCTCCGTGTTTGTGTTCAATGAAGTGACGGCCATCTTAGGGGACGCTGGCAGATTTTTGCCGCTCTTAAGATTGCCAGTTTCACGACCTTTCAGTATATTCTAAGTTACCTTAATCATTTATTTTCTGTTGCTTTGGTTTTTCTATTGTTTTTTCATTCGTTGTTGGCGTGCCGTCCTCTTCGCGGCCCTTGTGCAGCGCTTTGTGACCCTCGGGTGAAAGGCGCTATATAAAATGCTTTTATTATTATTATTATTGTGAGCAGGAGGGGCACAGCGTCTTACATATACTGTATTACGTACCCAGAAACCTACATTTGATTCCGGGCTATGGCCAACGTCAGTGGTGTCTGCACCACCCACTGCCCAGCATGATGACGGGGGAGCAAACAACCCCCGAGTCTGACACAGCGCGGGGAACCGTTCATCCATCAGCAGACTGACACAAAGGAGTGTAGATTCTACCATCGCACTACAGGATTGATAATGCTGTCGACTTGTTTTTTTTATAACAAAAGGTCAAAAGTTGAAATCCATATCTGGGGTCAACTTAACACATGGTAAAATTAACTCGAAGGTTTTCATGACCAATGTTATTCATAGTGAGGTTGTGTTTCTGAGTTTAGGTCATGTGAAGGTGTCAATATAATCTCTTGATTCCCTGATGATGCTAGCTGTAATGCCAGCGAAACGTCGGTGCCATCGCTTGAGGTAAGTGATGCATGTGCTCACTCGTTTGCTCCTGCATATCGACGGGTGCACTTCACTTACACACCTTCACATGACCTAAACTCACAAACAGAACCTCACTATGATTAACACATCGTAATTTCCAGGTTGACAAATTGACCCCCACTTTGTGGGAAGAATGAGGATTCTAGAGAGAATGGCCCATACCATAGAAATGTGGAATTTCCAATATCGACTCAGGGCTGCCAATGGTGATGATTGATGCCCTACGCTCATTTCAGCATAAAATATGCTGATATTTTATGTTATTCCACATCTTGCTTACATTGTCCTCCTGTTTATAGAGTCATGAGCAGCATGTAACTAGTAGTTATTTTGCTGAGCACATTGAGAATGTGGTGGGAGTGCAGGGTGTGCTCAGGATGTCAGGCGATAAACACGCAGCAAGCGAGAGAACACTGCAGATTAAATTCTGCATTCGCATTTTTGCGGGTCATGTGACGGTCCTCGTGTTTTCACTGGCAAGCCGAAGTCAAAGCGTCTTCCTGCTCAAAGTGCAACGCAGTTGCATTAATCTCTGACCAACGTCCTGAACCAGCAGTGTAAATTCGACGTTTCTGTTTTGGGAGCCAGTGTCCCCATAGGATGACCAGCGTTGGATTCCCCACAAATTGCACACATTTGTGATTGCGACTTCGTGAAGCTCTTAGGCCGTCTCAACCCCCAGCTGGAGTTTTCAATGGGCAACCTTCCACAAATGAGTCGGAGACTTTACAATCAATTAAAACATGTCCCTGGAGACTAGGATACGTTCATTCTCTGTGATAAGTTCACTTGCAATTGCTCAGAGTATCTCCGCTTTCCTTCGCGATGTTTTGCCTGCCACGTTGGAAGCATCCTGGTTGAATCACCTATAATGGAGCTCCAAGCAGCCTGATACTCAATAATATAATGGTAATACATGAAATGCGTTTACCCACATTTTACAACAATATTTTATTTAAAAAAAGTTTTAACACAAGGGCGTGAATTAAAAACATTTCCCACGAAGACTTGCTTCTCTCAGAAACAAATACACGGTAATATAGTACTGTACTAGTGACAGGGCATTCCCCATACAGTACTGCTAAAAATACATCAAGGAAATATTTGACTCAAGCCAATATCTGGAAACGTAAGCGCGACGGTGCCTGCGTATTGCTTGTGCTATGATATACTCCAACACGTTACGCCAAGCGCATCGGTTGGACACGGGTCTGAGACATAAGTCATTCATGTAGATTAACAATTACAAAGCACTGTGCCGTTTAAAGTCACTGCTTTAGGAGGTCGACAATGGCTTAGAGGTCAGAGCGCTGAGCTGGCACCTCTGCATTTAAGGTTCATATCCTTAGCAGCCGTATGTGCTCAAGCTGTGTGGTCTTGAGCAGTGAGTGGCTGCTCTCAGCCGACGTACTAATGGCCACTCTGTGTACTCGACATCAGGGATTCTCAACCTTTTGCACCTTAAGGCCCACTTGGGTCTGGTCTTCACGGACCGCTAGGTGGCGCTCACGGCCCACTGATGGGTCGCGATCCACCAGTTAACAATGGCGGATCTAAATATATTTACGGGGAGCGGCCCCTCCGGTTACAAACCATCTGGCCGGATAGTAAGAAACCAGTGTACAGCGGAACCTCGGTTATCGTCCATAATTCGTTCTCGATCGACGGCCGAAAACCGAAATGGACGAAAACCGAAGCAATAATTCCCATAAGAAACAATGGAAATACCATTAATCCGTTTATACACCCAAAACTATTCACAAATAACACGTTTTATACAGCATAACTATCAATTTGCATACGGAAAACAATTATCCATCCATCCATTTTCAGAAACCGCTTAATCCTGTACAGGGTCGCGGTGAAGAAATAAATATAAAAGACAAATAAATAGAATAAATTAATATTTAACTTCACTTTACCTGAATTGAAGACTCTCGCTGGCGTACATAAGACGGTGAGGGGGTAGGTAGATAGCAAGAGAGGTTATTGTTTGGAATGGGATTCCCCCTCCATTAAGACTTCAGGCAAGTCTTTTTCTGGTGTTTGTTTGCTCGATAACCGAGGGGATGGACGATTTCCGAGACGTATTTTCGCCGAAAAAAGTGAACGATAACCGAATCGTACGATAACAGAATCGCAAAGAAGAAGAAGAAGCATTCAAAGCTTTTAAGCACAATCATTGCACCGTGGAAGCCTCCTGTGTTGTCGATTTTCTGTAACTTAAGATCCCAGAGCGCTTCATATCAGTCAGGTACCATTACCTGCCAGTGATGGGTACAAATGCTGCACCTCATTCGACACGACAGTTGATCTATTGAACGCTTCAATTATTTACGGCTGGCGGTAATGAGCACTAATAGCTACAGTGCTTACTACTGCAACCCTTTCCCATCGACACTGCCACCCAAAATAGGACTCATCATCCCTGGTGCTCTTAATATATTCATTCGTTGTCAGAAACCACTGAATTCTGTACAGGGGTGCGGTGAGCCGGAGCCTATCCCGGCAGACACAGGGCGCAAGGCAGGGCTATACCCAGGATGGGACGCCAGTCAATCACACGCAGGGCACCGGGGGCAATTTCGTCCGCATGCCAATTAACCTAAGCAGCAGCAGCAGCAGCAGCAGCATGCCTTTAGACTGTGGGAGGTAACCGGAGTGCCCGGCGAAAACCAGAATCAGTGCAGCACACTCACAGTATTTACACGCGCCCAGCCCAACCCCAACAAAGCGTGTTACTCACGAGGATAGCGCGCGACTCTCACCACTTAATCGCCTTCAAGGGACAGTAACCGCAGAGGTACTAATATTAACGATGGCTGTATAACGTTAATGTTAACGAGGGCGGGGTTAACCACGTATAGTTGTGAGGCGAGGCGTACGCAAGCTGTTGTTATGCGGTGCTTGGTTACACAGAGCTCGCGCCCCATTGGGTGATGTGCGGAGAGCGCCGCGCGGTTTCACCAATCAAGCGCGATCAGCAACGCGACGCCCTAACTCTTAATAAATAATAAACTCAATTGTAAACTTAGTAAAACTAAACTTGATAACAATATACTTTATTTATAACGCGTGGCACATATTCATTTGATGTCGAAGGTATTCATTCGGGGGCGGCACGGTGGCGTAGCGGTGAGGAGCGCTGCCGCCTCACAGCAGAAGCTAACAACCATCGTGCTTCGAAGAATCGCAAAGAAAACCCGGCTCGGGTGCATTTCTGTGTGGAGTTTGCATGTTCTCCCCATGTCCGCGTGGGCTTTCTCCGGTCACTCCGATTTCCTCCCACAATCCAAAGACATGCTGCTGCTACTGCATAAGCTAATTGGCGTACTGACTACATTTCCCCCAGTGTCCGGTGATGGACTGGCGTCCGATCCGGGGTATAATAATAGCAATTTATATAGCGCCTTTCACCCGAGGGGCACAACGTGGTATAGCCCTGTCTTGCGCCCTGTTTCTGCCGCGATAGGATCCGGTCAACCGCAACCCTGTATAAGATTACGTTGTTTCTGACAATTAATGAATGAACGAACTATGGCAGTAGCGAAATAAGAGTGACAAGGAGGCGACTGACCGCCCGAGTGAATCGGTGATTTCTGCAGCGTCAATAACCCCGTCAATGACCCCGTCAATCACCCGGACCGCCGCCTCATTCCGAGTCCTCCCGGGTCCAGGGAGGTAGGAGGAGGTGGGTGCTCTATCCTAGACGAGGCAGCAGTTAGGCTTCCAGCTTCAGTTGCGATGACATTGTTCGGTTTCATTCATCATTGTCAGAAACCGCTTAATCCTGTACAGGGTTGCGGTGAACCGGAGCCTATCCCGGCACACACAGGGCGCAAGGCAGGGCTATACTCAGGATGGGACGCCAGTCCACCACCGGGGGCAATCTAGTCAGCGGGTCAATTAACGTATGCAGCAGCATGTCTTTGTACTGTGGGAGGAAACCGGAGTGTCCGGCGAAAACTGTGCATCTCTACCGCGTACTGTCCCTCACAACGAAGCAACGACACAGCACGCAGCAAGTTAGTCAACAGCTCCCAACTAGTTAGAGGGATGGGGAGGAAGGGATTGCGGGGTGAGTGATGGAGAGGGAGGTGAGTGGGGAAGACGCGAGGGAGCTGGGAGGTGAGTGCTGATGTCAGAGGAGACCACGGGCCGTGACGTCACGCGGGAGCTCCGCGGAGAAGCGGCACTCGGAGCGTGTCGCGGTAAACGCTGCCACTCCGCTCCTACTGCTGGACAACAGTGGACAGAGACTGCGCCGCTCTGGGCTTTCATTACCGACACACAGCAGTGGAGAGAGCCTGGTCAACCGAACGAGAAAGAGGGGGACGAGAGAGCTCAAGCGAAGTGGCGCGACGGTGTGTATCACGCTCTGTGGCTCCCCTCCGCGCCGCCAACGGAGTGGTGATGATGGCGTTGACGGTCGCGTCAGCGAGGAGACTCCAGGCAAGTTGTGTAGACTGGCGTGCGAGTGAGTGAAGTGAGCGAGTGGCCTGATTTGGGGTTTGTGTGGCAGACACGCGGGTCCGCTCAGATGCGCGCTCGCTTAGAAAAGTTGTGTAAGTTGTGAACGGGTTCACGGGCGAGAGTGGGGATCAAATCACACCGCGTGGGGATGGTGGTGGTCATGATGGTTGGTGGCGATGACACAGGCGCCGTGGTGACGTCGCCGCTACCGAGTGGCGAATGGTGGTTGTTATGTTATGGTAGCGATGTGAGTGATGATAGCAGTCATGGTAATATTTGGCAGTGATGATTGGTGCTCGCTAACAGCACTTTACCACACAGTCTGTTAAGGCTATACGGGGGACCGTTGTCTTTGGTCGTGATGATGATGGTTACTGGTAGTGATTATGATGATGCTGGTGATGGTAGTGGTGATGATGATGATGGTAGTGATGGTTAATGATGTGGGTGATGACGACGATGATGATGATAATAATAATAGCATTTTATATAGCGCGAAGAAGACCCGGGGGTCACAAAGCGCTGCACAAGGGCCGCGAAGAGAACGGCATGTCAACAACGAACGAAAAAAACAAGCAATAAAAACCAAAGCAACAAAAAATAAACGATTAAGGCTGCTTCGAATATACTAGTAGTGGTTGCTCAGTGTTTCGCGCGCTGGGCTGTGGCGTCACCACGGCGCCCGTGCCACGCGAGGTGCACCTTGAGGCCAAATACACACACCGTCGTTGTCCGAACGCCCCAATATATCACGACTCTCTGCAAACGAGGCTTCGGGCTGTGGCATTCCTGGGTAAATATAATAAAAAAGAATCGCGTCTGACAAAACAGCCAGCCGTTGGCCAATAATAACTCGCGATGTAATCTCCGTGTAAATTGCTGCGTTAACAGCGAAACACAATCCGTGTATTGAGATGAATCTCACGGGTTCAGATGCAGCAGGCCTGCGAGACCGCGACGCATGACTCTGGGTCTAAATAGACCGCTGTATGTGTCAGCACACAGTAATCTGACACTCACATTTTTACATTATAACGCTTGTTTACCCCAGGAATGTATCATTGAGTCTCAAGACTGTGTCTTCAGGAGGGTCCTGGCACGCTTTCCCAGTAGGGGGGCAATGTGGCTGTTGTTGCTGTTGGCCAAGCACAGGGGTCATAGGGCAATAGCAGGTAATGTCCCCGGATTGAGATGTTTGGCCAATCTCAGTGCTATTCAAGGTAGAAGCGTTCACGTCGCGATCCCTGTCAGGTAGTACTTGGTATTGCCTGCGAATTCTACCAAACACTTCGAAGCCAAGCTGAAAGACGACGATGTCCAGAAGCTAGCCATCGTGCTTCGAAGAATCGCAAAGAAGAAGAAGAAGTGCTATTGTATGTTTTTTTTGTTTCGGGAGGAACCCGGCGGAACGCCATGCAATACAGGGGAGAACGCACACACACGCCACATGAAAATCTGCCCAAACAGGGAATCGAACCTAAGTCCTTCTTACTGTGAGGCAGAGTGCGTGGTGGGGAGAGGTGGCTCAGTGGTTAGCGCACTGGCCTACAAACCTAGCGACCCGAGTTCGAATTCCGGTAGAAACAGGGCGCAAGGCAGGGCTATACCCAGAATTGGACGCCAGTCCATCACAGGGCACAGGGGGGCAATTTAGTCCGCAGGCCAATGAACCAATGCAGCAGCAGCATGTCTTTGGACTGTGAAAACAATCCCGACAAAGCATATACAACCCGATAATGGGGCTCAAGGTAGAAGCGTTCACGACGCGATCCCTGTCAGGTAATACTTGGTGTTGCCTGCGAATTCTACCAAACACTTCGAGGCCGTGGAGCTGAGGGACAACGGATGTCCAGAGGCTGACTAACATCGTGCTGCTTCGAAGAATCGCAAAGAAGAAGAAGATGGCCTCAGTGGGCGAGAGGAACCCCAGAGGGACTCCCAGAGTTTCAGTTCCTCCGGCACGCCGCGGGCACGACTGGGTTGGTTCCTCCGGGTGGCGCGACGGCGCCAGGCCCCGCCACGCGGAACGCTTCGCAGATGCTGGATATTCACAAAATAATTTTAATAATTAATAATCATTTTTAATTTATAACGCGCACATATTCAGTCAATGTCGAAGCTATTCATTCGACGAGAGAACGACTCAAAGGCGCGTGGAAACCGCAGCCAGGCGGTTTGCAGGCGCCAACATATTGCCACACAATGCTTCCTATATATTATGATATTATCGGCCGACTAATTAATGAGGTTTTTTTTTAAGTTGTGGGAGGAAACCGGAGAACCCGGAGGAAACCCACGCAGAACAGGGGGGGAACACACAAACTCCACTGCATAGACACCCTGCTGCTCACACACTCACCTACTGTTAATAATCTACTTTTGTAACGCGCGCATTTTCTCCGAGCGCATTGCACCCGTTGATTCGGAGGCGCGGAGCCCTGCTCAGTCGGTTTGTTGTGAGTTGGTGAAGAGGTGATTTTTTAAGAGTTTTTTTTAAGGCTGTGGGGGACTGTGTTTGACGCAAATAGGTGTGGCAGGTTGTGGGTGCCCATTGCACAGTTAATCAGGTCCATCCATACAAGTTCAGTTTTTGTTGATGCGGCCCTGTGATGAACTGGCGTTCCATCATGGGTATAGCCCTGCCTTGCGCCCTGTGTCTGCCGGGACAGGCTCTGGCTCACCGAAACCCTGTACAGTATTAAGTGGTTTCGGACAATGATGACCTTCTAAGAGAGTGATTACAGCGTCCTTATGGGACGAAGCAACGTGCACGGTTTTATGGCTATTGTCCAGCCATCCATTTCCAGAAACCGCTTAATCCTGTACAGGGTCGCAGTGAGCCGGAGCCTATCCCGGCAGACACAGGGCGCAAGGCAGGGGAACACCGAGGATGGGACGCCAGTCCATCGCAGGGTGCCTGGGGAAATTTAGTCAGTACGCCAATTAACCTGGCAGCATGTCTTTGAATGGTGGGAGGAAACCGGAGTGCCGGGCGAAAACCCACGCGGACACGGGGAGAACATGCAAACTTGGCTATTGTCCAAGTTACATTTCACATCGCAGTTAGAGTAACCGCGAATGTGCATATTACGAACCGACGTGATTGGAGTTCGGTGGTTCCCCAAATGTTTGGTTGTGGGCTGTCCGGCGGCTCCGTGGCGACAGGAAGGGTGGTGCGCTCCGTGTCTCGCTCCACCGCGTCTCCGCACGCACGGCTATCTCTCCATCGGCACGCGTGCCCCCCCCCGCGAACCGGAAACGTGGCGAGTGGCGCTCCATGGGGGGAGACTGAGAGTGGAGCGGCAGCCAAAGGAGGGAACGAGCGGGCACCACCGGAGACCGTGTGATGAGACGAATTGATCCCGGCTCGTGTGCGCGAGCGGGATGGATTCTCGCACGGACCGTATGCGAAAGCCTTCATCCAGCGGTGGATAGAACATGCCTAATGATGATGTTGGTATCTTGTTTGCCCCTGGTGTCATTGCGTGTAGCAAGGTGTTTTCTCTGTTTGATTTGTCCAGTTTCAGTTGAACAGTATTTTAGTTAAAATACGAAAACAAAACTAGCCATCCATTGTCAGAAACTGCTTAATCCTGTACAAGGTCGCGGTGAGCCGGAGCCTATCCCGGCAGACACAGGGCTTGTGTCGTCTCAAAAAAAACTACAGTGCGGAGACAAAAACACAGCTCCGTGTGGGGATCTGTGTGAATTTTATAGCCGCTGGACCAAGGCCAACAAAAAGCATTTTTGGTGAAATCGTAATCTTGTTATTGCTTTTAGCACTTGGCTCACAATTCGGAAGTTACAATCCCAATTCATAACGATCCACAAAGTA
>JAZEWU010000042.1:0-15566 GCA_036362915.1 Geotria australis
CACGCCAAGTATACGGACACAGCTCTCGCTCTTGGAATAGAGAGACCGGATTGTCCTCAAAAGAGACACTGGCACCCCATACTCCCGCAGCACCTTCCACAGTAAATCTCGGGGCACATGGTTATAAGCTTTCTCCAGATCTAAAAAACAAATGTAGACTGGATTAGCAAACTCCCATGACCCCTCGATTATCTGAGAGGGCAAAAAGCTGGTCCATGGTTCCACTGCCAGGACGGAAACCGCATTGTTCCTCCTGAATCTGTGGTTCGACTACTGGTTGAAGTCTCCTCTCCAGGACCCTGGCATAGGCTTTACCTGGGATGCTATGGAGTGTGATCCCTCTGTAGTTGGAGCACACTCTGTGGTCCCCTTTCTTAAAGATGGGGACCACTACCCCAGTTTGCCAATCCAGAGGTACTGAGCCCACTTTCCATGCAACATTGAATAGGCGCGCTAACCACGACACCCCAACACTGTCCAGTGCTTTCAACATGTCCGGACGAAGCTCATGCCACCAATTTACATCAAGAGCTTAATTCAACAACAAGCGCATAGTGAGGAAAGGCTGTTACACGGGACCAGGGCCAAATAATGGTGCATGCTGGCTGGGAAAAGTCATGCTCTTCTCTCACTGAGTAAATGAAAGTGATACAATCAGAGGGGCAAACAGGACTGTGATTATACACTAGTTGCAATGGCATACCTCAACTGAGCTGGGCTATGCTGCAGGGCAGTAAATTATGTGAAGGCAAGCAAAATAAATCTATTCACAATAACGTCAGGTTGTCTGAACAAGGCAAATACTCCACCAATAGAGTGGCATATGCTACATCTACACAAGCTACGTTAATACATTTAAAGGGAACAAGTTAACATCTGAATTAAATATCGAGTCGGTATAACACGTTGTAATGAACGTCAATAAGGATTTTGCGCGACGGCAAAGGGGACAGCCAAACATCTCTAATGCCTCTCAATGTGAGGGGAACAAGCTTCAAATATTAATTCATACATTGTCAGAACCCGCTTAATCTTGTACAGAATCGTGGTGAGCCAGAGCCTATCCCGGCAGGCACAGGGTACCCAGGATGGGATGCCAGTCCAACGCAGGGCATGGGGGGAAATTTAGTCACCAGGCCAATTAACCTTTGCAGCAGCATGTCTTTGGACTGTGGGAGGAAACCGGAGTGCCTGGCGAAAACCCACGCTGATACGGGGAGAACATGCAAACTCCACACAGAAAGGCATCCGAGCCGGGATTCGAACCTGGGCCCTTCTTGCTGTGAGGCAACAGCGCTACTCACCATGCCACCGTGCTGCCTAAGCCTCAAATACTGCTTAATAAATAAACCCAAGTAGACTGCAACTGGCTCATGACAGTGGACACCCCCTGGGTGAGCAGAATGGAGGCAGGTGTGGGGTAGACAAGATGGACCTAAAGACAAGAGAATGATAAATACACCCGCGTGCATTCTTGTAATGATAGAAGCCTGTAAATAATGTGAACGTTGTGGAGATTCTCTGTCTCAAGCTCCATGTTACACAAATATTATCTGTACAACACAAAGGCTTTCATGTCTTATTCTTATTTCAGATATACATTTTTTTCCCACTTCTTTATTACTCTTCTGAACTTCAGAGAGCCAGCAGCAATATTCACAAAACATCACTAGGAAGAAATTCAGGTGAATGCAGTCCTGTCAGCAGAACACGTCATCAGCAAGAGACATCAGAAGAATGTGTTACACACTTGGTAGAGCAGCCTGTAAATAAGGTGAACACTATGCAGATAATTTTTCTTGAGCTCCTGGTTACACATTTTCCCAGATTTCATTCATACGTGCTGGCCCCTCCTCAGTGGCGGGCAGAGTGGGGGGGCGGAGGAGGCGACGGCCCCGGGCATCCATTTCAGGAGGGCATCTAATCAAATAGTGAAATTAAATAGTCCCACAAGGTGGTGTGAATGTTGATCCATATTTTAATAAGCGAGACCAGAGTAGAGAACCTGTTAAATGTAAATACTGTGCATAATGCTGATTAACTCTGTCAGTGCCCTGTTGACGCCGATCGACAGTATTTTTCATCATCCACTGTGCCCTGTCGACGACCGTCGACACTTTATATTGAATTTGAATAAAACGTGTATTTCATCTGTTTTTACATATTTAAGATGTCTTCCTTTCTCACATTTCTCAGTACTATGCCCTCTACTTGAGTCTTGGGGGCATACAATCAAGGAGTCGGAGTTGGCCCTGGGCATCACCAAACCTCTGTACGCCACTGCCCCTCCTACTCTGTGTTGTCCAAAACGTTCACCCACAACCTCCACGTCCGCAAACTGCCGGGGTTCGCCTCGCTCTCACTCCGAATTCTCCTCCTCTGTCACACTCCCACCACTGATGTGAAGGTTGGATTTTGGAGTTTAATCGTCAAAGTAACTTGCCACCATTTCTTCACATTTCACTTGCACTTCCTCATATTTCACCTTCACTTCTTCATATTTCCCCTGCACTCCTGGCCACGTTTCAAAGCTGGGGTTTTCTTCTGGTTCTTGTTTTATGAGAATTGGGCTCATTGCAGCAGTTTGACTTTCACAAGTCGATTTTTCATTCCCCTCCTTGTGCACCTTCCCATGCCTCATTTGCACCTCTGAGTTAGCAAATTTCTTTCCATAAACAACGCATTTGAAGGGTTTCTCAACCGTGTGTCTTCTCTGATGACTCTGCAGAGTTCCTGACTGTGTAAATGCCTTCCCACATTCGGTGCACTTGAAGGGCTTCTCACCCGTGTGGGTTCTCTGATGATTCTGAAGGTTTCCTGAATGTGTAAATGCTTTCCCACACACAGTGCACTTGAAGGGCTTCTCACCAGTGTGTGTTCTTTGATGAATACGAAGATCTCCTGAATGTGTAAATGGCTTCCCACACGCAGTGCACTTGAATAGCTTCTTGCCTGTGTGTATTTTCTGGTGTTTTTGAAGATATGATGATACCCCAAATGCCTTCCAACACACGGTGCACTTGAATGGTTTATCAGCTGTGTGTGTTCTCTGATGATTCTTAAGCGTTCCCGAGTCTATAAACGCCTTCCCACACAATGTGCACTTGAAGGGCTTCTCACCAGTGTGTGTTCTCTGATGAATCTGGAGAGTTCCTGAATATGGAAACGCCTTCCCACACACAATGCATTTGAAGGGCTTCTCGCCTGTGTGTGTTCTCTGATGAATATGAAGGGCACCTGACTGTGTATACGCCTTCCCACACACAGTGCACTTGAAGGGCCTCTCACCCGTGTGTGTCCTCAGGTGCTGTTTCATGTTGCCATTGTAATCCGTGCTGTACGAACACTGGGCGCATTGGTGCCTTTTAGCGCCGGGCAATGTCGAGGGTCTTGTCTCCATGTGATTCATTCTGTCGATATGCACACATACAGATTACACAAGTTATTCAGACAAAGGGTACACTCAAACTTACTGATTGCTCACGCGAATATACCCAACACAACATACACCGACACAGAATATACTTTTGGTGCAGGTTCCGGAATGGCACAGGCACAATCATGCTTAGTGTAATCCCAGATGATTAAAATTCAGGGGATTTTTCAGCATTTCAATGTTGTAGCCATTACCAGATATTGTGTGGGTTTAGCTACAGGAAGAAATACTAAAACCTGGAGGAATCTCATACACAGGGGAATAACTTACAAACGCCACTCCCTCACTCACGAGACATATTTGGGCTTAACAGACCGTTAACACCTATGAAGGCCTACACAGTAAATGAGGGGGTGGGTGGCCAGCACAGTGCCCGGCCGCCTCTGTATCCCCAGTGGCGATGGTCACACCACACAGGTACCCCACATCACCGTCTCACACACACGCAATGATACGCTCACTATAGATGGCAAGCAGACACGCAATAGTTAAATCATTCAGTATTCCATCCATCCAGCGTCAGAAACCGCTCCATCCTGGACAGGGTCGCGGTTAGCCGGAGCCTATCCCGGCAGACACAGGGCGCAAGGCAGGACTATACCCAGGATGGGACGCCAGTGCATCATAGGGCATCATTCAGTATTGGTACCATGAAATTATTAGGGTTGAATCAATGCCGACATTTTACATCACCAGGGCCAGCAAAGTGGTGCATGAGTAACATTCGGGCCTCACAGCAAGAAGGCCCTGGGTTCAATCCCCAACTCCAGCGTCTCTCTGTTTGGACTGTGTGGACTGTTGTACAGAGGTTCATTGAGCGCATGAGTTAGCGCATGGCAGCAATTGGCTATCAGACTGGGCTCATAAAAAAAGCTGTCTGGTGATTGGCGATTCTTCGAAGCACGATGGTCAGCTTCTAGACATCGTTGTCTTTCAGCTCGGCCTCGATTGGCCAATAATTTTGAAGGACAATGCATTATCTTAGCATTTTAGTTGCATGTTTTTTGCCACAAGTATGTGTGGCTGCTTGCAAATTGGAACCTTTGCAAAAAGGTGTCCATCTACTGTTTTTAAGATCTTAACACTTTTTCTCATTGCCGGAGAGGGTTAAACCTCGTATATTTTACACGTATGGGTGTGCTCGAGTATGTGTTCCGACAGTCTGTTAAGGCTATACGGGGGATCTTTGTCTTTGTTAGTGGGCTGCGCTACAGAACCGGCGACCAGTGTTTGATTCCTGCTCACTGCCGCCAATACCAGTCACCACTGGGGAGACAAAGACTGCCTGATGTGGTGTTGGCCACCCATCCCCTCGTGTGCCGTTCTGGCCTCCATAATCACAAGCGACACGAGATCACGGCGGGTGCGTGAGGCAGGAGAGCAGCCCGCACGGCTAGGCCCCACATTGTGCTGGTTCAATGTTACAACCCGCGCATCGACTCACAGCCGCCACTCAATTGATCTGCATTCTGAGGCAGCAGAGAGGCTCTCCTGGGTAAACACGCCGAACAACAACAACCACAACAACAATGGAATCAGTTCACCTCGGATGAGAGGCGAGCGAAGACACACAGCCGCCTCCCTGCTCCTCTTTCTGGCTCCGGGCTCTCGTGACGTCACGCGGGTCACTGAGTGCCGTGTGAGTGATGTTTATTATATATTACACTAGCTGGGGCGACCTGGCGTTGCCCGGGTAAATTTGATCGTAACTGGGGATAGTAATAGAGGCGCCGCTTATCCAAAGTGCGTATTGTAATGGAGGCGGCACTTATCGTAACTGGGTATTGTAGTAATAATAATAGCATTTAAAGAGCGCTTTTCACCCAAGGGTCACAAAGCGCTGCACAGGGCTGCGGAGCGAACGACATGTCAACAACGACTGAGAACGGTAAATCAGCAACAAATTATTTTTTTTAGTAGCGGGCCGCTTATCCGAACTGGGGATTGTAATAGCTGCGGGCCTTATCCTGAGTATTGTAATGGCGGCGCGGCTCATGGTACCATGAGGGCACAGGGCGAACCACAGAAAGCGATCCCGGTGGTCAGGGAAAGTCCGTGGTCGCGCGCTAAGGTGCCAAAGGGTCCTTACGAGTGGCGTCGTTCTGCGAAGGTCAAGCGCGATTTGGTTGCAATTTGGCAGAGTCTATCGTGATCAAACAATTAAGCACAAATGGGCTTACGATCTATATATATTAAATCGTAAGCCCGTTTACAATCCCCAGTTCGGATAAGCGGCCCTGTTGTGCTTGCTTGCGATAGACTCCGCCAAATCCCAACCAAATCGTGCAGGACCTTTGCAGAACGACGCCACTCAGTCCCAGATGACGCTTTGGCACCTTACTGCACGCTGAGAGGCCAACCCCGCCGTCCAAGACCACTTTGTCTCAGTCCCCTCACGGTACGATACGCGGCGCCGCCATTTGCAATAAGACCCGCAGCTATTACAAATCCCCAGTTCAGATAAGCAACGCCGCCGCTCTTACAACCCAAAGTCTGGGTAAGCAGCACCACTGCGACTTCTGGGACCGAATCTACTACCTCCGTCACCTCCACAAACGGGGAACACCGGGTGAGGTTGGTCAGGTGTTGGTTGAGCGATGGTGGAGGCAGCAGGGAAACACACGCTTTTTAGGTTATACACTTGTTTAATTACTAAACACTTAATAACAATCAAAGCTTGTACACAGATACAGTAAAACCTCGATTTAACGGACCTTTATTCAACGGACTTCGGAAGCAATAGATGCTGTCAGCTCCTTCCGAGACAGCAGTTCCCCCTTTTCGTCTGTTAAATCGAGGTCCTAATGTATATCTTCAGGGTTAAGATCCGCCTAGTGGGAGGTGCTACCAGCTCCCGTGGTAACGAAATGACATCGATAGATAGATGTTTATTACAGCAGAAAAATGCCTAGTGAGCTTGCAAACTCTACGGGATCCCTGTGAAATGTTCTACCACTGTTCATTGGAAAAAATAAACCTGCCCCCAATCACATCGGAGAACCTTCCTGACCTGAGTAGATCTCTAACCCCTCGATTCTAATGTACACAAATGTTAGAAACAGCCCTCCCAAAATCAAATTATACCCACATTCGTGATAGCCGAGGTTAATGTATATTAACGGATACATTGGGGGTCAAGGTAGAAGCGTTCACGTCGCGATCCCTGTCAGGTAGTACTTGGTATTGCTTGCGAATTCTACCAAACACTTCGAAGCCAAGCTGAAAGACGACCATGTCCAGAGGCTGGCCATCGTGCTTCGAAGAATCGCAAAGAAGAACGGATACATTTAAAAAATGTAAACGAAGATGAAACCTACATGCTTAAAAGTCAAAGTATACATTTTAAAACTCGCCGTGTAATAGTCAATTGTGAAAACAAACTGAGGAGCATACACATTTTCACAGCCACACCTGGAAGCCCATTTAATATCAATGTTCAACATATAGACTCAAAATCACTTTATATGAACAAAAATTGCAATGCTAAATTGTCAAAAAAGGCACCCCCACTACTTTACAAATCGATCTTTTATTTAACTCGAAGGCTTTCATGACCAATGTTATCCATAGTAAAGCTCTGTCTAAGGGTTTAGGTCATGTGAAAGTGTTGTTTACCCGTCGATATGTTGGAGAATCAAGCGAGCACAAAACAGCACTTACCTCCAAAGATGTTACCGACGTTTCGTTGGAACTTACATCCAACGACTTCAGGGTTTGAAAAGAGACATCACTCCCAACTACTAGTAATTAATATAGTGAGGTTCTTTGTCCCTGATGATGCTAGCTGTAATGCCAGCGAAACGTCGGTGCCCTCTCTTGAGGTAAGTGATGCACGTGCTCACTCGTTTGCTCCGGCATATCGACGACGGGCACACTTCACTTACACACCTCCTTCACACGTGACCTAAACTCACAAACAGAACCTCACTATGAATAACATTGGTCATGAAAGCCTTCGAGTTAGTAATTAATATGCAGAGGCCAGAGGGGGGGTGTCTTACGGGGGGGGAGTGGCAAGCTAAATAAATAATTAAGGGTTAAGCTCTTAATGCATAACTTAAAGCCATTACTTACATCTCTTTAACACTTTTGCCTCTGAGGCTCGGTCAAATTATTAAAACTTTACCCTTTATTTATTTAGATTGCCACTCCCCCCCCCTCTGGCCTCTGCCTATTAATTACGAGTAGTTGGGAGTGAACTCTATTTTCAAACCCTGAAGACGTTGGATGTGAGTTCCAACGAAACGTCGGTAACATCTTTGGAGGTAAGTGCTGTTTTGTGCTCGCTTGATTCTCCAACATATCGACGGGTAAACAACACGTACATGCCTTTTCACACATGACCTAAACCCTTAGACAGAGCTTTACTATCGATATTTTAGTTACTACAGCACATCTATTGCACTGAAAAATGCCTAAACCCCCATGCGGCATTCTTGTGATGAGAGAAGCCTGTGAATTCGGCACCTTTTTTTGCCAGGTGTACAAATAATGTAAACTATACAATGTTTAACCTTTTTCTGGCAATAAGAGAAGTGTTAAAATTTTACATTATTTATACACTGGCAAAAGAGGTGCCCATAGTCTGAAGAGCTAGACCCGAGCAACTAATGCATTGATATTTGCATTGTCCAAAACTGCTTGCCTTTTGGCAACACTTGGCTAAACACTGAGACGAAGCTATAAAGAAAGCTGTCTCTAGTGTTGGGCCAATCAGTTTAACGGACAATGCATATATTATCATAGCATTTGTTTGCATGTTTTTGCCACAAGCATGTGTGGCTTCTTGCAAACTGGAACCTTTGCAAAAAGGTGTCCAATTGGTGTTTAACGATCTTAACACCTTGTATATTTTACTGGGGGTCTTCTCGCTCTGCCTCAGTCAGAATTCTTCTCCAGCGTCATGCTCCCATCATCAACGTGAAGTTCGGATCTTGGAGTTGAATCTTCATCTTCACTTTTCACAATCACTTGTTCACATTTCACCTTCACTCCTGGCCATGTTTCAAAGCTGGGGTTTTCCTCTGGTTCTTGTTTGATAAGAGTTGCGCTCATTCCGGTAGTTTCACTTTGACAAATCGATTTCAGCTTCCTCACTTTGTGGATCTGCTCATGCTTGTTACGCACGTCTGAATTTGCAAAATCCCTTTCACACACAGAGCACCTGAAGGTTTTTATGCCTGTGTGTATTTTTTCATGTCTTCGAAGATTTGTTGACTGTGCAAATGCCTTCCCACACAAAGTGCACTTGTAGGGCTTCTCCCCCGTGTGAGTTCTTTGATGATTCTGAAGAGTTCCTGAATGTGTAAATGCCTTCCCACATACTGTGCATTTGCAGGGCTTCTCACCCGTGTGTGTTCTCAGATGAATCTGAAGAGCACCTGAATGTGTGAATGCCTTCCCACACAAGGAGCACTTGAAGGGCTTCTTGCCTGTGTGTATTCTCCAGTGACTGTGAAGATATGATAACTGTGAAAATGCTTTCCCACACAAAGTGCACTGGAATGACTTCTCATCGATGTGTGTTTTCTGGTGTCTGTGAAGATATGATGACGATACAAATACCTTCTCACACACACTGCACTTAAAGGGCTTCTCCCCTGTGTGTGTTCTCTGATGATCCTTAAAAGATCGTGACCACGTAAATGTCTTCTGACATACATTGCACTTGAAGTGTTTCTTTCCTGTGTGTATTTTCTGGTGAATGTGAAGGTCTCCTGTCCATGTAAATTCCTTCCCACATACTGTACACGTGGATGGCTCCTCGACTGCGTGTGTCCTCTGGTGTCGTTTCATGTTCCCATTGTAATCCGTGCTGTATGAGCACTTGTCACACTGGTGCCTTTTAGCACCGGGCTGTGTCGAGAGTCTGTCCTCCATGTGATTGATTCTGTAAACATACGTATATATTAGGCGATGGGCACCTTTTGCCAGTATAAAAATGATGTAAAAAATATATAATAATAATAGCATTTTATATAGCGCCTTTCACCCGAGGGTCACATGCTGCCATAAGGCAGACGTCTGCCTTATGGCAGCATCTGGCTATCACAGACTGGGCTCCTAAAAAAGCTGTCTGTTGATTGGTCAATAAGTTGTTGCATGTTTTTGCAACAAGTATGTGTGGCCGCTTGCAAATTGGATCCTTTGTAAAAAGGTGTCCATCTAGTGTTTTTAAGATCTTAACACTTTTTCTCATTGCCGGAAAGGGTTAAACCTCGTATATTTTACAGTTTTTGTACGGCAAAAAAAGGTCCAGTGGTGAAGTGTTAAAATCTTAAAACACCAGACGTCTTTAACAAAGTTCCCAGTTCGAAAGCAGTCACACATGCTTATGGCAAAACATGCAAACAGAATGCCTTGAAACAATGATTTTGCCACAAGCATGTCTGGCTGCTTGCCAACTGGACACTTTGTAAAAGGTGTCTATTTGTATGTTTTTTTACATACGTATACATTACACACTATAGACACACACTACACACAAAATATATGTACCCATTACACACTTGAACACAAAGTACACCAACACAAAACATACTGTTGGCGCAAGTGCTGTTAGCCAGCGCCTATCCATATTGAAACCGCACACACGGGTGTGGGGTGGCCAGCACCACGTCCGCCCGTCTTTGTCTCACCAATGATGTTTACACACACTGTACAAGGTACTTACTCATTTAAGGCACAGTCGACCCATGACCGGGTTACGTTTTCTCTGCCACTGACTTTGGCCATGAGTGAGGGATTCAAACTCTGGACACTGGGTTTATAGCGCAACGCGCTAACCACTGCTCCCTGGATTACCCCCTCATACAAGCACACACAGACACAATGATAACACTCACTATCTACATACGGCCAACAGACACTCAACAGGTCATTTAGTAATGACACCACCAATTACTATAAATAAATCTCTAACACTTACATCAGCAGAATAGCAGAGCGGCAGTGGCACAGCGGTAAGACTTGGGCCTCACAGCAAGAAAATCCTGGGTTCAATCCCGGACACCTGCGGCTCTGGACTCCCCCTGTTGTAACAAGATTTGTGAGTGCGTGGGGGAGTGGTCGCACAGTGGTAAAGCATGCTGCACTATGAAGCCGGCGACCCGAGTTCAAATCTGGCTAATGGTCACCAACACCAGTGCCGATTATATGAACCGGCATAGGTCTCCCCTAGGTCGACTCAGCAACAAATTAGTTTCTGGTGTGATGTGCAACTATGGCTGCTGGGGCGATAAAGGAGGCCGATCGATGCTGGCCACACACCCCTCATGTACCGTGCCGGTCTTCATAGGTGTTTCCTAACAGCATTTCCCCCGACTGTCTGTGAAGGCTATATAGGCTATATGGGAGACATCGCCTGGGAATCTCCCAGGAAGAGCTGGAATCTGTTGCTGAGGAAAGGGATGTCTGGTCCACTCCTCCTTGGACTGCTGCCACCGCGACCCCCTCACCAGGACAACCGGTTTAGAAAATGGATGGATGCTCTCGTGAGTGTAAAGCATCCCCAGTGGCGAGACAAGGCGGATGATATGCGTAGGGCTAGCCACCCCACTACTCCCTCGTGAGTGGAGTGTGTGTGTTCTCCCCCAGCGAGGCTTCGCTCCGCGAGGCGGTAAGAGGCCGAGGCAGGAGAGCAGCCCGCACGGCTAGGCCCCACATTGTGCTGGTTCAATGTTACAACCCCGCACATCGACTCACAGCCGCCAATCAATTAATCTGCATTCTAAGGTAGCAGAGAGGCTCTCCTGGGTAAACACGCAGAGCAACAACCACAACAACAATGGAGTCAGTTCACCTCGGACGATAGGCGAGCGCAGACACCCAAGTCGCCTCCCTGCTTCTCTTCCTGGCTCCGGGCTGCTCTCGTTGCGTCACGAGCGGGAGACCCACTCGGGGCCCCGTTACCATCTGTCCCGGTTTCACCCGGATTTAACATGAAGGCTTTCGTGATCAGTGTTAATTGATTGTCAGAAACCGCTTATACCTGTAAAAGGGTTGCGGTGAGCCGGAGCCTATCCCGGAAAATACGGGGCGCAAGGCAGGGCTATATTAAGGATAGGACGCCAGTCCATACAGGGCACCGGGGGTAATTTAGTCAGCAGGCCAATTAATCTATGCAGCAGCATGTCTTTGGACTCTGTGAGGAAAGCAGAGTGCCCAGAGAAAACCCATGCGAACACGGGGAGAAATAAATACCCGAGCCGGGATTCGAACTTGCTGTGAGGCGTCGCGGGAAACGTGAAATTTAAAACCTAAATTAATTAGGAAAGGAAACAAATCTCCGGTGACAATTAAATGATAATAATAATAATTCAATTTATATAGCGCCTTTCACCCGAGGGTCACAAATGGGGGTCACGAGACATCTGGACCACCCTGTAGATAAGATCATGGCTGCAAGTCTAACATTGGACGGTTTCACATTGTACTTATTTTTTGCGATTCTTCGAAGCACGATGGTCAGCTTCTGGACATCGTTGTCTTTCAGCTCGGCTTCGAAGTGTTTGGATTGTACTGATGTAGGTTTTCACGGCTCAATTCATGACGGTTGCTCTTCAGAGTTGTTCCTTCGGGATAGCCGTGTCGCTGAGCGTCCTCCCTCTCTGTCTACAGTCTATACGTACAGTCTATAGTATATACACACACAGCCTATAATCTATAGCCACAGTCTATAACCGTGTCACTGAGCGCTCTCCTCTCCGTCGCAACATTTCGCCTCCCACGTTGGACGCATCCCGAGAGAACAGCTCTGAAGAGCAACCATCAGTTTCACATTGGGCAGATCATAGCATAGTATTCGATATGTTTTTACGAAATGTCTGTGCTGTCCCTGATTCTTGTAAGTCAGTGGTGGCAACGCCAACTCCGAGTGTCTTGCGCCGATGATGTCGGCAGGCGTGGTGAGGCGGAGTCAACGCGGGGAGAGAGAGCGGTGGGATAGTGCTTAGCGCACAGCGCTACGGTCATAGGCGCTACGGTCGACTCGGCCTTAACACTTTTTTCTCATTGGCGGAAAGGGTAAAAGCCTCGTATTTTCTACATTATTTGTACAACGGCAAAAAGGTCCAATTGTGAGGAACCATTTCAGGTCCCTCTTCCACAACAACGTGGGCCGTCCGCACTGCCCATCGTCCTCGGGAACGCCGCGAATTGGGGAGTTCTCGCTGCTTTCCCCTTCCCGTGTCCTACTCTGCGTCAGAGGGCATTCTTACAGAAACGGCTTTCACGCTGGTTCTCGCTGGAGCAGATTGTCGTTTAAAATTCCACAGGGCACAAATCCACACGGCAGCTGTACGGCGATATCCGGCGAGTAAATCCGCAGTTCAATCCGTGACTCCTCCCGGGTTGACGCTGTACCGGCGCACTAGGTTAGCAGTGGATCATCTCCCGGGCAGACCCCAACACTCTAAACCCCACTCACTCAGTCTCGCCTACACAGCTTGCTTCACAGCTCGAACTCTCTGCCCAACTCCTCCCCCTCTCTCGGTAATTGGTGGCATTTATCTGTAGATTCTTACTGACGTCACCCGCCTCGCTGGCTACCTTCCCCGAACGTGTTATATCTTATACAATGAGGTCTTCTTCTTTGCGATTCTTCGAAGCACGATGGCCAGCCTCTGGACATCGCCGTCCCTCAGCTTGGCTTCGAAGTGTTTGGTAGAATTCGCAGGCAATACCAAGTACTACCTGACAGGGATCGCGACGTGAACGCCTCTACCTTGACCCCCATATGTTTTCGCAAGACAATGAGGGTTGGGGCCAAAGCGCCCATTTTCCCCCCTCGCCCCCCTCTTTCAATGGGCTCGTCCGGACTTGCATTGATTACCTCATTACATCATTCTCCGTAGAGCCGGGGACTCGACGTGGTCACTTCGTCCACTACGCGGGCACTTCGTCCACCACACAAGGGCCGCGAAGAGAACGGCATGTCAATAATGAAAATTTAAAAAACAAAATAAATCAATGATTAAGGCTGCTTCGAATATACTGAAAGGTCGTGAAATCATATGTAGGTCATTACACAATGGTCCCAGCATGCACTTGTTCATCAACTCAAGGATCCATTTCCGCGTCAGAGGTCCAAAGTGCTTGATCTCTTCGGTAAAGATGTTATCCAGTCCGATGGCTTTTCCGGTCTTAAGGGTGTTGATGGCGATATTGAGCTCTTCGAGGAAGAACGGCTTAGTCAGTCCAGAGGTTAGGGAGTACTTTACTCGCTCTACCTTTGGTCTTGGATCAAGGTAGAGGCGTTCATGTCGCGACCCTGTCAGGTAATGCTTAGTATTACCTGCGAATTCTACCAAACACTTCGAAGCCGAGCTGAAAGACAATGCCTGGTGAGAGCTGCTTCATTCAAGAATGCCGATCTAGGAAGCAGCGTGGATTTTACGCGATATCTTTTCTCCGTGTGCCCCTCTTTCCAGATCCCATCCGCCCCGCGGAACCTCCCCCTTAGCCCCCTTCAAATGCCTCCCCCAATGTTCGTTGTGTCGACGTAGGAATCCCGTAAAAAGCTTGAAAGCTCACTGGGATTTTTTCTGCTGGAATAATCCATACGTCCGTTTTCAGGAACCGCTTAATCCTGTACAGGGTCGCGGTAAGCCGGAGCCTATCCAGGCAGACACAGGGCGCAAGGCAGGGGAACAACGAGGGTGGGACGCCAGTCCATCGCAGGGTGCCTGGGGAAATTTACTCAGTAGGCCAATTAACCTGGCAGCGTGTCTTTGGACGGCGGGAGGAAACCGGAGTGCTCGTCGAAAACCCACGCGGACACGGGGAGAACATGCAAACTCCGCACAGAAAGGCCCCCGAGCCGGGATTCGAACCCGGGTTCTTCCTGTTGTGAGGCGGCAGCGCTACCCACTACGCCACTGTGCCACCCTGACAATAACAACCGTCCATCCATTTTCAGAAACCGCTTAATCCTGTACAGGGTCGCGGGGAGCCGGAGCCTATCCCGGCAGACACAGGGCGCAAGGCAGGGCTATGCCCACGATAGGACGCCAGTCCATCACAGGGCACCGGGGACGATTTATAATCCCAGGCTAGGCGAAGGGTGATATCCATTAACAACAGGGTGGTGCTGTGGTAACATCTGTCCTCTTCTTCTTTGCAATTCTTCGAAGCGCGATGTTAAATTACAGTTTCCCATTTTCTTACACATCTGTCCTATAATGTATCGATATTGCTTGACTCTCAGTTAATCTGTCTTGATGTTGTTGACATGCCGTTCTCTCCACAGCCTTGTGCAGCGCTTTGTGACCCTTTGGTGAAAGGCGCTCTTTAAATGCTATTATTATTACTATTAATGGTCTTGCCCGAGGCGGTTCGATTCCCGCCTCGGGCGCCTTTCTGTGTGGAGTTTGTGTGTTATTCTCTCCCCCTGTTCTGCGTGAGTTTCCTCCGGGTTCTCCGGTTTCATCCCACACCTTAAACAAATACACGTTTGTTATTTGGCCGATAACATCATAATAAATAGGACGCAGTGTCTAGTGGCAATATGTTGGCGCCTGTAAACCGCCTGGCTGCCTCCTCCGCCTCTGCGCTTTCCTCGCTACGCCTCTGAGTCGTTCTCTCGTCGAATTAATATCTTCGACATTGAATGAATATGCGTCACGCAGCGTTATAAATGTAACATTATTATTATTATTAGGGTGGCACGGTGGCGGAGTGAGCAGCGCTGCCGCCTCAAAGCAAGAAGGATCCCGGGTTCGAATCCCGGCTAGGGGGCCTTTCTGTGTGGAGTTTGCGTGTTCTCTCTCCCCGTTTGCGCGTGGGTTTTCGCTACCGGGCACTCCGGTTTCCTCCCAACGTCCAAAGACATGCTGTCAGGTTAATTGGCGTACTGACTAAAATTTCCCCAGGCGCCCTGCGATGGACTGGCGTCCCTTCCTGGGTATAGCCCTGCCTTGAGCCCTGTGTCTTCCGGGAAAGGCTCCGGCTCACCGCGATCCTTTACAGGATTCAGCGGTTTCTGAAAATGTATGGATGGATGGATTATTGTTAGGAGCGGCACGGTGGAGTAGTGGGTAGCGCTTCCGCCTCACAGCAAGAAGGTCCCGGCTTCGAATCTCGGCTCGGGGTGCCTTTCTGTGTGGAGTTTGCATGTGCTCCCCGTGTCCGC
>JAZEWU010000042.1:34152-46514 GCA_036362915.1 Geotria australis
ATCGCAAAGAAGAAGAAGAAGAAGCAGCAGAGCCCTCAACTCCTCCTCGGAGTGAGCAGCAATTACCAGATCATCGGCATACATAACATGGTTGGCCAATAGAGAGCCATCCCTCGACCGTACCCAGGCATCGATCAGCCTCCCATTGTATCTCTACCAGAAGGAGATTCCTCTAGTACAGCCATGGAAAGCTTCTAGAACTACGTGGTCAAAAAAGATGTTAAATGATGTGGGAGCCAGAGGACATCCCTGTCGCACCCCAAGGTGAACAGGGGATGGCTCCGACTCCCGATCACGTAGCTTTACCTGGGCTCGCCCACCCTCATGAAGGTCCTTAATGATTGTGAGCAAAGAGTCAGGGACTCCGAAAGCACGAAGAACAACCCACAGCCCAGGCCTACTGATGGTTTCGTAGACTTTGACCTGGTCAATGAAGCAGAGATGTGGGTCCTGTTGGAATTCCCTGCACGTCTGCTGTAGCATCCGGACAGGTAATATGGCATCTGAGCAGGACCGCCCTGGTCTGAAACCACATAGGGGTTCCGCAAGCCTCTCCTCAGCGTGCCTGGCAGGGCGATGTTGGACAATCTTTGCACACTGAGGAGGGAGATACCCCTGTAGTTGTTACAGTCAGTGCGGTCCCCCTTCTTAAAGAGGGGGACCACCAGGGCATCCTTCCAAACTTGTGGAACCCGTCCTGTCGTCCAGATGGTTGTAATATCACTCGTAAAAAACTGTAAATACCCTCTAGATAATGTAAATGATGTAAAAATGTGTTACAAATTTTGTATTAACAAAAAATCTACAGAAGGCAAATAATCTACTGCTCCCCACACACGCGGACACGCCGACCTGACGCCTCCGCAAGGGGGGCCGCCGCCACGAGTGGAGGCGCCGCCGCGGTCATGACGCCTGTGGGCGTGATGGAGGCCGGCTGGGAACCAAACATGTCGAAGTCGAGCTGCTGGGATGAGGCCCCGCTTTTGGGGTCAGACGTAGGCTGCAGGGTCAGTCCTGTGGAGACAACAACCAGCACCATAATACCGGATATTATTAAAGTAAAAACTAAACTGATGGTTGCTCTTCAGAGCTGTTTATTCGGCATTACCGTGTTGATCAACCTCCCTCTCTCCCTAGCGATATTTCGCCTCCCATGTTGGAAGCATCATCAGGTGTTATCCTTCCAACATGGGAGCCAAAATATTGTGCATCCAACGTGGGAGGTGAATTGTCACGAGGGAGAGAGGGAGATCGCTCAGTGACACAGCTATCCCGAAAGAACAGCTCTAAAGAACAACCATTCCCAGTTTCACTACCTTTCAGCGTATTCGAAGCACCCTTAATCATTTCATTTTCGTTGCTTTGGTTTTTATTAGCTGGTTTTTTTTCCCCGTCGTTGTTGACATGCCGTTCTCTCTGCGGCCCTTGTACAGTGCTTTGTGACCCTCGGGTGAAAGGCACTCTATAAAATGCTATTATTATTATCATGAGTCGAGTCGTCAAAACCTACAACAGTTAAAACCAAGCTATTTTATTTTACAGTTCAGGCAGTCCCCGCGTTATTAACGAGTTTCATTCCCGAATCCGTATGTCGATTTGATTGCAAGTCGGAACAGACTATTTTTGAGGTTTCAATAATAATCACAAACTTGTAACACGCGCATATTCGTTCAATAGCGAATGTATACGGAGAGACAATTCAGAGGCGTGAGGAAATATTTTCCAGACAGCCTTATGTATTTTGTTATCAGCCAATAAACTATTTTTTTTGTGGGAGGAAACTGGAGAACCCAGAGAAAACCCACGCAGAACAGGGAGAGAACACACAAACTCCACGCGGAAAGGCACCGGAGGCGGGAATCAAACCACCTCAGGGAGGTCCTTCTGTGAGGTGCAGATGTTACCACTGCGCCACCTTGCCGCCCAATGTTACCTCCGAATGGGTCAGGAGCTGGGGACGAGGCAGACATTGGCACAGCTCCCTGTGTCGGAGATCCGAACGCATCTAGATCAACACAGCAAGGACACACAATTGTGCATCATTAAGCATGTTATGCATAGTCATACCGTCTCATACAGTCCATTACAGTCTTACAGCTGCATGCGGGCCGCTCCACGTCTCGTGGCTCATGGGGTAATTTCTTCACAATACTGGTCCGTGTTAACCAATGAATCATAGAGCACAGGCAGATGTGGGAGCAGAGCAGCGCAATACACAGATCCTTTAATAGTGGTGGTTTAGCTGTCGCGATTTATATTAACCACGGGCAATTCCTCCGTATAGCTATGTAACTATCGCGAGGGGATGTTTTAGAAATTTAAATCATTCGCGGGAAGCCGCTCGCAATTTCTTGCATGCTGCGAGCAGGAGACGGTGACGCCAAGAGTCGCGTCGTCGCTCGATACACTGCCACTAAACCATCTCGCCCACCGGTTGCTCATTTACGAGTCTATGTTGTGGTTCTTCCCCGTAATCACAGCACGGCAAGCCTAAACTAATGTGCGAGAGTGAAGACGGCACGGAAAGGCAGAGAAAAGTGATGACCTTCAGTAAGAAAAAGGAGTTGTTCAATGTCGCCTCGCACTCAAAGTGCGGCATCTGTGGGACACCATTACGGAATAAACAAATTTTCTGTACGGTTTTAAATATCTTGATTTTTATGGACTGGCTTCCCATCCTTGGTATAGCCCTGCCTTGCGCCCTGTGTCTGCCGGGATAGGCGCTGGCCCAACGCAACCCTGAACAAGATTAAGCGTTTACGACGATGATTTTGACGAGCTCACATAAGATACTATTACACGAAGTATACAGTATAACATTAAAGTATTCCGATTTTAGCTTTTTATAAACGATACGTATCGACAACAGCACAAATAAGGTCCGAAACCTGAAAGCACCGAGTGCATTATCGCTTCAAATACAGTAAACTGCAACATTAAAATCGTGTTCCGACTTGCAAACAAATCGACTCATTAACGGAATCGGGAATGGAACCTGGGGACTGCGTGTACACTGGTCTTACACTCACTAAGATTCTTCAGCGCAGTTTGGCCCGTCCACTATGAGCCTACCTCCTAGAAGGTCTATAGCAGGAGCAGAAGACACAAAGGATTCCGATTTGGCAGATGCCGTGGAGGATGGGGTTCCAGCAAAGGGTTCTGATGCGGTAACACAGGCGACACACACACACACTAATTAAACCGCATTCAAATCATCCACACATTAACGTGTCAGTTGACGATGTGGGCCCCCTTGCAAACAAGACGTTCCATCTCAATGGATATTCCAGGTTATGTATTATTATTTTTGCAAAATCACGGCAAATGTCATTGTAGTAGTACGGACAACATAGTATAAAAATGGGCATATGATATATTAATTGTACTGAAGCTGCATACTTTGTTGTGCATGTTAGAAATGTGCTTTAACCCATGTAAAAGAAACGTCAGACCATGTTTTTTTACAAACGTGGCCGAAGGCCACCTTTGTCTCCTTAGTGGCAATGTTTACACACTGCACAAGGTACTCATTTGAGGCCGAGTCGACCTAGAAGAGGCCCAGGACTCCTTTAGCGCTTTGTGACCCTCGGGTGAAAGGCGCTATATAAATTGAAATTATTATTATTTAGAAAATCGTCACTGGTGTTGGCCGTGAGTGAGATTCGAACTGAGGTCGTCAGGTTTGTAGCCCGGGGCGCTACCTGCTGCACCACTGCTCATGCAGATGGACACCGTCACACAGACACACACTATTAAAAATATAATCAGATGTGTGTCTGTGTGGTGGATTCAAAGGTGGTCGCGACCGCACCGACGTTCACATGGAACCTACGCAGCTGGTCTTACGCGAATCCCTTCCTTTAACGGAGATTGGCCAAGTCTTGGCCGAAGCAATTTCAAGAACTGCTCAAGGTGTTCGGTCCTTACGGCCCCTGGTTACCTGGGTTCCACTACACTGGATATTACAAATAAACTTTTAGTCATAAAATGCTTCAATTGAGGTTCATTAAACCTATGAGACACAATTGCATTAGGCAAGCAATAATCATTTTTGTAATCGATAAGAAATCCAGACCCAAAAGGCTCCCATCCCAATCACAAATCAACAGTTGCTCTCTCCAGCCTTTCACCTCCGCTTCAAGTGATGGGTCGTGACGTTTCGCCTCCCACACGGAAGAACGCTTGGTGATGCTTCCAACGTGGGAGGCGAAACGTCGCGAGGGAGAGAGGCAGATCGCTCAGTAACACGGCTATCCCGAAAGAACAGCTCCAAAGAGCAACCATCCTTTAAAATAACCATCCGAATTGTACGACCACGACAGCCTAATAGGTTCCCACCGACATCGTCAAACTGGGAACGGCGATCCCATGTGTTTCCATCCAATTCCCCCCTGCCTAGACTCACATTACAAAGCAATGTTCAAAACACGTCACATTTCAATGTATTAAATTAACCTCATTAACCTAACCGTGTCTTAAATACCTGCGGAACCTGAAACCCATTTTGAGATCAGTGATGTCGATGTGAGGTTACGATGACAAATTCAAAAGCAAAAAATTACAATAAATCTCACCGGCAAGGAGACCTGATGAGGCCGGTGCATCGGACATGGGCGATGGCCCCCGCGGTGGGGGTGTAAACACGTCTTGGCAGCAAGCAACGTGCGACGCGGTTATCAAACGCAGGCAGCACCCAGGAAAGAAAGGATTGTAATGTCAAATGCTATGATGTGCGTACAGCGTGTGTCAGAAGTCTGGACCCGTAGGAAATACATGCGACATTTTCTTAACGTTAGACAGACACTTCTAATGTCGGTTTACATAGATCGCTCTAGAGCAAGCAAGAGAAGGGGGACTGGTGCTCTTACACGTTTCTGTAAGAAGTCAGAGGGAGGCTTGTGATATCTTCCCATTAAAAACACCATTACATCAACCAATGTGAACAGCAGTGAAATCCGTGTATATGGGTCCAGACTTCTGAAACACCCTGTAAATAAATAAAAAATTGTAATTTTTATTTTTAGAAGATCTATTTTGAGTTCACAGGCAAGGCTGCAACCACTGTAACAGGTGCCGATTCCATATGGAATCATGAGAAACAGCCACAGCACCTTGCAAGCTTATGCACAGTGGCCGACCGAGCCACCACTTGCAGCATTGTGGACGAGCAAACAATTTGCACTTTTTTTCTACGCCAAATATCTCCTCCGAGCTGAAATACGCCAGATTATGCATAAACCACAGTTCAAAAACTGGTAAATACGGGGATTAAAGGCAATGTCCTCTTTAACACACACACGCACCGATTTTATCAGTAACAGTGCATTTACAAAAATCACAATTAAGAAATCAAATTAAAATTGTGCCTCCAAACATATCCAACTGTGTTATGGAACTGTGCCATTCCATGGACTATTTTTTTTTACAATTAATCTCAGGAAATCTCAAAGATTAACATTACTATATTTATCTACATTATTTTAATAAATGCCTCAAACTAAATTGGAAATGAAAAGAATGCATTGGCAGTGGAATATATACTGTACAAAAGGAATGTTTAAGCTATGAAAACATAATGAAGGTGAGTGCAACAAAAACGCATGTTTTCATAAACAAGTCACTGGTTGTCTCACGGTTCAGTGTGAATGATGACGATGAGAATGGATGAAGAATGAGCGAGACGTGACGATGGCCATGAAACCACAACACCAACAAAATACGTTGTGTTGACCTCCCATAATACACATCTGCAGCTTCATATTGGTATATTGTCTCCTTAAATGTTTGACAAGCATCTGCTGATTTATCATTGGTTGTATGGTAGATAATGTGACAAAGTGGTAACATCCGTGCCTTGCAGAAATAAGTCTTTCCCAAGGCATTTATATTCCCGCTCCTCCCACGAATATTTTTTTTTAATTGGCCGATAACATCATAATATGTAAGATGGAGCGTCTGGCGAGTTGGCGCCGGCTAACCGCATAGCTAATCGCCCCCCTCGCCCCTGCGGTTTCGTCGCACCTCTGAGTCATTCTCTGTTCAAATTAATACATTCGACACTGAACAAATATGACTCACAACGGACGCTTGAACCAAATCGTTGTGAAGGCGACAGCAGGAAAATTCAGCATAATCCCAACCCGGCGATCCCAAAAGAGCAACTCTGGAGAGCAATTCTCAATAATCAATTCAGTTAACGTGAATGGTGGAGGCTGCAGGATATTCAGACTGTACAATGCTCTCACGTGACTCTTCCCCACGCAGACTCGGTGCAGCACGGTGTGGAGTGAGGTCAGATTCTCCCGATGCGTTCTCATGTCAGGATGTGTTTGACACAAGGTCAGAGCCGTTTGAAAGATATTTTCTGACTGCTATCAGCTCAGATTTCTCATACTTTTCAGATTACGCAACAATGATTTAAAATACATGTTAAATTATTGCTATAAAATGTAATCATTCTTATAAAAAAGTTATGGCGTTTAACTTTACATCAACCCAGTATTACAGCCCCTAATCCACATAGGGCCACAGACCTGAATAAATGACTATTACCAGAGGACAGAAAATGTAAGCGTTTGGCAAAGAGGGTGTGTAATGGCTGCAGACACGGGCTCACATCATAACCGACTTCTGACAGAATGATGAGTGATGCTGACAGGTCAACAAAATGTTCAAAGTGCGACAGCAATTGTACTGGAGGCACATTTCAACCCTTGCCAACATTAGGACAGTGAATCCTACAACACTAGTGACGTTTTACAACAGGGGTGGTTGGGACATTGGCGGAGGTGTTACATCTGGCAGTGAAAACAAACACAGAAACTGAAGAAAGCTTTCCAAACCACAGGTAAGGTGTAGGAACTTGGCTAATGATCAGGAAAAAATACGAAGGAAGACACATCCATAAGCAATGGTGGCTCTTGCTAAAGCAAACAAACTATGAATGCGGGGTTAAGAATTCAAATCTCATCGGTCAGGGTGAAGAGGCCGACCACCACAATCATTGAAACAATTGCTGTTAATCTCACCATTGGACGCCCCCTTTCTCCAGCTACATCCTAACCATGACGTACATGAGCCGAATAAGCACAGTGCAACATGCAATCACCATGCAAATTAACCTGTAACACATTCTTCATCTGGTGATTCGAGCGGCACAAGACGGGAGAGGTTGGGCGCGGACCACAGACACAATACGCAATGCACACGGTACCTGGAGCCAAGAGGTCTACGTTGGTGGGGCACTCGGGCTTAGGCGAGCTGGCCTGCGGGGGCTCGGGCAGGGAGCCGAACATGTCTGCAGAGAGCAGATCGAGCACCACTCGCAGAACACTATTTGTCGTGCTCGCACGGGACACGTGGACCCTCCGTGCAAGTACAACATCTGAAAAGACTTTAGCACCACTTCCGATAACAAACTTTGCCTCGATGTAGTTTTCACGGCTCGATTAGTCATGGTTGCCCTTCAGAGCGGTTGTTTCGTAAAAGTAAGTGTCGTGAACCCTCCTCCACCCGACACAGCCATTTAGTAATGTGTTGTCATGTAAACAAGTGCCAATTCGTTACTAACTCAGCACCCCGTATGTTGGAGAGCGAAGCCACAACATTTACAATTTAAGGTACGACGTTTTGCTCATAGTTGCAATCAGCTTCATCAGCGACAAAGGTCCCTCGTGACATTTCGCCTCCCACGTTGGCGGCATCATTAGGCGTGGGTGCTTCCAACGTGGGAGGCGAAACGTTGCGAGGGAGATCGCTTGATACAGCGTTCCCAAAAGAACAGGTCTGAAGAGCAACCATCAAAATATACACAATAACGAGCCGAAATGTTGGGCAATGGCCCTATGTGGCGACATTTTCCAATGTGTGCCGCATTGAGATTTTAGAAGCAGTTGGTAGATATAAAAAAAATATTTATTTGATGTTCTTTTTTTTTACAATAGTTGTTTAAGCCTTTTCAACTGCGGTTCGAAGAATCGCAAAGAAGAAGAACTGCGGTTGAAAGGACAAAAGCTTTATCTCTGCTCGCCTGCCTGTAACACGAGGTCCCAATATAAACACCATCTGAGTGCAAGGTTGTCTACCCAATGAAAACAAGCCACATTGATAAAGGGTCTCCCAAGCTCACTAACTTTTAAAGTAAACTCAATCTGATGTCTTTAACCTACGTATGTCCACTAAGCTACATGTTTCTCTTTCTGTCTCTCTATGCTTCTATGCACACTTACATGTTTACGCATTATAATTTTACTTGTTAATATTTGTTTCTGTTCCCCTCCTCTGGATCATAACCTTATCAGGTATGAGGGGTGCATGTGTTAAGATTAACACCAGAGCCATGCCACCTAGAGTCCTAGCACTCCTGCTAGTCTCCCTTGGTGGACAGGACAGGTCTTGGGGACGTTCCAGTTAAATAACGACCCAAAGACCCTCCGACTAAAGGAGGTTGGCGTCAGGAAGGGCATCCGGTCGAATAATTCTGGCCCAACACCCCTATCATGTGGGTCAATCGGCCAACCCGGATGAACCCGGATAGCAAGCGTTTAAACCGGCAACAATATCTGTTACTGTCGTGTACGTCATAGCAGGAACCAGTTTATATCAATACAAATACCTCTCACAACAGGTTAGAAACCGTTACAGAACCCATGCTTAAGCATTATATTTCTTCCTGGTACTGTATATGCGGCGATTGTTGCATTCTTAGTTATAATATAATTAGAATCTGGGAATGACAAACAATTTATAGACGTATAGCTCCTTCACTGTCCCCCCAGACCTCACTGTAAAATGATTAAATGAAATCAATCTTCGGTTTGTCATCTGTTGATGATGCCTCCAATGTGGGAGGCAAAACGTGGTGAAGGATAGAGCAAGAACACTCGACACGGCTATCTCAAAAGAACAGCTATGAAGAGCAATTCTCATACATCGAGCCATGAAAACCTCCGGAATTACACTGTATGGTATGGACCATAATTAACATAGATTGCGTTTGCGGTTTCATTAATTCGCGGTGGTTGCACTACTGTATTCTTGGCGAGTCTGCTGCATGCCCGCGGCACGACAGAGAAACTAGTGTGAGCAGCGTCCAGCTTCGTCAGTGCCCCGCATCTACCACCACACGCGTCCCGTAGTCTCTGTTCGGCTATTGCTCGCGTCGCATTCTCAATCGGACGTACCGCCGTTGCGCAGCCCCAACAGAAAACAGAATGCAAGTGGGCAGTGCATCTAGTAAAACGCAAACATCGTGTGTGCGATTTTCATGATTAGCGCCCCGTTTCTAACCAGACCCAGGCGGAGGTTACGGGTTCTCTGTACATCACACTCCACCTTAGCGTGGATCAATAAACAAAAATGGAGAGAGAGAGAGAGAGAGAACACGTGACATTTCGAACGAGGGGCAGAAACTTTACCGGCAAATAGATCTACAGAGGCGGCAGAGGCTGCAGGGGCTGCAGGGGCGGCAGGGGCGGCGGGAGTGAGCAAAGGGGGCGCGGGGGCCGAGGGCGTGAGGGCAGCGGGAGCCGGCGACGGGGCGAGCGGCAGCACCACTCCCGCGATGGAGGCGGCGGCGTCGGGCAACCCCTCGGGCGACGCCACCTTGATGGCGAACAGGTCCAGATCGGCCGGAGCCGCCTCCCCGGCAGACCCCGCGCTCGGAGCAAACGGGTCTTAGGACAAGCGGGAGGTCAGGAGGAGACGGGAGGTTAGGAGGAGAGGGAGGGCGCGGACGCAGTGAGGAGGAGGACGTGCGAGATCGGGAGCAGGGAAACAGAGAAGCACACTACAGAAGCACTAATTCAAGCATCCGATTACAACGCATGACGCACGCAGTATTCGTTCAATGCAGAAGGTATTCGTTCGAAGAGAAAACGACTCGGAGGCTCAGCAAGGAAACCGCAGAGAGATAGGGAGGGGAAAGGCAGCCACGCGGCTAGCTGACACCAGCATTTGCCAGACACTGCGTCATATAATGTATGCCATCACCCAATCAATGAGCGTTTTTTTTTTATCATGGGAGGAAACCAGCGAAGAACAAAGCGAGAACATACAAACGCCATGCAGAAAGGCACCCGAGGCAGGAATCGAACTGCTTGATGGTTGCACTTCAGAGCTCGTCTGTCGGGATAGGGATGTCAAGCGATCTCCCTCTCATCCCTCGGGACGTGTCGCCTCCAACGTGAGCCGTTTTGCTTCCAACGTGGGAGGTGAAACGTCGCGAGGGAGAGATAGAGATCACTCGACATGGCTATCCCGAAAGAACAGTTCTGAAGAGCAACCATCATGAATTCGGCCGTGAAAACCTACATCAATACATCACGTTTGGTGACTCCCATTAACCCCTCCACACCATCACTCCACACGATGTAGAGCGGTCTATGGTTATGATGTAGGTTTTCACGGCTTGATGTGTGAAAATCGCTCTCATCATCAGGACTCTTAATGGTTTAGCAGTCGTCAAGTGCAGATAGGTGACACATTTCAGCGAAACTATTCAGAAGCTTGATGATGCCTCCAACGTGGGAGGCGAAACAGTGAAGGAGATAGCAGGAACACTCGACACGGCTATCCCGAAAGAACAGCTACGGACAGCATTTCTCAATTTATGGTTAATAATTTCCAGTGTGGGGCGGCACGGTGGCGTAGTGGGTAGCGCTTCCGCCTCACAGCAAGAAGGTCCCGGGTTCGAATCTCGGCTCGGGGTGCCTTTCTGTGTGGAGTTTGCATGTTCTCCCCGTGTCCGCGTGGGTTTTCGCCGGGCACTCCGGTTTCCTCCCACCGTCCAAAGACATGCTGCCAGGTTAATTGGCGTACTGACTAAAATTTCCCCAGGCGCCCTGCGATGGACTGGCGTCCCATCCTTGGTGTTCCCTTGCCTTGCGCCCTGTGTCTGCCGGGATAGGCTCCGGCTCACCGCGACCCTGTATAGGATTAAGCGGTTTCTGAAAATGGATGGATGGAATTTCCAGTGTTCAGTATTTATTTTTAAACACCTTTGCAAAAAGGTGTCCATTTAGCGTTTCAAGATCTTAACACTTTTTCTCATTGCCGGAAAGGGTTAAACCTCGTATATTCTACATTAACGGTCTAGTTATTGTTCGGCATGTTTATGCACCAAAATATCTCAGTCGTATTGAAAAGTATATTTTAGTAGGTTTGGGGTTAAAATATTTTCTTAGGCACGCATCTTAGGTTATAGAAATGGGACCTTATCGGAGTACGATATTTCACTTTACGTTCAATGACTTCAAGAACGCACCCGGAAACACATTTGTGTTTCGCCCGCAACACATGACGGAAATAAAGAGACTCATGACAGACGTAGAGAGACTCATGACAGATGTAAAGAGACTGTTTGCCACGGAGTAGTTTGGTGAAGGCCGCTGTGCCACGCGCGGTTCTCGCGACACCCTGCGCTCGCACCAGAGAAGAGGTCGACGGCCGCCTCCGCTCCGTCTCCCGGCTTGACCGCCGCGGGCTCGCTCAGCGTCGCCGCAAACACGTCTGCTCCCACGCAGTCCCCGGTCCGGGTAGGCAGGAAAGCAGGTAGGCAGGAAAGCAGGTAGGCAGGAAATCAGGTAGGCAGGAAATCAGCAGGGCTTAAGATAGTAAGTGGCAAGTAAGAGGCAAGTACAGGCAGGTAAGAACGGGTTCCATTCCAGAGTTACGTTCGTAAGTCGATTTGCTCGCAAGTCTGAACACAATATATTTAACGCTTACTGTACTATATACGAAGCAGTAATGCACTCGATGCTTGCAGGATTTGGATATTACTTGTACTGTTGTGGATATGTTGAGTTAAAAAACCCAGCCTACACACGCCCCAAGTGCAGTAAGCCACGCCAAGCCCCGGAAGCGTAAATTAGTGTTTCAAGTGAAACGCCGCAGTCTTTCCGAAATGGGGAGTGAGTGATGTGGGACGTTGTGATGGCTCGGTGATGTGGTTGATGAAAATTATTTCTGTTACCACCGCAGAAATACAAGTCATCTCATTAAACATCATCTGGAGAAATAATGCACCCCTGTTATCGTGTATATCCATGCATCGAGTGGGTGGAGGAGTTCAGCTCAACTGACCAGCTGACTGACGCACGAGGATTAAAAAATTACACAACGCAGAACTTTGCCATCATTAAAATCCTCAAGCGCAGTGACACACATTATTTACTGAATTTTCATTTAAATCGGTTAACCGTCGCGTCAACCTGGTCTCTCCGATACAACCACGGGCCACGCAGAAGGACCGAGAGACAGAGCGGGCTGGCGCCAGTTACAAATGCAACGTAGGACTGACCTCCGAACAGGTCCACATCAGTGGACTGGGCCGAGGACGGAGCACCGGCGCAACTAGGAGGCGA
>JAZEWU010000042.1:53342-74033 GCA_036362915.1 Geotria australis
ACGCAGTACAACGTCCAGAGGCTCACAATGACTCAATAACCTCCTCTCGACAGCTGGTCTTCACCACAGTCTGCAGGGCAGGGTGTCTACCCAGCGGTCACATCCACACCTCATCAGAGGTTTGATTCCCACCCTGGGCACCTTTCCTGTGAGAAGTCTGCGTGTTCTCCCCCTGTTCTGCGTGGGTTTCCTCCAGGTTCTCCGGATTCCTCCCAGAGATAAAAAAAATATTAATTGCCCGAAAACGTCATTATATACAGGACGGTGTTCTGGCGAACGTTGGCGCCGGCTAACTGCGTAGCTTCTCTGCCGTTTCCTCGTACCTCTAAGGTCTAAGTCATTCTCTCTGAATGAATACCATCGACATTGAACACATACTGTCCCAGGCGTTGTAAATTGTACATTAAAACGTAAAAAAAAAGCTATTCATATTCCCCTCTTGAGATCAGGGTCCAATCTTCAGTAAACACCTCACATTCGACCCGAGTATCACATTCGTGATCTACCACGAAGACCTCAGCAATCTCAGCACGGAGCTCGATATTTTCCTCAGCATTTTGCAATAATATTTGCCAACATTTTGAAAATTAACGGAATATTTTCCAAAAATAATAATTTAATGCAACGTAGGGTTTCGCGGCTCGATCTATGAGAACTGCTCTCCATAACTACTCTTTCGGGATAGCCGTGTCCAGTGATCCTCCTTGACGTCTCGCCTCCCACGTTGGAGGCATCATCAGGCTTCCGAATGGAGCGTAGCAAAGGAGAGAGCAGCAACAATTAGCGTGCTTGTTGTGCTGCAGGAATCCAGTAAAGACGTTGCAAGCTCACTGGGTAGTTTTCTGCTGTAATAAACATTTATATATATCTATCACTCAACATGGCTATCCGAAATAACAGCTCTGGAGAGCAATTCTCAGGACCATTTCACCTCATTTACTCTAATTTGGTAGCGTCAAAGAGGAGCGGTGAGGAAGCTGGGCACCGTGGCAAGCACCTTGATCCGACGAATCGGAAACATAAAGTGTGGATTGTGTTGAAATTAGGAGCATAAGACAGGGCAACTCAGCACCTACATAGGAGGCAGTACAGCAAGTAGGTTTATGATCTGTACGGAGTTGGCAGGTTTTTTTCCTTGTCTATGTTGAATTCCTGACTTTCTCTAAAGACCTCCCTCCTGGCTCAGAAGCACCATGGATTCAGTGGAAGACACTCAACCGCCTGAGAACTAGAGCGGGACGATGAAAATATGCTTTGGTCAGATGGGGCTACAAGACCGGCCTAACCACCTGTGAATGTGGAGAAGCAGACCATACTATGGAACACTGCCTTGTCTGTGCTCTACTACCTAACAATTAACATTGGCAACTAGATTTACTAAATCTCAGGTTATCGTGGCAGGTGTGAGGAACAGCGGAACAAAGAGTGACAATCTCCCTCAAAGTTTCAAAAAACTATTCAGTAAGTGGAGCACTATGGGAGGATATAATGATTAAAATTATTTAAGAATTTATTACATTGATTCCATAGGACCTTTCACCCAGAGGTCCCAAGGCGCTGCAGGAAACCAGAGGTGGCGGGCGCGGCAGCCGTGCAGTAAGCCGGCACCAACCCGCCAGACACTGCATCCCTATACATTATGATGCTATCAGCCAATTAACTTAGTGTGTTTTAGTTGTGCGAGGAACCGGAGAACACGGAGGAAACCTACGCAGAACAGGTGGAGAGAACACAAACTCCGCACAGAAAGACACCCAAGGGATAATTGAAACGCCTCAAGCAGGATCTTCTTTCTGTTAGGCGCAGACGTTACCACTGCGCCACACTGCCAATTACTACACTGTGGCGAAGTCAACATTTATACATGAAACCAGAGCTTCTCAACCTTTTGTACTTCAAGGCCCACTTGGGCATGGCCTCCACGCTCCACTGGGTGGTGCTAGCGGCCCACCGCTGGGTCGCAACCCACCACGGTTGAGAATAATGCCATAAACAAATAAGAATGCTTTCCGTAGAGAATGAGATACTCATCAGGCGCAATGCTGCGTGCAGGCTGGAGGGAAATAGGAGGAGTGTTAAGACTACGCAGCAGAAGCGCGACAGTTACCGTTAGATCGGTCCTGTCATTATGCCTGGCTTGTCACAACAGTGCATAACACGGTGGGCCAGAAATAACGTGTATTTAATGCTCAGATGCACCATGGATTCAGTGGAAGACACTCAACCGCCTGAGAACTAGAACGGGACGATCAAAAGATGCTTTGGTCAGATGGGGCTACAAGACCGGCCCAACCACCTGTGAATGTGGAGAAGCAGACCATACTATTGAACACTGCCTTGTCTGTGCTCTACTACCCAACCTCTGCAGCTCAAAAGACCTTGCGGAGTTCAATGAAAATGCAAGGGGCTGTGTAAGAAAATGGGAAACTGTAATTTAACATCGCGCTTCGAAGAATCGCAAAGAAGAATGTACAAAGAAATGTCAGTGTGTCCGTTATTTCTGGCCCAGACTTTATAACGCAAATAGTCTCGTTTCAGACACCGATTCCAAAGGAACAAAACGGTGGGCCAAATATTTGAAACAGCAGCAGTGGGACAGTGAGACCACGGTAGATAAATAACGATGCGTTACATTTACACAGTGGCACCTTCCACCCAGGGGTCCCAAGGCACTGTAGCAGCGACGCGGATAGCCGACGCCAACCCGCCAAACACTGCGCCCTATATAGTGATGGTATCGGCCAATTAATGATACCAGAGTCATCCTTTATAGGATTCATCAGTGTGACGTAGCCATCATTGCTCACTGCTGCATTTGTGCCTCAAGGCTATATGTGAACAGGGCCTCACTCCCGATCACCCCGGCAGGCAGAGTTTGGCACCGACTAAGGGCAATAATATTCCTCAACGAGGGGCAGCACCGCGAGGGTCAGGGGTCACGGCTAGCCCGCGGAGGGAGCAGCCAGGTTGCAGCCAGCAGACGCTTGAAGCGCGTTAGTCTCGACGCGGTCTCAGCGCCGCGCTGTGACAAGAGTAGCAGCCTACGCGTGATTCAAGGTAGGATGGTTTGCTGAAGAACGTTCCTTGCAGCAAGCGGCATGTCTTAGATGTGGTAGGTAGGGAGCGATACTGGCACGACCAGAGATACATTAAGACATAGACAAAGCCAGAGACAAACACACGTAAACAAACAAGATAGAGAGACCGACGAAGAGAGAGACACCAAGACATATGGAGAATGAAGACTGGAACAGACACAGAGAAGCACAAGTGCAAAGAGACAAATGTATTTTTTCTGAAAGATGATACAAAACCGTATAACTGTATTTGTATATTACATCAATCATGTGCAATGCGGTGTGTAAATAGTTTTTTGTTTGGTTAATTTGTTATTTTTATATTTGTATTTATTTTTGTCAATTTGCACGCTTGTTGCGTCGCAGGAATCCCGTGAAGAGCTTGCAAGCTCACTGGGTATTTTTCTGCTGTAATAATAAACATCCATCTATATTAGTATCACGTTACGATCAAATTTCACTTTACGATACGGCTGCGCGTGAGCGTGGGAAGCACGGCAGCCAATCGGCGATTCAAACGCATACCGCTTGGGAAGTTACTCAGCCAATAGCAGCGCTTTTTAGTGTTTACATCTCAACGTCCAAGATCTTGGAACAATTTACCAAAAAACAGTGTAACTAGTATTGGTCTCACTTTACGATGGTTTCACATTATGATACGTGTTCTGGAACGGATTCATATCAAAGCGAGGGACCACTGGCCCCTAAAGAAAATAAAGTTCAAGTACATATAGCGAAACGTAAACGCGACGTTCGTAAGTTTCGGGATTAGCTCCGGTTTCTGGAACCTATCTCACGCGAAAGTTAAGGGTTTACCGTACTTAATGAAGACTACATTGCTGCCAAGATCAAGCGTGTGTATGGGACTATGGAGAGTTTGAAGGACCACTTATTCGTGGCAGAGCCAGCAAAGGAGCAAAATCTACAGCAGGCTGGCACTAGTGCCACTAATATTACCGTGTCAAAGGTCAGCTCTTTAAAGGGGGATTCCTTTTCACCATGGAGTTTCAGATCATGCAGCAGTTGAGTGGACAATACCTTGGCACGAACACACCCACTCACATTAATCCATGCACCGATTCAATGGAACATTAGGTTACACCGATATGTATACAACACTGGCACAATCAGCGACGTGTCCATTAGCTTAAAGACCATCAAGTGACCCTCTAAGAAAATGTGCTTTTACAAAGTGGATCGATAACAACTCTTCCAATGTTCACATTAGTAGATAGTCTGTCCTAATGCTTCACATATAATAATACATGAGGTAGTGGCCAGCTGCCTTGAACGGCTCAAAATGATGCGTGACGTTATGGAATCATCACCACCGAGACCCTGCGAGTAAATTATTTCTCAATAGTATAGCTCTTTTTATGAGTTATGTCACGTAAAGATATATACAAGTATCGCAAACCCGCCTCCACCCGACACAGCCAATGAGTAAAGGGTTGTCACGTGAACAAAAACGTGCCAATTCGTTACTTCTTGTGCTGAAGTAAATATATCTTTATGTGACCTAACTCATAAAAAGAGCTATACTACGGATAACATTGGTCATGAAAGCCTTTGTGTTAAATGTAAATTATTTCTCTGTTTTTTAGTTTGTGGGCGGAAACTGGAGAACTCAGAGGAAACCCATGCCGAACAGGGTGAGAACACACAAACGCCACACAAAAGACACCCTATGCAGGAATCTAATCACCTCAGGCAAGACCTTCGCTCTGTGAGGCGCGGATGTTACCACTGCACAGACACCCTGAACAACCGCAGCGCGTTTAGGGAACCTGGCACTGAGCAAGGTTCAAGCGCCAGAAACTCCACGGCCTTACCCAGTCACTCATGACTTGCAACACCCAATGCCACCCCTGACTGCACCACCTCTAGGCCAGCATAAACACCCACAATTCAATAATCTCTCCCAAATTTCACAAGCCTACAGTCGCACACAATCGCTCGGCTCTTCCTAACACCGTTATGTGAAGTTTTATCCAAAGATCAAATCACTTCGATGGAGTTTGTTTGCGCTTGGCACTTTGTAATACTCTGTGGTCAACATAAGGGCGTTAGAACGGTTGTAAATCCCGAGTTATTTGCATACTTTGAAACGTTTGCTTCTGTTGTTTACCTGGTTTAACCAGGTGAGAACTCAAGAGACCAACATAGTCTCACTTGCAAAAGTGACCTGCGGCATTAGTGTACCGGTACGGGGCAATGACTCCAGTGTTATTAAACCCTCGGTAATAATAAGGGCGGCCACTGGATTTAAACCGTGAACCTCTGTAACAAGTGGAAAATGTGGCGCTCCAGCCGGGAAGTGTCACGGCCACCGTGACAGACACTGTATGAAAAGGGACTGTGAGAGCTTACGTGTGGCACTACACACATTACACGGCAGTTCACAAACACCTAGTGTTTACTTTAGGCATTTGTTTTGGCAGATCGCTAAAACTCAGTTTACTGATGGTTGCCCTTCAGAGCTGTTCTTTTGGAATAGCCGTGTTGAGCGATCTCCAGCTCTCCGTCGTGACGTTTCGCCTCCCACCATCATGCTTCTGACATGGGAGGCGAAACGTCAGAAACACGGCTGTCCCGAAAGAACAGCTCTAAACAGCAACCAACAACACTCAGGTTAGTTGAAAAAGTATCGTTGACGACAGTGTATGACGTTAGGTTACATGATGATATGTTGGCGACTATCTAACGGTATGCCTCCTCCTTGCCTTTATTCACAATGCTTTTGTACACGCAGCTCTGCAGTTACAAACCACATTAGTGATGACTATGGTTTAGTTAAGAACTTCCACTGACAATCTAAACTCCAGTGGCCAGCATCACAAACACCCCTATGCAAGTTTCCCCTTTGTCATTCAAAACATTTAAAGCTGACACGGCAAAGGTACCTCCGGAGTCAGAGCACTGGGCACTTGAGCCAGTGCGTTGTGCACCTGTAATTAGCCTGGGGGATAGTGTCCAGAAACACCTGTAAGACTGAAGTAATGCCATGACCCAGAATCACGAACAGCGCCTTGCACATGCGCAGCACACGCCACCCTGCACTGTGCAGGCAAGCACAGTCATCAATGTTTACATACTGTCGTCAATGTTTACATACCTGTGCAATGTCTGGAATGTCTCCCTTGTCAATTCCAATTTGCTGGAAAAAGAGCATTACGAAGCATTTACACATGATTACAGATACAGCAGGTGATAAACAATAATGTACTGATGTAGGTTTTCACGGCTCAATTCATGATGGTTGCTGTGTCAAGCGCTCTCCCTATCCCTAAAGAACAGCTCCAAAGAGCAACCATCATCAACAAAAATGATCCTATGATTACAATACATTTGTTTAATGCTTTAATTTATACTTTTTATAGAATTATTTACAGAAAATTTGCGTGAGGATTTCCAACTTCAGAATTTCTGACAGCGGAACATCTCATGGCTGCTTGGATTTCTGCAATATTAAACGTCTGAACGGATGAATTTTTGACAAATATTGGCGCCAGCTAACCATGTGGCGGCTTGCCCCCCCTCCCCGCCTCTGCAGTTTCCTCATGCCCGTGAATCATTTTCTCCTCGAACGAATATCTTGACAATGAACGAATATGTGTGGCACGTTATAAACTGTAACTATTATTCAGATATTAAGATTGACGCCGATTTCGTGTGGGTATTGAGAAGTCTTACTGTTACATTAAACATTTCAGTATTGAAGGTACTAATTCGAAAAGAGAAAGACTCAGAGGCACGAGGAAACCGCAGAGGCTGGGAAAATGCAGCCACGCAGTTAGCCGGTGCAAACATTTGCCAGGCACTGTGTCCTATATATTACGACATTATTGGCCAATTGATTTGTGTTTACTAGTGATGAGTGGAAACCGGAGAACCCGGAGGAAACCCACGCAGAACAAGGGAAGAAGACACAAACTCCGCACAAAAAGGTTCCCGAGGCGGAAATTGAACTGCGTTATTATGCAAACTGGTACCACCTGTGTCAACAACCATTCCACATACGGACTGTTAACATGATGACAGAGATAACTTATGTTAACATGATGACGGAGGATATCTTATGCTCACATGATGATGGGATGGCTTATAACAGAGGTACTCCTTACCTCGGCAATCTTGAAAAACTCAGCAACGCGTGTCATCCTAGTGAGAAATTTCTTGTAAAGTTCCAGTGCATCCTTGCTTTGTGTTTTCTTCAGCTCAAAAAACTTCTCTGTTCTCACAGACGACAGGTCACAACCCACACTCGTCAAACAACGCTTTGTCCTTTCATCATCAATTACTTTAGAACTGCGCCGAGCACCTTGCTGATTTACTAATAGAGCAATAGCGACTTAGTCATGTATTATTCCTGATCCCAGAAAATAATACATTTTGGAAAATCCAATGTGGCAACACTCATGGGTGGCAATGGGCAGGAACGCACGGGAACGCCCCTCCCAGACTGACAACTCCAGACGGAGCGTATCAGGATTTTCATTCATTCATTGTCAGAAATCGCTTAATCCTGTACAGCGTCGCGGTGAGCCGGAGCCTATCCCGGTAGACACAGGACACAAGAACAGGGCCATACCCGGGATGGGACGCCAGTCCATCACGGGGCACCGGGGGCAATATAGTCCCGAGGCCAATTAACCTATGCAGCGGCACGTCTTTAGACTGTGGGAGGATATGGGAGTGCCCGGCAAAAACCAACGCAACATGGGAGAACGCACAAACTCCGTACAGAAAGGTGCCCGAGGCAGGAAGCAAACCACCTCGGGCAGGACCTTCTTCCTGCGAGAAGGCGCAGATGTTTGCGCTGCATAGACGCCCTGCCGCCGTCTCACCCAGCAGGTTAATGACTCCGTCGTTGTAACAGGCGAAGAGACGGATCATGTCCTTGAAGAGCAGAGAGAAGGCAGCGTTGATCACGCCATTGCTGAGGTCGCTGGGGCTTGCCTGTTAGCGACACGTCACACGGGTCAACACACACGCTGCGTTAACGCTTCTCAGTTATGGTTATATTTCCATGGACAGATTATGTAAAAAGGTAAAAGATTTTATCATTTCTGGCAACAACAGATGTTAAGATTTTTCAAACACCAAGTAGACACTTTTGACCCTAAAGATATTAATAACATTAATTAATTAATTAATTGCCGAAAAACGCTTAATCCTGTATAGTGTTGCGGTGAGCCGGAGCCTATCCTGGCAGACACTACTTCGAGTACGGAACCCGGGGGGTGGCCTGTATTGGTCATGGGCTGCAAAGCAGATGACATGTTAACTGAAGCACGTAATAGTTGCCAACAAAACTACACTGTATCCCTGCATACACTCTTCAGACACCTACAGCACATGTTGTAGATATCACGGATAATATTGTGAATCGAGAGGTTAATTGGCCTGCTGACTAAATTTTCCCCGGTGCCCTGTGATGGACTGGCGTGCCATCCTGGATATAGTCTTGCCTTGCGCCCTGTCTCTGCCGGGATAGGCTCTGGCTCATTGCGACCCTGGACGGGATTAAGCGGTTTCTCACGATGAATTAACAAAAAGAGAAATATCTTGAATCGAGAGGAATTGAGAAAATTACGTCAAAGTCAAGCAGCGCGTCCACTTGTCCTTGCAGGACGGGCAGCGCCTTGAGCAGCTTTTCCACGTTCATACTCCTCATCAGCCCCTCATTACTACAACAACAAACACATCAGACGGTCGCACTGTAATGCAATACGTCCCAAGAACACCGGAAGCCAACACCCCCCGATGACGTGACCAAGGCCTCGCGTGTTCCAGAGCGAGTGTGCGCCACAACCCCAACATCTGGGAGATGCATTAAATAATTACATTCCATCCATTGTCCGAAACCGCTTCATCCTGTACAGGGTCGCGGTGAGCTGGAGCCTATCCCGGTAGACACAGAGCGCAGGGCTATACCCAGGATGGGACGCCAGTCCATCGCAGGGCACTGGGCGAAATTTAGTCCGCAGGCCAATTAACCTATGCAGAAGCATATCCTTGGACTGTGGGAGGAACCGGGGTGGCCAGCGAAAACATGCAAACTCCACACAGAAAGGCACCCGAGCCGGGATTTAAATTATCACTCGAAAAAAGGCATGCATTAATTGGACGATAACATCACAATAGAAAGGACGGAGTGTCTGGCAAATGTTGGTGGCGGCTAACCGCGCGGCTGCCTTCCCCCCTCCCTGCCTAACTGCAGTTTCCTGGCACCTCCGAGTCGTTCTCTGTTTGAGCAAATACCTTCGACGTGGAACAAATACTATGCACGTTATAGACTGTAATTATTATAATTAAGTTCCAGGCGTTAAATTCAATCAAACAGAAGCTCTCCCTTAGCATGGACCCCATAACAATTACTTCATCTGTGCACAGGTACAATGCACCTGTAGCGACAGTCAGTGAGCAGTTTCTGCTCCCGCTGGGATGCATCTGTGCATGAACTGGAGCTCTGCATGCTTGAGCACCAGCCCGTCCACAAACAAGGCCCGAGTTAAAACCCCAATCAGGGTTAAGACTTAACCCAGGGGCCGTCTTCGTGATTTTGGGATCCAGGCAATGTTCAATCATGACCGCCCCTGCACCACTGATGAAAAGCATTGACATGAATGTTTGTTGTGTCGCAGGAGTCCCATAAAGAGCTTGCAATCTTACTGGGTATTTTTCTGCTGTAATAATAAACATCTATCTATGAATGTCACTCGGTCGAACATCTGACCATTGGGACACCCGCCATGGGGGGAGGGACCACCCGCCCCCCATTGCCTGAATTGCTCCATGGTTAAGACGGCTCGTGACTCAACCCCATAATTTCAACCATTATCAGCATCAAGTCCCTGACGCATTGTAAAGTAGGTGCTAGCTGCTATTGCTTTAGCACCAGCTGTCGGACGCTAATAAGTGTCAGATCACAGACGGGGATCAGAGGGAACCACCCCCTGTCAGAGAATCTCTCACGCAGTGTTCCCAGCTTGAGCACTGGAGCAAGTTTTGATCCAGCCTTAAGCACACAAGCTCAAATCGGCCACACACGCTTTCCGAAATATGTTTGCCCTTTGTAAGATCACCTGCTTGAGGTGTTCCTTGAGCACCCAACATGGAACAGCCTCCCCCTGCACCTTGACCAAACTATCGCAACCTCTACCTTCAAACAACAACTCAAACAACACGGAGTCCTTCCTCAGGCGAAACCCACACTGAGCCCGCCTACGCGCCTCCGTATCCGCATCCGCATCTTGTCCCTGACCAGGCATGGAATTTGCACGCGCTATAAATTCTATCATTATTAACTGATATGTTTCACTCAAGGTTCATCTGCCAACCCCTTCAAGGCCTCACGACCACAATAGTGTGTTAGCTGCGGCTGCCGTTTGTCACGTATACAAATTTCAACTTGTCCAAAATTTATTCATTTAGAATTTGGAATGCGTGGCACAGCATTCGTCCAATGTCGAAGGTATTCATTCAAAAAGATAACGACTCGGAGGCACAAGGAAACCGTGGAAAGGTGGAGGGCAGGCACCCACGCGGTTAGCGGGCACCAACCCGCCAGACACTGCATCCTTTGTTATGACGTTATCAGCCAATTAACGAGGGCTATTTTTATTTATGGGAGGAAACCGGAGAACCCAGAGGAAACCCACGCAGAACATTGGGAGAACATAAACACAGAAAGGCATCCAAAGTGGGAATCAAACCGCCTCGGGCAGAACCTTATTTCTTTGAGGCAGGGATATTACCAATAGTTGAGGATTCATAACCTTGGGGGGAATTGGAAAAATACCAGTGGGAACGCATCCAGGTCCACATCCCGTTTAGAACGGGGGTCTAGGGGTCCTCCCCCCAAAAAACATTTTATTTTATGAGAACGTACTGTATTTCGCGCATTTGTGACTTCAGAGATATAAACTCCATCCAAATTTAAACCATCTTCTTCTTTGCGATACTTCGAAGCACGATGGTCAGCTTCTGGACATCGTTGTCTTTCAGCTCGGCCTCGAAGTGTTTGGTAGAATTCGCAGGCAACACCAAGTATTACCTGACGGGGATCGCGACGTGAACGCTTCTACCTTGACCCCCATTTAAACCATGAACATCTAATACGTTCCCTCTGGGATGTTCACTCCGTGAACGACGTTCCCGTGTGTTGCCGTCCAATTCCTCCTCTGTTTGTAACCAGACGCGACAGGGTGGCAGAACTCGCAGCCGTGTCGCCACTCACCCCCGTTTCACCCGGGTGAAATCGAACGCCATCTGTCTGTAGGAATACGCCTTCTCGTTCAGGTACTTGCTGTAGCGGCGAACAAATGTTGACATGTCGTACCCTGAAAAATAAAATCACGTCAACACAGTTACGGAATGTTATTAAGTGTTGGAGGCATCATCAGGCGTTCTGGGAGGTGAAACGTCGCGAAGGAGAGATGGATAGATGTTTATTATTACAGCAGAAAAATACCCAGTAAGATTGCAAGCTCTTTATGGGACTCCTGCGACACAACAAACACACAAATGGACAAAAAAAAATAATGTATAAACATAACAAATTAACCAAACAAAAACTAAAATAATAACCATTTACACACAGTGAGTGAGAAGCACCTATGAAAGCGGACACACGCACAACACAAAACGCTTTCATCTCACCTTGCACCCCACTCTTGTCCAGGAAGTTGCTCAGGTTGAACAGCGTATTCCTCGATGCCAGGTACTGGATGAAACGCTGCAGACGCGCACACAGAAACCGATTAGCGCAGCAAACACACATTACGCAACTCTTTGGCGTTTAAATATTTGTTAAAAACCCATTCATTAATCGGATGATAAGATCTTAGTATACAGTGTCTGGCGGGTAGGAGCAGACAGACCACTTGGCTGCCTGCCCTCCACCTTTCCACGGTTTCCTTGCGTTTCGGTCGTTCTCTCTTGGAATGAACACCGTTGACATTGAACGAATACCGTGCTACGCATTATAAATAGCAAATTTACGTTACGATTAGGAAAAACTGACTTTCAGAACCTGGCGTGGTACACACAGGAAATAAACTCACAACTCTGCGCCATCCAGAATGTGTCGAGGCATTTTGTCAATTCGCGTGTTCGCTGTGTCGCCGGAGTCCCGTGAAGGACTTGCAAGCTCACTGGGTATTTTTATGCTCTAATAATAAACATCTATTTATCTGTCTATTGCCGTGTCTGTGCGTGTTTTGACAATCCGTGGTTCCATCCCGAGGGGCGACTCAACTCCCTTTGCGCCACCCCCTGCTCTGTGCGGCAAGGTGTGCTGTCGTCGCACACCTTGCCGTGTAGCATTTGCAAAAGCCTCATTGTTGTCATTCAGAGTTATACTTTGATGCATAAATCTATCCTTTAGAACACACCGCACATATTCGTTCAATGTCGAAGAGAATTACTCAAGAGGCGCAGGAAAAAAACCGCAGAGGTGGGGAGGAGGAAGGCAGCCGCACGGTTAACAAACGCCAAGATTTGCCAGACTGTATCATGTATGTTTTCATGGCTCGATTCATGATGGTTGCTCTGCAAAGCTGTTCTTTCGGGATAGCCGTGTCGTTAAGCGATCTCGAGGAAGAGATGCAGATTGGTCGATACGGCTATCCGGAAACAACAGCTCTGAAGAGCAACCATCATTTGCCAGACTGTTTTTTGTTATTGTGGGAGGAAAGCGGAGGAAACCCACGTGAGAGAACACACAAACTCCACACAGAAAGGCGCCCGAGGCGAGCATCAAACCGCCTCGGGCAGGACCTTTTTCTGTGAGGCGCAGATGAGCGGGAGTGTCGCAGCCGCGGGTGTTGCGACACCCGCACTTTCACAGAAACAGGATTCCATCCATCATCCCTTTGCAAAAAGGTGTCAATTTAGTGTTTAAAGATCTTAATTGTTCTTATTGCCGGAAAGGGTTAAACCTCGTATATTCTACATTATTTGTACAACGGCAAAAAAAAGGTCCAATAGTCTCAACAGCTTGCCCCGAGCTATTAATGCAGCGATATTTGCATTGTCCTGAGAACGCCTGCCTTTAGCAGCAATTGGCTAACACAGACTGGGCTACTGAAAAAGCTGTCTGGTGATTGGCCAATAAGTTTGAAGGACATGCATTATCATAGCATTTATTTGCATGTTTTTGCCACAAGCATGTAGCGTGGCTGCTTGCAAACTGGAACCTTTGCAAAAAGGTGTCCATTTAGTGTTTAAAGATCTTAACAATTGTTCTTATTGCCGGAAAAGGTTAAACCTCGTCTATTCTACATTATGATTCCATCCCCCACTTTTTCCTGAGGTAGTCTCATATCATATGTTGCGACACCCGCACTTTCACAGAAACATGATTCCATCCCCCTCACTTTTTCCCGAGGTAGTCTCATATCATATGTTGCGACACCCGCACTTTCACAAAAACATGATTCCATCCCCCCCCACACTTTTTCCTGAGGTAGTCTCTGTCTTCCTGTCTCTGTGTCCCTGTGTATCCCCCTGTCGCTCACCCTCCCTCCCTGTTTGTCTTTAAGGAAGTGACGGCCATCTTAGGGGACGCTGGCAGATTTTTGCCGCTCTTAAGATTGCCAGTTTCACGACCTTTCGGTGTATTCGAAGCAGCCTTAATCATTTAACTTTTGTTGCTTGGTTTTGATTAGTTTTTTTCTGTCGTTGTTGACATGCCGTTCTCTCCGCGGCCCTTGTGCAGCGCTTTGTGACCCTCGGGTGAAAGGCGCTATATAAAATGCTATTATTATTATAAACAACGGCGGTGCGCGTGGACCTGGTAACGTGCTGCCATCACTGTACTCCGTAAGCAATCCCCACGCGGTGCCTACTCGCGGTGTTCCTGCGCGTCTAGTGTATTATTCATGGCAGCTTGGGTTTCAAATATCCCATGCACCGGCACAACTTAATCTCCATGCTATAAAACACTCTAATCTAATGGACCGCCTTGTATACGGCAGCAGGATACACAGCATTCACTATCCGTCACGACGGCGATGGCCCACATTGCGGGTTCAGCACACGCACAGAGACCGATAGACACACGAAGATCGATAGACGATCGAAGAAACCGTCGCACAGGAGCGGCGCTCGCACACAGCCGGGTGACGTCCAGCAGGCACGCTCCAGCACTAGACACCTTCACACTGCGGCCGGATTATTATTTTTATTTGTTTTAATTCAAAACGCTGCGTGGCACATCTTCATTCAATGCTGAAGGTATTTATTCGACGAGAGAACGACACAGAGGCGTAGCGAGGAAAGCGCAGAGAGGCGGAGGAGGCAGCTAGGCGGTTTGCTGGCGACAACATATTGCCACACACTGCTTCCTATATATTATGAGGTTATCGGCAAACCAATTAAGGAGTGTTTTTCTAAGTTGTGGGAGGAAACAGGAGAGCCCGGGGGAAACCCACGCAGAACAGGGGGAGAGAACACAAAAACTCCACACAGAAAGGCACCCAGGCGGGAATCCAACTGCCTCGGGCAAGAGCATTCTTTCTGTGAGGCGCAGATGTTACCACTACACCTCCACACTGCGGACAGATCATACACCTTTACACTGCCGTCCCTTGGAATATTACAAAGGAACGCTTGAGCGTCTCGATAGAGAATTGCTCTCCATAACCCGTCTTTCCGGATAGCCGTGTCGAGTGATACTCCTCTCTCTCCTCGGAAGTTTCGCCTCCCACGTTAGAGGCAATAAGCTACCTATAATTTGTTTCCAATCGCATTGTTTAACTGCATTTTTTTTTTTGGTCAATTATGTGCAATGCTGTGTATAAATGTATATTTTTGTTTTTGTCAATTTGTTAATTTAATATTTTTATTTACTGGTGTCAATTCGTGTTTGTTGTGTCGCAGGAATCCCGTAAAGAGCTTGCAAGCTCACTGGGCATTTTTCTGCTGTAATAATAAACATCGATCTATTGTCAGGCCTCGTCACGAAGGAGAGTGCAGGAACACTCAATACAGCTAGCCGGTACGGAAAGCAGTTCTCAGTTATTTTCGTGTAAAGTAAACGGCGCGCAAGGAGACGCAAACTCCGGGCGTCGTGGACAGAGAGCGCATCAGCGACGACGCCGTGTGTCGTCTAGGTGCCACGGAGCAATGGAGGAGCCGACGGACTGTCTCCTCCATTGTTATGCTTAGGGGTTAGGCTAGGGTTAAGGGGTTATGGTTATGATTCAGGGTAGGGTTAGGAGTTAGGGTTAGGGGTTAAGGTGAGAGTTTTCGTTAGGGGTTAGGGTTAGAGGTACAGTTAGGGGTTAGTGTTAGGGGTTAGGGTTATTGTTATGGGTTATGGTTAGGTTTCGGGGTTAAGGGCTATGGTTATGGTTAAGGGTGAGTGGGTCCTGTTAATCAGCGGCACAGTACAGGCGTGCGCCGATTGCGGTGAGCACGCGAGATTACCGTTGGACGCGGCACGCACACTGCTAATAGGGCGCACAGCCCGTCTATTTAGAGCTCGCGTGGCTCAGCGCTGCCTCGGCTGCCCCTGGGCTTCTCGCGATCTGTCTGGCTGTGCCGCAGCGTTGTCCTCTCTCTCTCCCTTATTCTCCCCCTCCAAGACTCTGTCTCTCCCTCTCTCCACCCCCCGTCTCTCTCCCGGGTTTTCCCAACCGCCTTCTACAGCGTGCTCCAGATGTCTTGTGACCTGCATTTAATTGACACCGGACATTTCTTTCATACTCGTTCATCAATACACGCAGGTCGCACCTCCATTCGATGGGTGACAGAGCCTTCTCGCGTGCTGCTCCAAGACTCTGGAATGCCCTTCCGCTGGAAATTCGTTCAGCGGAGTCCTTGACCATCTTCAAATCGCGTCTCAAGACTCACTTGTTTCGTAAAGCTTTCAAGTCCTCCAGCTAGGACTACTGATGCGGCTCAATGCTGTCGTGCCAGGATGTTGGCTCTCTTCCTACCTGCGCCTTCATGGGAACATTTATTCCTTCCTCTGGCTTGGACTGTTGGTGCGGGTCAGTGGTGCCGAGCCGAGACGTTGGCTCTCTCTCTCTCTCCCGATCTGTGTCTGCTCGGGAACATCTGTTCCCTCCTTGCTTGTTGGAGAAATATTAGTATTTTTTCTGCTGTCTTTATGTCCAATGTCTTATAATTTATTGCTATTGCTTGACTCTCAGTTAAGCTGTCTTGATGTTGACATGCAGTTCTCTCCACAGCCTTGTACACCGCTTTGTGACCCTCGGGTGAAAGGCGCTCTATAAAATGCTATTATTATTACTCACCGCTACGCCACCGTGCCGCCCCTCTCTCCTGTATGTGAAGCAGTAATGCACTTGATGCTTTCAGGATTTGGACATCTAGTTAATTGGCCTGCTTAATAAATTGCCCCGGTGCCCTGTGATGGACTGGCATTCCATCATGGGTATAGCTCTGTCTTATGCCCTGTGTCTTCCGGGATTGGCTTCGGCTCACCACAACCCCGTACAGGACTAAGCGGTTTCTGATAACAAATGAATGAATTGTATCGTGCGCGTAACGACGACTCGGCGGGAGGAGCGGCGCCCACCTCGTTGCCGTTGCACATGAGGTGGTCGGTGGTGACGAGCGCCTTGAACACCACGATCCAGCTGCTGTTCATGGCGCGCTCGAACAGCGTGTCGGCCAGCTGCGGGATGTTCACGTTCGTCTCGTTCGTGCACTGGATCAGGACTGAGACGGGAGACGGCGACACGCGGTTAGGTTTGTCGCGGCACGATGGATCAAGTTGCTCTTCACGGCTTGTTGTCTCGCGTCGACTGTCCTAAACGACCATCAGTTATCGAACAAATACCTTTAGCAATTCTCAAAACACAAAGCGGGCGGCATCGGCGCTCGCTACTCGCCACTGAGCCCCATTTACAAGCACATTGAGAGCTTGATTGCCACTTTAATTGCTGGGAGGTAATGGTAATGGGAAACAGGTTGCTGCAAATGTAACATCTGCACCTCACAGAAAGAAGGTCCTGCCTGAAGCGGTGCGATTTCCACCTCGGGTGCCTTTTTGCGTGAAGTTCGTATGTTCACTCCTCCTGTTCTGCATGCATTACCAACAGGTTATCCGTTTTCCTCCCACAACAGAAAAACAGTCCTTAATTGGCGGATAACATCTTAATATACAGGACAGTGTCTGGCAAATGTTAGCACCAGCTAACCGCTTGGCTGCCTTTCCCCCTGCCCCTTGTAACGAATCCCTTCGACACTAAACAAACACAGTGTGCCTTATACATTGTAAAGTTTATTTTATTTTTGTACTATAATTATTATGACTAGCAAGTTGCCTGGCCTGTGCTAAAGGCGGAGGAGTATTGAGAGTTGATGGTACTCGTCCAAGTGGGAATTTAAAGCTAAAACAGTGTTAAAGTTTCAGAAGACGAATCATCTATAAGCGGTAAGTAAAGCTGAAATGAGACATAAAGGCCGTGCTGCTTTACACATTAAATGCGCACTGATAAAATATTTGACCCCGCTACCCTGAGTGCGGACACACAATCAGGGTCCGTATTTCACCAATGAGAATGATGTGGGCGGAGGCTACCAGACGGCCGACCAATCCGGGTCTGCTATGCAGACATCTTTACAAACACTTGCTCCATCATGTATATAGATTGACAGATGAATACTATTCACTTTAAATTAGATATTGAAGACAACCGTCTATAGGCATCACTGCTAAATTCAAGCTGGAAAATTAAGTCACTCATTCTATTACAGTTCCTATAGAGTTTATTTTGCAAAAGACAATGAATGTCAAGGTGTTCTTGCATTCAATAAGGTAACTGAACTCCAATATTAATGTTCATCATCATCATCATCGTCAGAAACCGCTTCATCCTGTGCAAAGTTGCGGTTAGCCAGAGCCTATCCCAGCAGACACAGGGCGCAAGGCAGGGCTATACCGCCGGCAAACCGCCTGGCTGCCTCCTCCGCCTCTCTGCGCTTTCCTCGCGCCTCTGAGTCGTTCTCTCGTCGAATAAATACCTTCGACATTGAATGAATATGTGCGCGTTATAAATGTAAATTTATTAAAATATTATTATACCCAGGATGGGAAACCAGTCCATCACAGGGCACCGGGTGTAATTTAGTCAACAGACCAATTAATCTATGCAGCAGCATGTCTTTGGACTGTGGGAGGAAACCGGAGTGCGAAAACCCTCACAGCCACGGGGAAAACATGCAAATTCCACAAAGAAAGGCCCCCGAGCCGGGATTCGAACCCGAGAGTTATTGCTGTGAGGCAGCAGTGCTACTCACCGCGCGACCGTGCCGCCCAATATTAATGTTTTTTTTCTATCTGCTTAGCAGCTTCCTATCCTACTGATACCATTTGCTCATTGTGGACTGTGCAGAACATCTATCCACGCATTATTATATAATGGACATTAAAACAAATACGGTCTAATAAATCGTGCAGGGAAGAAAACCTCATTCTCGAAGACTGGCAGCATCTAATTGGCTGGAAACGTTACATTGGGTGACATGGTTACATAATTTGTGAAATCAGGTCACAGTGGCTTAATGGTTACATCTGATAGAGACAGCATCTTTACGCGCCAAATCGGTGTCTGTCCTCAAATAAGCAACGGTCATCCTGTGGCTGTGTCCTGAGCCTGCGGTGGAAATTCCACATTGCTTAAACGAGGCCCAGTCACTCCACTTCCCACAGAATAGGCCCCGTTAATGCAATTCTGCGCTATCAACGTCCGACTTGACGGGCAAAGTCCAGCGTATACAGAGTGTCTCCCTGCTCAAACGCACAGAGTGGTGCTTATAATCCTTCAAGAGTCTCGAGCCAGTGATAGAAATCCTGCATTCCTGTAGTGGAGACACCACTGGTACCTTTCCAAAAAGTCTCGCTCGGCCCAGGCCTCCCTTGCAAAACAGGCAATGTTCGTGTGCCTTAATGGGTTTATGTCCATTAATTTGCCGATAACTAGGGGTGAGATTGGGAAGAATTCGCTCTGGGAACTCAGCCGGGTCCGTGATCCCCTTTAGGACAGGGGGGTCTGGCAGTCCTCTCTCTAAACAGTGTTGAGTTTTATGAAAACGCGCTTCCTGCATTTTGGAGATGAAATAACCATCCAATTTAAGACCATAATAGCATCACACATTTCCGAAAATGCTACCCACAAAGGTCTAATGAAACGTTTATTTATTTTTGACGTCATTTTATGAAGAAGGATTTACAGAAAAAATAGCTGCCATATAATATATTAGTTATAACCAGTAGCGGCGTTACCTCTGGAATGTTCACTCTGGGAATGGATACACAATCCTTACACGAAATCACTTAAAAGCTATGAAGTGCTGTAATTCCACAACACTACTCCACCAAACACTACATACTACACTATTACACACAAAACTATACGCTACACTCAACTATCCGACACCGCTGGGCAACGCGACTCACCACAAGCCGGACTATTTAGGATTTCCAGACTATAGGACTTGAACTGTACTTGTTCTTGCTTTTTTTAATTGCCCAATTGAATTTTGCACAACACATTGTTACGTAAGAATACATTCCCCATCATTCAGTATTTAGAGTGCGACTTCAACCAGGTAATGTGATTAGATGCTCCACATCGATGAATTGGACCTGCGGGAATCTTGGACCAGATAAGAATTGTATTCGGGTCACGATCGACCAAAACCGCGACATTCCCAGCGAGGCAAGTCGTCCCGATACCCTCCACCAGCGTCACCTGCCACTAGATCAGCGCGGAGAGCCTCTCGACTCGACAGAACAGGAACCGTCTTTCCTGCAACCGCTTCCAAGCACGGGGCACGGGACACAGCCCTCTCGCTCGTCACGCTCGGGACGTTTCGCCTCCCAAGTTGCTGCTTCCAACGTGGGAGGCGAAACGTCGCGAGAGAGCAGGCGATCGCTCAGTGTCACGGCTATCCCGAAAGAACAGCTCTGAAGAGCAACCTTCATAATTAATTTAATAGATCTATTTAACCAGGGATCTCCAATTTCCTGGGTTGCCTTGCGGTTAAGGTTGCTAGTGGTGGCGCTGGCCGCACTACTGCCTACGGTCGCCATGCAGGGATTGATGTTTATTATTTAGATAGATGTTTATTATTACATAACAAACATACTCAATGAGCTTGCAAGCTCTTTACGGAATTCCTGCGACACAACAAACAAGCGTTAACCGCTGATAGCAAACGACACCTGTCCCATAAGCCAGTGGTTTGCAAAGTGTGCGCCATGAATAGAGCTGTGAAAACCGACATACGTACATACATTTACATAATCCAAAGATATTGGCAGCGTTTACGGGTGATATAGGAAGAGTGTACAGGAGTAACATTCGACAGAGCGGCACGTTCGCTAATGTGGCACCCCCGTGGTCCCGTGTGCCGGATTACGGGACCGTTACTGTATTGCTGCGTCACCGTGCCTCTGACCGTTGAATAGGGCACACGCTCCGAACGCGTCGACGCGACGGGAGGAATCCACGCATCATTACCGCCCACGTCCACCACCGCCAGCTCCACACGAACGTAAGCGAGGCGCATCGAGCGGTCGACTCGTTTATTCCACCCTCAATGTGTCGCCCCCACTAAGCCACTTAAGGGG
>JAZEWU010000042.1:126452-140954 GCA_036362915.1 Geotria australis
GAAAAGTTATTTAATTTGTTTCCAAGAAATTACGCAAAGCAAATGTTTCAATTTTAATTGTTGTTAGCCTTGTAAAATCAAATTTAACGTTTCTTTAACTTGTTTTTCCTTTTCAAAATATTACTGAGGGCCTCACAGTACCTATAGCCCAGGGGCCTACAAAATCTTAATCCGGCTCTGATGGCCACCCATCCCGGATGGTCCAGGATCTTCCTCTTAGTCGAGGTGGCAGCTGTCCTGGAAGATCTGTACGTTTTCACAAAACAAGTGATTCATTAAAAGTCTAGGTGTTTTGCCAGTTCCACAGGACACGGTCCTCTCTCTCCTATTCTCGTTACCCCGTGCACGACTTGTCCCGGTGTTTGTGCCTCCGAGGTGGCGACGCTAAAGCCGACCGGAGGCTGGCGCCCGCGGACTCACGGCGACCGCGGAGTCACGGCGACCGCGGTGTCACGGCGACCGCGGTGTCACGGCGACCGCGGAGTCACGGCGACCGCGGAGTCACGGCGACCGCGAGGGGAGCGCCGTGCGCGGGCGCGCGTGAGGGGGCGCGAGCGGGGCGCCACTCTCCCGCCACCAGCCTCGACCGGCAATCCCACAAACGGAACCTTGGAGGTTTTACGGACTCCATGTGCGATGAGAATTTTTCTCTGTCGCTGTTCTTTCGGGATAGCCGTGTCCACGGGTGGAATTGGACGATAAAAATCACTGTGGAAACTCACCCAGGTCCGTGATCCCCTCTACAGCAGGGGTTTCGGGGTCTTCCCCCAGAAAATATTGAGTTTATGATAACGCATTTCCAAATGTAAGACTGGGAAAGCCTCGTATACATGGTAGCGCGGTGAGTAGCGCTGCCGCCTTACAGCAAGAAAGTCCCAGGTTCGAATCCCGGCTCGGGGACCTTTCTGTGTGGAATTTGCATGTTCTCCGTGTCCGCGTGCATTTTCTCCGGGCACTCCGGTTTCCTCCCACAGGCCAAAGACATGCTGCTGCATAGGGTAATTGTCTTCCAGACTAAATTGCCCCCGGTGCCCTGTGATGGACTTGCATCCCATCCTGGGTATAGCCATGCCTTGCGCCCTGTGTCTGCCGGGATAGGCTCCGGCTCACCGCAACCCTATATAGGTTTAAGCGGTTGCCGACAATGAATGAATGAAATCCTGATCTCTTCCCTCTGAGATTTTCACTCTGGGAACGGTGTTCCCACCCAATTCCACCCCTGGGTGTGTCGTGTGTGTCGTGTGTGTACCGTGTCGAGTGTATACTCGACATGGCTATCCCGAAAGAGCAGCCACGCAGAGCAATTCTCACACATCAAGCCGTGAAAACCTACATCATCATCCTAACATCCACAACAAGGGCAGAGAGTATCCGCAACCTCAAGAAGTCAACAGCGTTGAATTTCTAGGCCATACAAAATTATTCCAGTATAAAAGTGGGACGGACATTAAAATAGAGGTGAAAAGGTAAGTGTTGTATGCGCAATGTTGAACTCAACGATAAAATACACCCAGATCTCGTTGTCCGCGAGGGATCCGTTCCAGAAACATTCGCGGATCGCTATTCCCACAAATTGCACCTTCACCCTCAAGTACGACGATACAAAGTCACTAACCGCGACAGTAGTGTCTTCCTGACTCGAGTAGGGGGCGATGTCAAATTCCCACGGACCCAAAACGGTTTGGATAGTGTCTGCTTCCTAAACCGGTAGAGTCGGTAGTCTCCCAGTCTCCCGGTCTCTCTGCAGCTTTGTGCAGCGCTTTGTGACCCTCGGGTGAAAGGCGCTATATAAATGCTATTATTATTATTATTACAGTGTAGCGGTCTCCGTAGTCTTCCTAACTCTTAAAGATTGTATTGATGCAGGAAGACACTATCAAAACCGGTAGCAGGTGCTGCCAGTTAGGGTCCGCGGGCATGCGGCCTCGCAGCCTCCCCACCGCTATGCGCGCGTACCTCCACTCCTCGCGGAGCGGCGCGACACGCTCCGGTGCCCTCGGGCAAATTTCACGAGTACGCGGGTTTCGCGAACCTGCACGCTCGCGGACGACGAGGCGTGGGTGTAAAACGCTTCCGTTTGTCGCCGCTGCCGCCGGCGACGACATTTTGCCCTGCTCTCTCGTCTCGGCAAGCAAAGTGCGGATTGCCTTTACGGGCCGGGAGCCGGCCGGGCGCCGTGTTCGGCAGCCGGGGAGCAGGGAAGGAGTTGACCCCGTGACCCCACCGTGTCTCCCGTGGCCCCGGGAGTGAGCGGGGTCCCCAGCGCCGCCGCCGCCGCCCCTCCTCCCTCGGGGCCCCGACCCTCCGTAGACGCGCGGGCGGCCACGTGCGGCACGAAGCAGAGCACGACACTGCCCAGGAGCGGCGGCACGCCGGCAAGGTAGAACGGGACGTCGTAGGAGCCTGTCCAGTCCCGGAGGAGACCTGCACGGGGCAACGTGTGGGCGCAAAACCCTCACTCGCTCGCGTAGAAAATGTTGAGTTTATGACGACGCATTTTCTGCGTTTCTGTGACTTCCGAGATATAAAATAACCATTCAAATGTAAGACCACCAAAGCCCGATACGTTCCCTCTGAGATTTTTCACTCTGGGAACGCTGTTCCCGTGCATTCCTGCCCAAGTCCACCCCTGACCCTAGTCACACCGGGACACAAACACGCAGCACACACGCACTAGCCGTCTAAACCATGGGGCAACCCAGGCAGTTTTAATCAGTGTGGGATGTTTGCTCTGGGAATAGCGTTCCCGTGCGTTCCCGTGCGTTGCTGCCCAATTCCACCCGTGCCCACCGAACGCGCACGCACGCAGCTCACCTGCCACGGGAGAGCCGACGGTCATGGGCACGGACATGAGGCCCAGCACGATGCCGATGGCCTGCGAGGCGTGCTGCGGGCCGACCAGCTCGAAGGCGATGGGCGCCATGAGCGCCGTGATGCAGCCGTCAAACAGCCCCATGACGACGCAGACGGCGGCGAGCGGCGCCAGCGACGAGCACGTGGGGATGAGCACCGACATGAGGCCCACCACCAGGAACGCGGCGATCTGTGGCCACGCATCGCTCGGTCGGCGGCGGCACGTCGGCACCTCGTCACAGAAAGACCGGTCCTGCCCGAGGCGGTTCGATTCCCGCCTCAGGCGCCTTTCTGTGTGGAGTTTGTGTGTTCTCTCTCTCCCCCTGTTCTGCGTGGGTTTCCTCCGGGTTCTCCGGTTTCTTCACACAACTTAAAAAAAACACTCATGAAATAGTTGGCCGATACCATCATAATATATGGGATGCAGTAGCTGCCAAATGTTGACGCCGGCAAACCGCGCGGCTGCCTTCTCCGCCTCCCCGCATAACCACGGTTTCCCCGCCACGCCTCTAAATCCTTCTGATATCGAACTAATACTTTCGGAATCGAACGAACGCGTGCGGCGGCGCGTTATACACCACAATCGCCCCGACGCTCCGATCTCTGCGCCGGCTTCCAACGGAATCGCGGACCGTCCGACTGTCGAATCAAGACACCGCGGGCACGAGGATGCGGTCAACGTGTGGCGAGCGCTGGCGATGATGCGGCACCTGTAAGTAGACCTTCTTGACTCCGGGAATTAAGTCAGCGAGCCATCCAAAGCCGAGGCGGCCCAGGCCGGACGACACGGCGATGCACATGATGAGCACGTAGTCATGGCGCGCAGCCTGCTCGCCCAGGTTCTCCTTCACGTAACTCATCTGCACTCGCAGGTACGATACAGTCAGGTATGCGTGGGTGTGATACAGTCAGGGTACTCGCCGGTACGGCACGTGTACGACAATCGCAGGCACGGCACAGTACTCACCGGTACGAAACGTCTCGAAGGAGATAGCAAAACCACTCGACACAGTTATCCCGAAAGAGCAGCTATGGAAAGCAATCCTTATACGTCAACCCGTGAAAACATAGTTATTTCGGATTATAAAAAACAAAAATTGTTGCTGATTTACCGTTCTCAGTCGTTGTTGACATTTCGTCCTCTCCACAGCCCTGTACAGCGCTTTGTGACCCTTGGGTGAAAAGCGCTCTATAAATACTATTATTATTATTATTTTACTTTTGACAATCGCCCAGGTCGTGCTGTATTCATACCACTGGATCATTTGATGGTTATTATCCGTTATTCAGCAATTGTGCGCCGCCAAACACGGAGACTCACCAGGTGGACGTACGGCACAAAATACCCAAAGAGGGCGATGGGGACCCCGCACACCCAGACGCAGAACGTCTTGTTTCTCAGTGGAGGGCAGCGGCCACACGCAGAGGGGACGGCGTTAGTCTGACCCCCGTCCACAACCAGCTTCGGCATCAGGGGCCTGACCGGAGAGAGACGACAGCCGGTGACCAGGTGCGCACAGACCGCAGCTGTGAAATGTACACCACCCTCCCACCCGCCCGCCCGCCCGCCCGCCCCGAACTGCAATTTTGCAATTCGGTAATCTAAGTACTTGCAAAATTTCGCTGAGGCACCAGAACGTGTTGCGCCACTCCGCGAGAAGAACAGATATTTACACATAGCGGCAGGGAGCGCGCGAGGTCATATTCCCGCGGACCCTTAACCGGCAGCAGCTGCTACCAGTTTGGGTAGTGTCTTTGTAAACCAATAAGAAAGGCTCAGCCGACATCGGTAGACTCTACCGACTAAGGCGAGAGCGGGAACACTCAACGCGGCTATCCTGAAAGAACAGCTACGGAGAGCAATCCTCACCATCGAGCCGCGACAAACCCTGTGACAACACTGAACATCCAACCACGGTGCCAGATGATCGTGACAATCCAACAAACGGTGGCGACGAGAATCTTTTTATAGCCGACGCCACACACAACACAGGGGGGGGGGGTTGTGCAGGGATCGTGTGGGGGTCATGTGGGGGTCGTGCAGGGGTCGTGTGGGGGTCATGTGGGGGTCGTGCAGGGGTCGTGCCGGTAGAAGAATCCGGCGACGATGAGCGGCAGCATGAGGGCGGAGAGAGCTTGCAGCGTGAGCACCAGGCCGAGCGAGAGCAGCGTGTGCTTCATGAGGAAGGACAGCGCCACGGTGAAGGCGCTGCTGCCCGCCGTCACGATGCCGTTGACGAGCCCCAGCCGGCGCTTGAAGTAGTGTCCGAGGATGACGAGCGACGGCTGGAAGGCGAACGCGGCGCCGACGGCGAACACGATCCCGTAGGTGAGGTACAGCAGGTCCAGCTGCCTGCCCGGCCGCAATCGCAGGTAAACAGTTTTGTGTTCGTGGTTTTTATTTTTTTGAGAATCGCTCTCCGTACCTGTTCTTTCGGCGTAGCTGTGTCAAGTGTTCCTGCTCGCTCCCGCGTTTAAAACATCGCCGGGCGTTCTGAGGATACGCCTATCCCGAAAGAGAAGCTATGGGGAGCAACTCTCATACGTCATGCCGTGACAAATCTAAATGAGTACGTTATATTTGTATATTTTTTGCAAACGTTACCTTGAGAACTGTGCGTGAAAACGTGAAAAAGCCAGCAAACAGAGCGGTCTTAAGATCATCAAGGAGTCGAACATTAGAAATAAAAATGGGCGCTGTAACCAGGGGTGGAATTTTGCGGAAACACACGGAAACATTGATCCCAGAGTGAAAATCCCAGAGGGGACGTATGAGGCTTTCGCGGTCTTAAATCTTGATGGTTATTTTAAATCTCAGAAGTCACAGAAATGCAGGAAATGTGTCGTCATAAATGCAACATTTCTGGCGAGATTATTTTTTTACAATACCGCTCCACGGGGAAACGTATTGTACCGTTGGCCTATGGGTACGTATACGAGTGTCAAAAGTGCCATTCGCGAAATTTGCGACGGTTTCTGGAACGGATGCCTCGCTGATACCGATGTACGGGGTCACAGGCGTGCGAGCGTGGGACCGATCGCCGGGCCGCGGCGGCAACGGCAGACTAAAGTGCGCGAGCGGAAAAAAACAAGCGACAAGATCGGAGGAAACGAGTGAAGTAGAGTGTGGAGGCGGGTGGGCGGCGGCGGTGGCGAGTGACTCACTTCACGAAGGAGCTGCAGAGCAGTCCGGTGAAGGCGACGGTGGCCCCGGCCACGGCCGTGACGCGGCAGCCAAAGTGGCTCGTGAACACGCTCACGACGGGCGCGCACAGGAAGATCATGCCCATGGCCAGCGAGCCCACCCACGCTGTGGCACACAGCACCACCCGCGCACGGTCACACGGCACGCAAAGACAAAGATCCCCTGGATAGCCTCAACAAACTGTAGCGTCAAGTCATGCTATCGAGTGGGTGGGTGGGTGGCCAGCACCACGCCCGGCTGCCTTTGTTTCCCTAGTGGCGATGTTTACACATCACACCAGGTACTCATTTGAGGCTGAGAAGACCTAGGGCTTCCCTAGTGGCGCTTTGTGACCCTCGGGTGAAAGGCGCTATATAAATTAATATTATTATTATTGGGGAGGCCCAGGACCGGTTCAGAAAATCGTCACTGGTGTTGGTGGCCATGAGCGGGATTCGAAATTGGAACACTGCCTGCTACACTACCATTCCCTACTACAAAGACAAAGACAAAGATCCCCTATATAGCCTTAACAGACTGTAGGGACAAGTGCTGTTAGCGAGCACCTATGAAGGTCGACACGGCACACGAGGGGGTGGGTGACCAGCACCACGCCCGGCCGCCTTTGTCTCCCTAGTGGCGATGTTTACACACCGCACTAGGTACTCATTTGAGGCTGAGTCGACCTAGGGGAGGCCCAGGATCGGTTCAGAAAATCGTCACTGGTGTTGGCCGTGAGCGGGATTCGAACTCGGGTCGCCAGATTCGTAGCCCAGTGCGCTAACCACTGGGCTACCGCTCCCCGTATTCCCTACTACACAGTACCCAGCACAGCAAAGACAAAGATCCACCGTATAGCCTCAACAGCTATAGGGTCAAGTGCTGTTCGTGAGTCGCACCTATAAACGCCAGCACGGCAGTCGGTCAGTTTTCAACTGATGCTGAAAGGGTTCCGATGCGTACTTGTGATTTGCCGAGGCCCCGTGAAACGCAACAGAATCGCGTGGTGTCTCTCTTCCTGTAACCAAAAGCCAGACGACCATAGCGGCAAGGGCGGCACGGTGGCATAGTGGGTAGCGCTTCCGCCTCACAGCAAGAAGGTCCCGGGTTCGAATCTCGGCTCGGGGTGCCTTTCTGTGTGGAGTTTGGATGTTCTCCCCGTGTCCGCGTGGGTTTTCGCCGGGCACTCCGGTTTCCTCCCACCGTCCAAAGACATGCTGCCAGGTTAATTGGCGTACTGACAAAATTTCCCCAGGCGCCCTGCGATGGACTGGCGTCCCATCCTCGGTGTTCCCCTTGCCTTGCGCCCTGTGTCTGCCGGGATGGGCTCCGGCTCACCGCGACCCTGTATAGGATTAAGCGGTTTCTGAAAATGGATGGATGGATGGACCATAGCGGCAGCCTTAACTGTCGCGGGCAGGGTCCGACGCAGCCATGGGATGCACAACGTGTGCGGGTAAAAGCCACGATCTCTCCGAGCCACCGCCACTCACTGCGGCTGGAAGTCGTTCAGTGTGAGTAATGCACTCAGGAATGCGACCCAATTAAAACTGATTTTTCCCCCAGACTGTCAGACACGCGCAGTAATTGGCAGTTTGGAGACACATGTGGTGCACACCACCGCACAACCACAAAGCTCCCGTTACACGTTAATTTACAAACATTCCTCTGCCGCGCGGCCGAACAGTTAAACAGCGATGAAAATATAACGGCGGCTTTGTTGGTTAGGGTGGAGGGATTAGTGCCTCGACCCCGCACCCAGCCCGGTCCCAGCGAAACCCTGGCGTGACCCTCATAATAATAGTTTCAATTTATATAGCGCCTTTCACCCGAGGGTCACAAAGCGCTGCACAAGGGCCGTGAAGGGACGGCATGTCAACAACGAAAGAAAAAAAACAATAAAAACCAAAGAAACAGAAAATAAATGATTAAGGCTACTTCGAATATACTGAAAGGTCGTGAAACTGGCAATCTTAAGAGCGGAAACATTCTGCCAGCGTTCCCTAAGATGGCCGTCACTTCCTTGAAGACAAACACGGAGGGAGACAGGGAGGGAGGGTAAGCGACAGGGAGAGACACAGGGACACAGAGACAGGAAGACAGAGAGACAGATACACGGCGGCGGCAACAACAACAACAGCCGGATGATGTAAACAGAGAAAAGGTTTCACCCTTTCTGGCAAATACTCCTCGTGTTGCACGTTTGCAACGAAAACACACGTGCTTGCGGCAAAAGCATGTCTGTCTCTCTGTCTTCCTGTCTCTGTGTCCCTATGTCTCCCCCTGTTGCTCACCCTCCCTCCCTGTCTCCCTCCGTGTTTGTCTTTAAGGAAGTGACGGCCATCTTAGGGGACGCTGGCAGATTTTTGCCGTGCTTAAGATTGCCAGTTTCACGACCTTTCAGTGTATTCGATGCAGTCTTAATCATTTAATTTTCGTTGCTTTGGTTTTTATTAGCTGTTTTTTTTCCCTGTCGTTGAAATGCTGTTCTCTCCAATGCCCTTGTGCAGCGCTTTGTGACCCTCGGGTGAAAGGTGCTCTATGAAAATGCTATTATTATTCGCCATTTTCGGGATTCGCGCCTGTTTCTGGATCGTATCCCACTAACCGGAAGTTAAGTGTTTACCGTACATTAATTCTCACGTGAAGCGAATCCCCACCGTACGTCGTTTCGCTATGCGTCCAACTTTTCTTGACCGTACGTGGGCCGCGCGGCGGGGACCCCCTGCACGAGTGGCGGCGAGCGCCGTCCCACTCGCTCTCTCACTCACATGCTTTGAAGACGATGTTGCCGCCGCCGCCGTCGTCCCTGTACTCCAGCAACAGCGCGTTAAAGAGGATGCCGAAGGAGTTTTGAATCCCGAAGATGGCCCCGTTGCACCACATGGAGGCGAGCATGACGACCCAGCCAAAGCCTCCGTCGGGCGGCTGGAACACGGGGGGCCCCTCGGCGCGCTCGTCGCTTCTCCTCCTGCTCCTCCTCCTCGTCTTCCTCTCGCCGTCGGTGGGAGCGGCGCTCGGCCCCGGCCGCTGGCGAGCGCCGTCCATCTCCTCGAGGTAGATGCCGGCCACGGGGACGCGCTCGTCCGCGAGGCTTGGTGGGCCGCCGGGCCCGCGGGCCGGGCCGCCGTCCGCTGGCCGGCCCGGCATATCCGCCGAACAGCTCCCGTTGCCGGGCGCCTGCGGGGGTTCGGGACTACTCCAGGCGCCGTGGTCTAGCGCCGCGGGAAAATCGGCTCCATCGTCGGCTGAGACGTCCGGCTCGGGGACACGGGCGATGCCGCCGTCCGACGGGCAGCCCTGGTGGATTGCGGCCGGATAGAGTCACAGAGAGAATCACAGAGAGACACACAGAGAGAATAGATAGATGTTTGATAGCTGTTTCTTATTTCAGCAGAAAAATACCCAGTGAGCTTGCAAACTCTTTACGGGACTGCTGCATTGACACAACAAACATGCGAATTGCTGACAATGAAAATACATACAAGATTCATATATATTCATCCATCCATTGTCAGAAACCGCGTAATCCTGTACAGGGTCGCGGTGAGCCGGAGCCTATCCCGGCAGACATAGGGCGCAAGGCATTCATATATAACCAAATTTAAATCAACCAACAAAAAATTTACACGTAGCATTGCACACATTTTTTCAAATAAAATAGTCCAAAATACACAGCATTGCACACATTTTCCAAGTTAAGGTAGTGCATTGCAATAGCGAAAAAAACTAAAGCATATTAAAGGTAACGTATTCAACTTTAAGAGGGAATAGTGCAAAAATTAGTACCTTCAGAACACGAATCAACATTAGCAATCACAACAAGGCAGACATTTCAATTCTAACTGGGATCTAAGTTTAGTAATGGACGGTAGTGACTGTAGCTTCGAGGCCGAGCTGAAAGACAACGATGTCCAGAAGCTGACCATCGTGCTTCGAAGAATCGCAAAAAAGAAGAGCGCATGGCTATATTGTTCCAGAAACGTGGCGTAGCTGCCACAAAAGTTTTTTCTCCATATCTTGTAGTGAACAGTGAGCAGAAAGTACTTTGAGCTTCTAAGGCTTACTTCGATAATCTGTATGGTTAACAAATCCTTCAAATATTTTGCTGACTTATTTAGTAAGACCTTAAGTATAAAAATGGCCCAATGAATACTTCTACGATTCACACAGATAGAGTCACAGAGAGAATCTCAGAGAGACACAGAGAGCCACGCGCAGGCAGAGACAGAGTTATCAAGATATATCTGCATTAGTGCTCGCTGTTAGCATGGACAGGAGACGAGCTACAGGGATGAGAGAGACGATGGGAGCTGGGAGAGATTCACACTTCACACAGTATTTATACCTGGAGCTAGGGCCCAATGAACTGATGATCTCGAGGAGAGTGTGAGCGGGAGAGAGTGGGAGAAAGAGAGGGTGAGCGGGAGAGGATAAATGGAGATCGGGAGGGTGAGCGCGAGAAACAGATGGAGATCGAGAGGGTGAGCCGGAGAGAGCGAGCGGACAGAGGTGGGGAGGTGAGAGGGAGCGCGGGAGAGGCGAGAGAGAGAGAGGGGAGCGACGCGACTCACCGCGGCAGACATTGTCTCCGGCGTCTCCCCGCCGCCTGAGCGCGGAGACAGCGCGCGCCGCTCATTGGCCGCGCGCCATCACGTGCCGCACGCCCGCGACAGGTTACTTCCCGGAAGTGAGGGGCCACACGTGGAGGAAGCGTGGAGAGGGAGAGCGAGGACACGGGAGAGACGGGGGAGAGACGGAGGGGGAGACACGGGAGGGGGGAGAGATACGGGNNNAGTTAGCAATGCTGTATCAGCACTGTAGACTCGGTGATCGTGCTGCGCAAGGGCTTCTTCTTCGTTGCGATTCTTCGAAGCACGATGGTCAGCCTCTGGACATCGTTGTGGGATGTGTGTATTAGTATGCGTCGGGTGTATGTCGTGTTAGCGCGTCATGTGTAGGTGTGAATGTTGTTGGTGTGCGTGTTTGTTGCTGTGTACATGTGTGCAGGCAGGGGTGGAATTGCGTCTCGGCGTCCTCCCCCAGAAAATGTTTTAGTTCATGACAACGAATTGCCTGCATTTATGTGAAGTTTGAGATGTCAAATAACCATCGACATGTAAGACAATGAAAGCCTAATACGCTACCTTTGTGATTGTCACGCTGGGAACAGCGTTGCCGTGCGTTCCCGCCAATGGGACCCCTGCACAGGTGTCAAACAATGTCCCACAAGACCGAAACCGCACGTCCCACAGCCGATCCGCCCACAACCGTCGCAAGTGGAAATTAAAAGTCCAGCGTGCGACTGCGGAAAGAATGACGGAGCACAAACCACATGGCAGTGAATCAGTCAAATCGGAAAACGTTCTACACAGTAATCCAGCACACATCACTGAAACAATTTCCTGGGTAACTAATCTAGGCGCAGCCGTAAAGTCGCTATTTCATCAAGCTATACACGAGAAGTGCGTTTGTGCAGGGGCGGTCTTAGTGATTGTGGGGCCTCAGGCAAAATGTAATCTTCTTCTTTGCGATTCTTCAATGCGCGATGATCAGCTTGTGGACATAATGCACCCCCACCCACAACACTGATGAAATCTGTCTGGGTTGCCCCATGGTTAAGACGGCTAGTGCATGTGTGCTCTGTGTTTGTGTGCCCGTGTGCCGGTGTGACTAGGGTCAGGGGTGGAATTGGGCAGGAACGCACGGGAACAGCGTTCCCAGAGCGATAATCTCAGAGGAAACGTTTGAGGCTTTCATGGTCAACATTTGGATGGTTATTTTGGATCTGAAAAGAAACAAATGCAGGAAAACCGCTGAATCCTGTACAGGGTCGCGGTAAGCCGGAGGCTATCCCGGCAGACACAGGGCGCAAGGCAGGGCTACACCCATGATGTGACGCCGTTCCATAACGGGGCACAGGGGGAAATTTAGTCCACAGGCCCATTAATCTCTACAGCAGCATGTATTTGGACTGTGGGAGGAAACCAGAGTGCCCGGTGAAAACCGACGAGGACACGGAAATGCGTTCATGTTGATTTTTTTCCAATTCCACTGCTGACTAGGGGCACGTATTTTCACCCGCCTCAAGACTGCTGGAAATGTTATCGCATTAGCCGTGTTCATTAATTAATCAGCCGTGTAATCCCGGTTAACGGGATTCGTGGGACAGGGCCCTGTCAGGATTCTACCTGACTTAGTGCGAGAACGCCGTGGATTAGGTTCTGTAGGATTTTGGGCTCAGTCAAATGAAGTTGCTATTACAAGATCAGAGGTCACATTACCGCGCCTGCAGTTTGCCTGTCTGGGTATGTCAGGCACGTGCAATAAAGCATGCCGTCCACTAAATCTCACCGGTTATAGTCCCCGTCGTCCTGTCATGACTGACTGGTATGCAGAAATTCCATCCAGAAACCGCTTAATCCTGTACACGATCGCGGTGAGCCCGAGCCTATCCCGGCAGACACAGGGCGCAAGGCAGGGCAATACCCATGATGGGACGCTAGCCAATCACAGGTGGCATGCAGATATTGGTTTTCAATACTGCTCTGGCATTCCATTATCCGAGCAGCACATGAAATATGTTCCTTGTGAATTCACAGGAAACACGGAGACATCAGGTGTAAAGCTTGAGAGACATTACACCTGTCACAGTTCCCCAGGCGAGACCACAATGGATGCTTTGCTCCCGCGGGTTCAATTGCACACGCCCGCAGACCCCTGTTTGCCATAGAGTGGGGCTTTGCTATCGTACCGCTTCACAATGAGACGTCCACGGATGCAAAACACAATGATTCCATCCAAACAAAGACTTTCATTCTGTTATAAACGAGGCAAAGGTCTCCTTTGCTGACATTGCTTTATTAAATAAAAACAAACAGCACTGGCCCCACGCGGCGGCCCCATGGGGTTCTCATCTCACCAGCGAGTCGAGCGAGATACTGTGACCTTCGCCCGGGTCGCGTGCCGCCTCACTTGGGTTTCCACGAGATGTCGCGCAGACCCTGGAACGAGCGCTTCAGGGCGTGCGCGTCAGCCCAGTCCGAGGACAGGTGGTCGTCCGAATCACACACTTCCAGATTCTATAATGGGGTTGATTGGCAGGGTACATCGGCAACGGAAACGGTGAAAACACGAGGTAAAACATTTAGCATGTTTACCCTCCCTCCCTGTCTCCCTCCGTGTATGTCTTTAAGGAAGTGACGGCCATCTTAGGGGACGCCGGCAGATTTTTGCCGCTCTTAAGAGTGCCAGTTTCACGACCTTTCAGTATATTCGAAGCAGCCTTAATCATTTATTATTTTGTTGCTTTGCTTTTTATTGGTTGTTTTTTCTTTCGTTGTTGGCGTGCCATCCTCTTCGGCCCTTGTGCAGCGCTTTGTGACCCTCGGGTGAAAGGCGCTATATAAAATGCTATTATTATTTTTATTATTACCTGATTCGGCGGCAGGGTGGCGCAGTGGTAAACGTCCGCGCCTCACAGAACGAAAATCCTGCCCAAGGCGGTTCGATGCCTGCCTGGGGCGCCTTTCTGTGTGAGGCTGCTGCGCAGTCACAGCATGACAGGAGCAATAGAGCGTGCGGCGTCCAGCATCGCTCCGCGTCCCGCATCCACCACCACCCGCGTCCCGTAGTCTATATGCAGCCAGTGTTCGCGTCGCGTTCTCGATCGTATGTATCACTATTGTGTAGCCCCTAATATGGCCACTTAAAGAAAAGTGAGTACTATTGTGTCGAGTGAAACGTAAACATGGTATTTGCGATTTTCAGGATTCGCTACTGTTTTTGGAATGTATCCCACTAAGTGAAAGTTAAAGGTTCACTGTAAATGTAGGACGCGAGTGCACACGACCTTGAGCTGCTCCTGGCGCCGGTACGCTTGCAGCATCATTTGCTTCTGCTGCTCCTCACTCACAATCGGCTCTCTGGCAGGGGCACCCTGGCCTCGCTGGCACACACAGACAAAGACCCCACGTGTAGCATTAACAGACTGTAGGGTTAAGTGCCATTAGCGAGCACCTATGAAGGTCGACAAGGCACACGAGGAGGTGGGTGACTTAGTCTCCCTAGTGGCAATGTTTACACACCGCACTAGGTACTCATTTGAGGCTTAGTCGACCTAGGGGAGGCCCAGGACCAGTTCAGAATATAATGACTGGTGTTTGGCGTGAGCGGGATTCGAACTCGGGTCGCCAGGTTTGTGTGTGCCAGCATTTGTGTGTGCCAGCAAGGCGGTAGCTCAGCGCGCTAACCACTGAGCTACCGCCTTGCTGGCACACACATATGCACAAATAATACACGAAAATGATGTATATTTTCACGGCGCAATCTGTGAGAATTGCTCTGCATAGCTGTTCATTTTGGGAAATTCGTGTCGAGTGTTCCTCCTCTCTTATTCCTGATGATGCCTCCAACGTGGGAGGCAAAACGTTGCGAAGGCGAGATCAGGAACACTCGACACAGCT
>JAZEWU010000042.1:140993-151421 GCA_036362915.1 Geotria australis
ACACCAACACTCATACCCGTTGAATTATTTACATGCAACTTTACTTGTTTCGACCACTGACCATTATAGCTTTTAGAAACACAATCTGCCTGCCCACTTTGCTTCACAGTGACAATGATATATTTAACCTTCATAGTTCTCTTAGCCAGGGTGGCTTTGCAGCGCAAACATCCGCGCCTCACAGAAAGAAGGTCCTGCCCAAGGCAATTTTATTCCCACCTAGGGCGCCTTTCTGTGTGTTCTCTGCCTGTTCTGCGTGGGGTTTCTTTGGGTTCCCTGGTTTCCTCCCGCAACAAAAACATGCTCATTAATTAATTGTTTTTTAACGTGATATAGAGGATGCAGTGTCTGACGGATTGGCACCGGCTAACTAAGTGGCCGACTCCCCCCCGCCATGCGGTTTCCTCACGCATCTTAGTCGTTTCCTCAACGAAAAAGCACCTTTGACATTGAAGCGAATGCTGTGCCACGCGGCACTATAAATTATGAATGTATTAACTTTTTTCATCTATGTGCCGATAACTGCCTGTGGTGCATGGAGCGTGTGTCGTGACAGCGGTGGCATGGACACCATTACCTTCTGAATCTTTATGATAATCTTGGTCTTCTCGTTCTTGCCAACATAGTCGCTGAGCTTCTTGTCCGGCTGCAGATGCTTCCCTGCCCACCAGAGCTGTGCTTCAGCCTCGTCAATCACCTGCAGTCCGGCCTTCCACAGCCAAACACACCGTGACAGTGACTCAATCCAGTTTGACTTCCACAGTCATACACACCGTGATTACGGCTCAGTCAAGTCTGGACCCATCTCCTCTATAGCCAATGCTGTGTTCATTTAGCCGTGAGAAGTGCTGAAAATTCAGGACGCCTGATGATCCCTCCAACGTGGGAGGTAAAACATCACGAAGTAGAGAGCAGGAACACATGACGCAACTCTCCCGAAAGAACAGCTATGGAGAGCAATTCTGATGAGACTGAAGTGCACAAACATCCCCCGTGTCGCCTTAACAGACTATAGGGTCAAGTGTCGTTAGCGGCCACCTATGAAGGTCAACACGGCACACGAAGAGGTGGCTGACCAGCACCACGCCCGGCCGCCTTTGTCTCCCTAGTAACAATGTTTACACACTGCACTACGTACTCATTTGAGGCTGAGTCGACCTAGGGGAGGCCCAGGACCCGTTCATAAAATCGTCACTGGTGTTGGCCGTGAGCGGGATTTGAACTCGGGTCGCCAGGTTTCTAGCCCAGCGCGCTAACCACTGAGCCACCGCTCCCCACCACATATACCCACCTGCGTGCCGGCCAGCTCTGCCCTGTCCTCGATCTCCAAGCGCACAGGGTCGTGTGGGGGCAACTGCATCGGGTAGACGATGGTTACGGCGCCTCTCAGCAGATCGAGGGCCTCCTGCACCTTCTCTATCGTCATAACCACGTTCGCCTGTAGCTGATTCTGAAGCACAGAGCAGATGGCACACACACACACAGCCAAATTTAAAACCCCATGCGACCGAATGTTCCTACCCACGATGGCCAGCATCTTCCACGGACTTAAGAACGCCGTACATTTCCTGTTGCGTACAGGACCCCCCCTTAATTGAGGGTACCTGCCAGCATGCCCAGCGAGCCGACATTTCATGGTCGGACCATTGCATTGTTATTATAAAACAATCTGGGATGCGGTGAGATGAAAGTGGTGCTGTTTTAAAATAGGGTCTAACAGTGTTTAAACAAATATATGTTTTACACTTGTATTAAATCCGTTTTTTATTGTCAAGCTACTAGAATTGTGTGGGAAAAACGTATCTCACATGAATTTGGATTAATTACTATGGGAAATAAATACCCGCCAAACATCGTTTTGCTATACATCCAACTTCTCTGCAGCGTATCTTGGACGTACAGTGCGGACCCTCTATACAGACTGGGTTCATCTTTTTGTGAGGAATCTAGTCTCGGAGAGGGTAAAGTTTCCGCATGGATGAGGGGTGATCATCAGAGCGGGGAAGGGAAAGAAAAGGGGACGAGGAGAAGGGGGGTGTGGAATGACAAGGAGAGGTGGGTGCTAAGCGGAGACTGCTTTTCGAATTCGATTCTTCGAAGCGTGATGGTTATATGACGGTTTCCCATTGCAACAAGTTCTTCTTTAGTTGAAGACAGCCCTTCAACATTTAGAGATATAACAGTCAGTGCTGGCCTTAATGGTGGGAATTGGCCTCTCTTCTTGCTCCAGACAGAGGGGCTTCTGGCATCTGTGGAGCTTCTGGACATCGTTGTCTTTCAGCTCGGCTTCGAAGTGTTTGGTAGAATTTGCAGGTAATACCAAGTATTACTTGACAGAGATCGCGACGTGAACGCTTCTACCTTGATCCCCAGCGGAGACTCCTGCTTCAGATTAAAACAATTGATGCAAGGTTGATGTGAATTTCCACTGCTGTCATCTTACCTTGAAGTACATTTTTTACCTTTGATATCAGCGCTTTGGCTTCTTGTATCGTTTTCCTCAGCACTTCTTGCATCTTTTCATTAGGTGCTTAAAGACACAGACGGAAGGACATGAGGAAACCCGTGGAGACGGTGCAGCTCTGTGTGTGCTGTATCCTACGTGATATGTGTACAAGAAACTATTAACTTTTGCGTGGAATACGTTCCAGAAACAGGCGCGACATCGCGAAACTCAAGAATACAATTTTTATGCGTTTGATAGATAGTTGTTTATTATTACAGCCACGGACCCTAACCGGCAGCACCCGCTATTGGTGTAGGTGGTGTTTTCCTAACCAATAGAGTCGGTACAGTCTATCGTTCTCGGTCGACTCTGGAGAGTAGACTTTAAACCATAAGCGGGTGCTGCCAGTTAGGGTCCCCGGGCATTTGACCTTGCCGCCTCCTCGAATTAGGAAGACTCTACCGTCGCGTGTAACGCATCCGTATCGTCGTACGTGAGAGTCAAGGTGGTATTCGTGAAGTTTGAAATCCGCGAAGGTTTTCTGTAACGCATCCCTCGCGAATAACGAGGTGTGGATGCGTATAACGCGGTGAGCTAACCGCCGCAGCACCGCTCCGTCCCCTGAACTGACTCGGGGGTTACCTCGGCCTCCCCTGCGGCCGCAGGGATCGGGGCAAGAGCGAGCGCCGCCGCTGGGCACGCAGCTGTGGGCCCACTCGTCCCGCAGGCCCAGGTCCAGCAGCTGCTCGTCCGCCAGGCCCTGCATGTTGGGCGGCAGCGCGGCGCCGTGCGACGCCAGCTCCTCCACGCCTGCCTCGTGCGCTCACGCGGCACGCGGGGTTGTCGCTTTAACGCGGAAAGTCGTCAGGTGACGGAGGGAGGCGCGAGAGCGACTGGTCTCGGCCCGTAGGGGGCGCCCCCTCTCTGGGAGCCATGGAAAACCAAAATGCCGGCAGAGATGGAATTTGAAAGAATTTACTTTGGGAACTCAGCCAGGTCCCTGTCCCCTTTCGAGCGGGAGGTCTTCCTCTAGAGAATTAGGAGGGTTTTTTTAGAAAGAGTTTACTCCATTTCTGATACTTCTGGGAGGTAAAATAACCGTGCAATTTAAGACCCGAATATAACCCTCAATCCTACCGACAAAGTAAAATAAAAAAAACAATGTTTTAATAAAGGAGGATGTACATAAACAATAGCTGCCATACATCTAATCTATTGCTGAAAAATAAATGTATTCATCATCATCATCATCCATTGTCCGAAACTGCTTAATCCTGTACAGGGTCGCGGTGTACCGGAGCCTATCCCGGCAAACACAGGGCGCAAGGCAGAGCTATACCCAGGATGGGACGCCAGTCGATCACAGGGTACCAGGGGCAATTTAGTCCGCAGGCCAATTAACCTATGCAGCATCATGTCTTTGGACTTTGGGAGGAAACCGGAGTGCCCGGCGAAAACCCAAGCGGACACGGGCAGAACATGCAAACTCCACACAGAAAGGCCCCTGAAATCCTATGGAATTGTGATATGGTATGGTGGCGTGCAGTAAATAACTAGTCAAGAATCGCCTCTGTTAGACCATAACAAAATTCGTAAATCTCATCAATTCACTCGGGGAAATGGCGGCGCGTTCTGATGCAGCGGCTACTCTCGGACCAAACAGTGCGGTGTCTTCATGGTTTTATGTTCGTTTTTTTTATTACGTTTTCATCAAGTAACAAGTATTAGCCGTCGGTTTCTGCAAGTCATTTGTAGAACGACAGTAAACAACGCCGGGGTCTGAGAGAAACGGTATTTCGATTCTCTGTATGTCCTGTACATATGGTAGAGTTGACAAATAAAGTTGAATTGAATTGAATTGAACGGCGCCATTGCTTTTCAATCATCGTGGGGGAGGCCTCATCATTGAATTTTGCCCGGGGCCCCATAACCACTGAGCCTGCCGCTGTCGCTTACCGGCGCACAGCCGCTCCACGCGGAGGCGCCCGTTGAAGATGAGTGTGACGTGTGCCGTGAGCTGGCCGAGCGGCGTGTGAGCGTCGCTCTCCAGGAGGAACTGCGATTCGTCGCCGCGCTTCACGTGCAGCAGCACCATCGTCTCGTCTGCCAAGACACCCGAGTGAGCGGCGCGCCACAGAGGCCACTGCATGGTGGTGCATGTTATAATAATAATAGCATTTATAGAGCGCCTTTCACCCGAGGGTCACAAAGCGCTGCACAAGGCTCCGGAGAGAACGACATGTCAACAACGACAGAGAATGGAAAATTGGCAACATTTTTATATATATATATAATCCGAGCTGTGGAGAGAACGGCATAACAATAACGGGGAGACAGAAAACTGAGAGTCAAGGGATAGCGATGAGTTATAAGACCTAGGACACAAAAACAACAGGAAAACAATAATAATAAGAGCATTTTATAGAGCGCCTTTCATCCGAGGGTCACAAAGCGCTGCACAAGGGCTGCGGAGAAGATAATGTTAGATGATGGACATGTCGATGTGTATTATTGCAGCAGAAAATACCTAGTGTTTGTTGTCTCGCAGGAATCCCGTAAGGAGCATGCAAGCTCAACGGGTATTTTTCTGCTGTAATTATAAACATCTAAATAATAAACCCAGTGAGCTTGCAAACTCTGGAAGTGGTATTCCTGCGACACAACAAACACGCAAAACATGCAGGTCTCTTGTGACCACCGTTTAATTCACTAAAACGTAATAATAATTGATTAGTAGTAACGTGTATAGTAGCGCCTCTCACCTAGAGGTCTCAAGGCGCTGCAGCAAACCGCAGACAGGTGGGAGGAGGCGGCTACGCAGTGAGCCGGCGCCAACCTTCCAAAAACTGTGTCCTGTGTATTATGATGGTATCGGCCAATTAATTAATGGTGGTTTTATGTGCGAAGAAACCAGAGAACCTGGAGGAAACCCACGCAAAATAGGGGGAGAGAATACACAAACTCCACCAAGAATGACGCCCGAGGCGGGAATCCAACCGCCTCGGGCACCACCCCACCACTCAATGGGTGTGTAATAGAATAATAATAATAATAACAGCATTTATATCGCGCCTTTCACCCGAGGGTCACAAAGCGCTGCACAAGGCTGTGGAGAGAACGACATGTCAACAACGACAGAGAATGGAAAATCAGCAACATTTTTTTTTTGGGTTTTTTTTTTAATAATCCGAGCTGTGGAACATAAATAAATGACTGATGCAGGTTTTCACTGCTCGATGTATGATAATTGCTCTCCATAGCTGCTCTTTCGGGATAGCCGTGTTGAGTGTTCCTTTCCATGTTGGAGGCATCCTCGTGATGCCTCCAACGTGGAAGGCGAAACGTCGCGAAGGAGAGAGCAGGAACGCTTCACACAGCTATCTCGAAAGAGCAGCTATGAAGAGCAATTCTCATAAATGAATGAGCACATTGTTTTGTGTCGATTAAATGGGGTCACAAGACATCCGGACCACCCTGTACAGCGACGCCAACATCTCCCTCGCGAGCAGATTGCCACTCAACACAACCACGGGATGGGCTACAAATAACTGATACATATCACATGCATGTCAATATAAATGTGTCAGGTATTTGTGGGGAGCGGCAGCTCAGTTGCTTAGCGCGCTGGGCTACAAACCCGGCGACCCAAGTTCGAATCCCGCTCCCGGCTAACACCAGTGACGATTTTTTGAACCGGTCCTGGGCCTCCCCTAGATCGACTCAACCTCAAATGAGTACCTGGTGCGGTGTGTAAACATTGCCACTAGGAACACAAAGGCGGTCGGGCGTGGTGCTGGTCACCCACCCCCTCGTGTGCCGTGTTGACCTTTATAGGTGCTCGCTTCTTCTTCTTTGCGATTCTTCGAAGCACGATGGTCAGCCTCTGGACATCGTTGTCTTTCAGCTCGGCCTCGAAGTGTTTGGTAGAATTCGCAGGCAATACCAAGTATTACCTGACAGGGATCGCGACGTGAACGCTTCTACCTTGACCCCCAGGTGCTCGCTAACGGCACTTGACCCTACAGTCTGTTAAGGCTATAGGGGGATCTTTGTCAGCTATTTCTTGGCCGCCCTATACACACACACAGGGGAGGCGCTGAGTCACGCGCCAGGGATCGAAGTTTCCAGAAGTCACTAACTTACACTGTGACTAGACAGCCGGTGGAGAAGTAACTATAGACCCCGACAGAGAGTCACGAGAGGGTCTAAGAGAGTCTCTTGACAGTGTCGAGTGTAGAGAATCACGAGAGAGTCGACAAAGAGTCTCACCGCGGCGGCCGTGAGGACGAGATGTCTCGCGTACCGCGTTGCTCAGCGACCGGGGACGGGGTCACGTCTCGCGACCCGGACGCGATCGCGGAGGAAGTTTCGGGTTAGGTCGGGGAGGAGTCTCGGTCTAGTCTCAGGGCGGGGTTTTAGCTCAGGGCGGAGTCTAGTCCCGGTCTCGGGAAGGGAGTCTTAAGTCTAGGGTTGGAGTCTGGGGGCAGAGTCTCGAAGGAGTCTGTTTTCACAGCCAAACCACTCTGTTCGCACTCGGGGAGGTGTCTCAGGGAGGAGTCGGGTGTTGGGGCGGGGTGTTTCGGCTCGGTTCGGGGAGGAGTCTAGGCTCAGGCCGGAGTCTAGTCATGGCTCGGGGATGGGTCTCGGGTTCCGGGAGGAGTTTGGAGTCGGGGAGGAGTTTCATCTGGGCTCGGGTGGAGTCTGAGTTTAGGGCGGAGTCTGCTCTGGCTCGGTGAGGAGTCTGAGGGGAGGGTTCGGGGAGGAGTCTCGGGGAGGAGTCTGGGCAGAGTGCGGAGCCGAGTCAGGGCTCGGGGAGGAGTTTCAAGTCGGGGCGGAGTATAAGGGCGGAGTCTGTGGGAGGAGTCTCCTTTGCGTGGGGAGGTGTCTCGTCTCAGTGCTACTCAGTGCACTCCCCGTCTCGGCGTCTCCGCTCACCCTCACGCCACATGGCGGCGCCAAGCGGCCGTACGGCGCGGACGAGGAGGCGGCGCAGGGCGCGGGCCGCCGCGGGCCACCCTCTCACGCCGACCCCCCCAGGCCTCACGCCGACCGCGAGGGTTGCCGTGACGCTGGGCCCCGACCCGCGATACGTGGAGCTACGGCGCTGGATGCGGCGGCGCGGGTTCGGCCGCTGCTCGCTCCAGCCCGCGGTGTGGCCAGGTCCGCAGACTCGACACCACTGTTGCCACCTGTCACGGTTTTTTTTACGAGATTGTTTTCTTTCATTCATTAATAATAATAGCATTTATATAGCGCCTTTCACCCGAGGGTCACAAAGCGCTGCACAAGGCTGTGGAGAGAACGACATGTCAACAACGAAATAGAACGGAAAATCAGTAACAATTTTTTTTTGGGTCCCCAACCACCGGTCCGCGGACCGGTACCGGTCCGTGGCTCATTTGGTACCGGGCCGCACAGAAACAATGAATGAAAACATATTTTATTGATTATCAGTCTGAAAGATGTTTTATTTTGAAAAATGACCGGATAATTCAGCGTAATGGTGAGTTGTATTTTGTATGCACTTTATATTTGTTTTTATGCCGGTCGAATTATTTTATTTCGTCATATTTATCCCCGGTCCGTGGCGCAAAAAAGGTTGGGGACCGCTGCTGTATAGGGTTGCGGTGAGCCGAAGCCTATCCCGGCAGACACAGGGCGCAAGGCAGAGCTGTACCCCGGATTGGACGCCAGTCCATCACAGAGCACCGGGGCAATGTAGTCAGAAGGATTGGTACCCCTTTTTGAGATAACTCTAGGAAGTATGTAAGTTTTCACGGAACAAGTCATTCAAAGTATAAGTTCTTGCCATCTACCAGGATAATAAACATGCGTAGTTCTAATCGAGATTGGACCTTGTAAAACAATCTGTTTCATGTGTTTCAATGGCGTTATTTAATCTGGTGCTTTACATAACCGCTTGGTTATAAAAAGGAGGTGTTGAGATGATGGCAGCAGTCACATTCTGTTCTCAGGGCGGCAGGGTGGCGCAGCGATAACATCTGTGCCTCACAGAAAGAAAGTCCTGCCCGAGGCGGTTCGATTCCTGCCTGGGGTGCCTTTCTGTGCGGAGTTTGTGTGGTTCTCCCCCTGTTCTGTGTGGATTTATTTCGGGTTCTCTGGTTTCCTCCCACAACAAAAAAAACACTCATTAATTAATTGGCCGATAACATAATATATAGGAAAGCAGTGTCTGGCGGGTTGGCGCCGGCTAACCGCCTGGCTGACTCCTCCCCTCTCTGCCGTTTCCTCGCTACGCCTCCGCATCCACGTGTCGTCCATGAGCAGGCATGGCATTTTTGCGCGTTTATAAATGTATTATTATATTATTCGCAGACACGGGACGAGGGCTCATGGCCAGGAGACGTTTACAGGTGCGTACTTCCTGCCACACAGTTCCCTCTCTTTCTAATTTGATACGTGCCCCTTCTTTACATTTTTCTCTGCAGTTATGTCCCGGTCGTCTTCATCAGAATCGCGCCATGAACCCTAGGTATCCACGTGGATCTCTTTCAAAACATTAGGACACTGTGTTAGCAATAACACACATACTTGTGGCAAAACATGCATACAATATGCTTTCATATAGTCTGAGATGTATGAGAATTGCTCCACATAGTTGTTCGTTCGGGATAGGTGTTTCACCTCCCACGTTGATGCCTCCAAGGTGGAACGTTGTGAAGGAAAGACAAGGAAGACTCGACACGGCTATCTCGGAAAGAACAGCTATGGAGAACAATTCTAATACGCTTTGATTAATGTATGCATTGTCCTTGAAACGGATTGGCCCGCACCAGAGACAGCCTTCTGTGTGGCCTGGTCTCGCCAGTATTAAGCCAAATGTTTCCAGTAGGCAAGCAGCTCAAGGGCAACGCAGATATCAAGGCATTAATAGCTCGGGTCGAGCTGTTATCACTTGATGCCTTGTAACAGGTGTCTAGTTGGTGTTCGAAGATCTTAACGCCTGTATTATTGCCGGAAAGGGTGAAACCTTTTCTCTTTTACACGAGTGCTAGGGCTCTTGTGGGGTGCAGTAATAATAATAATAGCATTTATATAGCGCCTTTCACCCGAGGGTGACAAAGCGCTGCACAAGGCTGCGGAGAGAACGACATGTCAACAACGACAGAGAAAGGAAAATCAGCAACAATTTTTTTTGGGTTTTTTTTTAATAATCTGAGCTGTGGAGAGAACGGAATATCGGAAAATCAGCAACAATTTTTTTTTGGGGTTCGTGAAGTGACGACTCTTCCTTGACCTCTCCACCCCGTGCAGGCCGGCGATGTCATCATCTCTGTACCTGAGAGCTGCCTTCTCACAGCCAGCACCGTGCTCGACACCTATCTCGGGCACTACCTGCATGAGTGAGTCCGCACTGCTGCGCCTTCCCACTCGGATTGAAAGCTTTCATGCGTTAGCTCTGTCATCTGTAAACAGGTGGCAATGCTAAGTCTCGTGAAGATGCGCCAATATGAACCAAACTTCAGTACACTCTACGCTACTATTGACTCTACACTACACTATATACTGCTATACGCGATATACGATTATAGAGTCACAGCAAGAAGGTCCCGGGTTCGAATCCCGGCTTGGGTGCCTTTCTTCGTGGAGTTTATATGTTCTCCCCGTGTCCGCGTGGGTTTTCGCCGGGCACTCTGGTTTCCTCCCACAATCCAAATACATGCTGCTGCATAGGGTTGATTGGCCTGTGGACTGAGTTGCACCGGTGCCCTGTGATGGACTGGTGTCCCGTCCTGGGTATGGTCCTGCCTTGCGCCCTGTGTCTGCCGGGATAGGCTCCGGCTCACTGCGACCCTGTACAGGATTAAGCGGTTTCTGATAATAATAATAATAGCATTTTAAAGAGCGCATTTCACCCGAGGGTCACAAAGCGCTGCACAAGGGCCGCCGAGAGAACGGCAATGGATGGATGGATGACACACTACGCTACGCTATACGCTACTCTACTATCCATGATAGAC
>JAZEWU010000042.1:170792-188598 GCA_036362915.1 Geotria australis
GCAAGGCACGGTGGCAGTGCAGCAGTAACATTCGCGCCTCACAGAAACAAGGTCATGCCCAAGGCGATTCAGTTCCCACCTCGGCTACGTTTCTGTGCAGAGTTTGCGTGTTCTCCCCCTGTTTTGCTTGGGTTTCCTCTGGGTTCTCCGCTTTCCTCCCATAACTAAAAGAAAATCTCATTAATTAATTGGCCGATTACACCTTAATAAATAGAACGCAGTGTTGGGCAAACGTCGTCGCCGGCTAACCACTCGGCTGCCCCGTCTCTACGGTTCCCTCGCTCCTCCGAATCGTTCTCTCTTCGAAACGAACACCTTCGGCATTGAGCGAACACGCACGACGGCGCGTTACACGTCGGGATCATCGTTATCGTCGTCATTGTCACACGAGCTGGCGTCATCCCGCCGCCGCTGCACCGCAGTGACATTCGAGGACAAGAAGCGGGAGAACTTCGAGAAGGGGAACCAGGAGCTGGAGCGGCGGCGCGCGGCGCTGGCCGAGACGCAGCGCCGCGAGCGCGAGCGGCTGCTCGCCGTGGAGCGCGCCGAGCACGAGCGCAGGGAGCGCGAGCGGCAGCAGCAGGAGCGGCGGCGCCAGGCCGAGCTGGAGCGCCAGCTGGAGCGCCAACGCGAGATGGAGCGCCAGCGGGAGGAGGAGAGGAGGAGGGAGGTGGAGCGCAGAGAGGTAGGAGGCCGCGTCAAGCCGGGGACCGGCTTGGGTGATGCTCGGCCATCGGTAAACGACGGTGCAGTAGCTTCCGTCGCCTGCAAAACGAGCTATCTTTGCATCCGTCCGTCCATTGTCAGAAACCGCTTAATCCTGTACAGGGTCGCGGTGAGCCGGAGCCTATCCCGGCAGGCACAGGGCGCAAGGCAGGGCCATACCCAGGATAGGACGCCAGTCCCTCACAGGGCACCGGGGGCAATTTAGTCTGCAGGCTAATTAATCTATGCAGCAGCATGTCTTTGGACTGTGGGAGGAAACCGGAGTGCCCGGCGGAAACCCACGCAGACACGTGGAGAACATGCAAATTCCACACAGAAAGGCACCCGAGCCGGGATTCGAACCCGGGAACTTCTTGCTGTGAGGCGGCAGCGCTACTCACTGTGCCACCGTGCCGCCCTATCTTTGCATACCCGCTGTTTTCACTGTTAGCTGCTCCTCACTGAAGGTCAGTGACTCCGTGCCCATTTGACCCCAAACATGTTTACCAGCGGTAGAGTAGATGCAGCGGAACGCCGTTCCCAGAGTGACAATCCCAGACGGAACGTTTTAGGCTTTCATGGTCTTACATTTGATCGGTTATTTTTCATCTCGGAATTCACAGAAATGCAGGAAATACCATGTTAGAAACTAAAACTTTTTATGGGGAGGATCTTCTGAACCTTGCGTTAAAGGCGATGGGGACCCGGGTGTGTTCCCACGGTGAATTCTGTCCGATTCCACCGCTGAGCTGATGACGCTCTGTCTGTTCACCCCCGTTAGATGTAGCCAGTGCAGTGGTCATCAAAAAACGATTAAAAAAACAAACATGCGTAAAGCAATGGCGATATTTTCAGCCCAAATTACATATCCTCACTGTCGACGTTGGTTTTATATCAACGACCAATCTTCCCCAAGAGTTGACTCTACAGTTATTCTTTTCAATCGAAGCACTTCGTGGACATCACTAGAGCATCAATCAATTGTCGTCACATTAATCCATTACACACAGCCATCCAGAGAATGGGGATTGAAAAAGGGGGGATGGAGGAAGCAGGAAAATCATGTGTGGAGGGAGGGGGGGAGGGGAGGGGAAATCCTGTGCCTTGTCAGTGCTGAGCTGGGAAAAAGCTACACAGGAAGCTTTCTGTAATGTAAACGCGGGTATGTGATGCACGCACACGGGCTTGAGTGGCTGCTCATCGTGGTGGTGCCCGTGTGCCGCCCGTGTGCCGCCGCCCGTGTGACCCTGCGCCGTGGAGGCTGCCAAGCGGGAGCTGGAGCGCCAGCGGCAGATGGAGTGGGAGCGCACCCGACGGCAGGAGCTGCTCAACCAACGCAACCGCGAGCAGGAGACCATCGTGGGGCTCAAGGCTAGACGCAAGACGCTGGAGTTCCAGCTGGAGGCCGTGGCAAGCGCACGCACACGCGCGCACGCACAACAACAGCAGCAGCCACAATTTTCCACTAAGTGGGGGAGTCGTCACCACGGCACCTGTGCTAGGCCAGATTCACATTGAGGCCACGTGAAGTGATGCACCGCCTGTACTCCCCACTGTGCCAACTCGCTGCATTTTAGCTGCCTGGCTCCTTACTCATTGTTGTGAGCCTTGCTTCACTGCCCCCGCTGTTGTTGGAGGGCAGCTGCCTCCAACTGCCCAGTAGCGTCCTTCATGAACATCCGCCAAAGAGGTCAATCTTGCCATCGCCGGTTCCAGTCACTGGTAAGTCCGATCAGTTTGATGTCCTCCCGTACCACATCAGTCCATCTTTTCTCTAGCCCGTGGCGCGTCCGTTTAGCCCCCTCTATCCGGCCAAACAGAAGCCGCTTTGGCGATGCGGTGCCTGGGCATGCGAGCTACATGACCCAGTCAACGCAGCCTCGCCTGCCGTCAGAGTTCACTGATAAGAACACGTCCAGATCTTTCAAGAATCAGTGAGTTGCTCACACAAGCCAGCCTGGTTAAACCCAGGAAAGATCGAAGTGGACATTCCTAGAACATAAAAGAGCAGAGATTTGTGGAAGACCATTGTCACCAACGTCCTGTAGGATATGGTAACTACAGGTTAGAGATCTAAGGCAGGCCATCCTGGAAGGTTCAATCCGTCACACGCACACACGCTCGCATACACCCACGTGCGTATGAAGCTTGGGGTGTAATTTCTTACTGTCGGCATACTTGCGTTGCCTGCTTGAGCGTTGTGTCTGGCATAGTTGCGTCGCTCCTAAGCGTAGTTGTGTTGCGTCGACGGCAGGGCGACAAGCGGCATCAGCTAGACGGGAAGCTGCAGGACGTCCGCGCGCGTCTCTCCATCGAGCGGCAGGAGCTGGAGCGAACCAACGGCGCGCGCGAGGTCAAGCTCTCCCAGCTCGAGACGCTGCAGAAGCAGCTGCAGGTGATTGCGTGCGGCGGCACACCCTCGCACACCCTCGCACACCCACGCACACCCAGACCCACGCACACCCACAACGCGTTCGCAACGCTCCGCACACCTGTGGAACAGGTAACTCCGCGCACACCCGCGGACTGGGCAATGATGCCACCGTGTCGGTTTTTCACGATGGGATGATTATCACGATGTTAGTTTCCCGTAACTTTGTGCGGGGCGTCCCCGCCGTATGGTGTGTTAAGGCTATACGGGGGATCTTTGTCTTTGCGTACGAATGCAGGAACATCAGCAAATGTTGGCGCGCCTGGTTCCGGAGAAGCAGTCTCTCAGCGAGCAGCTGAAGCAGGTTCAGCAGAACCACACTCAGAGTGAGTTCCTCCCGACTTCTCCGTCTTCACTCGAGCCAAGCTAACGTGAAACTTTCTTTCGCTGTGTTACATCTGCGCCTCACAGAAAGAATGGTCTTGCCCGAGGCGGTTTGATTCCCGCCTTGAGCGCCTTTCTGTGTTGAGTTTGTGTGTTCTCTCCCCCCTGTTCTGTGTGGGTATCCTCCGGGTTCTCCGGTTTCCTCCCACAACTTAAAAAAGAAATCCCTCATTAATTAGTTGTCCGATAATTTCATAATATATAGGAAGCAGTGTGTGGCAATATGTTGGCGCCGGCAAAAACCGCCTGGCTGCCTCCTCTGCCTCTCTGCGCTTTCCTCACGCCTTCGAGTCGTTCTCTCGTCAAACGGATACCTTCCACAGTGAACGAATATGTGCCTCGCGTTATAAATGTAAAATTATTATTATTGTTGCGACATCTCGCAGACGACTCGTTCAGCGGGGTGCGCAAGGCGCAGCTGGCGCGCGAGGCGGCGTGCCTCCGCCTGCGCGAGACGCTGGTCTCCGTTGAGGCCGAAACGGCCGAACGCTTGAACGACATCGACGCCTTCAACAACCAGCTGAAGGTGAGCTCCGCGCCCGGCGCCCGCACGGCGGCACGCAGCACAGCTCGGCCCATGTATGTCATTCAGGGCCGACGCCGAGATTTCAGAGAGCCCATAGGCTAGTGGTTCCCAAACTTTCTAGGTTCTTGGCGCCCTTGGTGTAGCAGGATTTTTTCCACGGCGCCCAAAGTCAGAAAATATATGGCATATATTGAAAATTTGCAAAATCCCTCGGCGCCCCTGTGAGTCAGCTGCGGCGCCCCGGAGCGCCCCGGCGCACGCTTTGGGAACCACTGCAATAGGCTGATATACCGGCCGATATCCATAGCTAATTAACATGAGAAAACAATGAGAATTACACCAAAGAATTGTACCGACATTAATAACTTTGTGAACAAAGTATATTCAAAGAGCTCGACACGGCTATTCCGAAAGAACGGCGTTGAAAAGCAACTGTCATGCGTCAAGTCGTGAAAACCTACATCAGTACAAAACGTATGTTAATTATTTTAAAACAACTACGAAAATTCTCATGAATTTGAACATTATAATTTCCTAAACTCTTCTTCTTGAACTTGAACAAGGACATCCTACTATGTCATGTAAAAAAGGCTCAGATTCATTGATCAGATTACTAAAACATCTCTTCCTAAGGTTACATTACCATCTACAGTCTATCTTTCTAAGACATTTTCACCTCTAATAATCTAAGCAACGATTATATTTGTAATACGGTGTCAGAGAGCTCAAGAGGTCGGGTTCATTCGGGTGATTTGGTCGTAGCGCCCTCCCTTTCCGTACCGACACGCACTTCTGCCGGGTCCTACTAGAACCGCCATTCTCAACCGGTGGGCCGCGAGCCACCGGTGGGCCGCGAGCGCCATGTAGCGGTCCGTGGAGACCAGACCCAAGCGGGCCTTGAGGTGCAAAAGCTTGAGAAGGCCTGGTTTGAGGCACCTGTGGCTCACGCCACACTCCTGTGCACCCCTCCCCGTCTCTTGCAGCCGGGCGTGGTGGACGGGCTCGTGTGTCAGTGTCTCTGTGCCTCTCTGGGCTGTCTCTCACAGATAGGCTTCTTTCTCAAGGTCTCTCGCTCCGAGCCGGGCGCGTCGACGCTCCGCCGCTCCGCCGCTCCAGTCACGTGTGGACACTAACCTCACAGCGGCCACCGTTGTGAAAACGATCCTGTTCTCAGGCTACTGCCCCTCTCTCTGGGCGCGATGCCCTAGGAAGGAAACTGTTTTCACTTTAAGGGTTAATGTTGATACTGCAGGCCAACTGCAGACTTTCCCCATAAATGAAATGCCTCTTGCTAGAATCCTATTTTTAATTTGTGTCGTAATGCAAACCTGAGAACTGGATTTTTTTCCATTCTGTTAAATGCTGCTGTTGTTATTAATTCTAATGTTAACGCGATTACTTTTGGAAAAAGAGAATTTAAAATTAAGCTGAGAAAAACGTTATTGAGATTTGAAGAGGCTCTGTGTTAAGAATTTTCAGGCCAGAACAATTCAAAGCACAGTGTTCTGTTTGCAGTTAACACCATCTGCTGATGAAACACTGTCCCGCCTCTAACCTGTATTTCTCAGCTTCATTTTACATTCTCGGATCGTTTTTCCTAAAAACGATGAGTGTAATCGCCGCTCTTTCTAATAACGACTGTCCCCCTAGCAGCTCACTGCCCGGCTCGCTGCATGGTTGGGGCTGGATGGTTGTACCCTGTGTAGTACTCCGCGGCGATGGTGCCCGTGCCCACACTTCTCTGTGTCGCTCTCTCCCCGTAGCCGCTCTCTCCGCTCAAGCTGTTTCTGCCGTCCTCTCTCCCTGCCCAATGTTGTCGGCGTCTCCATTGCCCGAGTGCGGCACCTGTTCTTCAGAATTCTTGCTCGTGCAACGATTTTGTTTAACAGTATGGAGACGTTCCTGTTGTAGTAGAATTCATCGTTCCAGCATACGCCCACACGTATGACCACATGACAGTAATCTGCCTCATTCTGTCACGTCTCGAGGCCAAGCGTGGTTGAATCTAGAGAAAGCTTGGGTGGTTGACCATACGACACAAACAGCTTGTCAGACAGCAGAGCTGCAAAAACTATTACTATTATATGAATTCCTCTCCATAGCTGCTCTTTCAGGATATCCGTGTCGAGTGTTCCTTCTCTCCTTTGCGACATTTACCCTCCCACGTTGGTGGCATCATCAGGCAGGACGCTTGGTGAAGTAGGGCTTAAATTACCAACGTGGCCCCCATCCAGCAGTAGATTGTCAAAGGCTCTACATGCCCGTGTGTATGCATACATTTTAAATGGTGGCTCATATACCATCGAGTAGACTGGGCAGTGCTGCCACCCCACATGAGACCATCGAGCTGTCCTGTAGTCTGCTGTTGCTGCCTCAACAGAGATTTCTCTGGAAACCCCGACACTCTAACGCATGTGTGTGCGTGTGCGTCTAACCCTAATTGCAGTCAGAAGCCCGCTCGCCAACGCGAGCGGCAGCGCGCCGGCTCAGCGTGCCCTGTTTCACAGTCACTCTTATGTCTCGCAATCGTGTCACCGTAAGAGGTGTACCTCACGTGGAAGAGACCGATGCCGCTGCAGCAGCCATTGTCATGATTTTGCACTTGTTGTCTGCAGCCTGTTTGTGTATCGGTTACGTCTCTAAGTGACGACGGCGATACGTTTCACGTTGGGCTGAAACGGGCAGCGCTGCGTTTAACCACCTCCAACTAACGTGCCGTGTGCGTGATCCCCCTGTGTGGCTCCCAACACATGCTGCAGAGAGGTCACTCGTCACCAGTGGACACGGCATGTGTTACGATTTGGTGATACGTTTCGGGAGACTGGTCGTGCTCACGAGTGTCAGTAACTGGGTGCTGGTGGAGCCGCAATAGATGTCCCCTCCTGCTCCCTACACGGCCACATCTCAATTATCCGGCCTCATGGCCTGGGTGAAATACATTCACGGTCAATGTAAACCATGTAAGGTTAGGGTGTATACAGTAGGGTATATACACCTGTTACCAACAATGGGGTTGCACACCTAGATTGCGCCGTCTGCTTTGATTGTTTCTTGAAGGGGGTCGGTTTTCTCGCCTACACGGCAAACGCGATCGTTGACCGCGGCTTGACAGCCGAGGCTTTTATCGGGGGTCCGCTTTTCTGCTTATGCCGCCGCGACGTCTCCCCCGCAGGAGCTGCGCGAGATGTACAGCCGGCAGCAGCAGCTGCAGCAGGAGCGCCAGCAGCAGCTGCAGCAGGAGCGGCAGCAGCAGCTGACGCAGGAGCGGGCGCGCGCCCAACGGGAGGCAGACGAGCGCGCGCGGGCGCAGAAGGAGGCGGAGGAGCGGGCGAGGGCGCAGAAGGAGAACGAGGTGCGGGCGCAGAAGGCGAACGAGGAGCGGGCGCAGAAGGCGAACGAGGAGCGGGCGCAGAAGGAGGCGGAGGAGCGAGCGCGGGCGCTGAAGGAGAGCGAGGAGCGAGCGCGGGCGCAGAGGCAGGCGGAGGAGCGGGCGCGGCACCAGCGCGAGGCCGAGGAGCGAGCGCGGGCCCAGCGGGAGGCTGAGGAGCAAGAGCGGGAGGAGAGCAGGCGGTAATGGTCGTCGCGTGCCCGCAACCTATGGAGCCAATGGAAGCTGTGGCGTGGATACGGCCCACGGCCCCCATTCACGCGAGGCCGACCGCGGAAGCGACGGCTCGTTAAGGACATGCGCCTGGACCTCGTTATCCGCGGAGGGATCCATTCCAGAAACCTTCGCGGATCATTTATTTAGCAAATAGCGTGGGTTTCTTCAATGTTCTCTAGTTTCCTCCCGCAACTAAAGAAAAACACTAATTAATTAATTGACCTATAACATCCTAATATATAGGACGCAGTGTCTGGCAAATGTTGGTGCCGAATAACCGCGTGGCTACCTTCCCCCTCCCCGTCCCTGCGTTTTTTTTTGACCCCTCCAAATCGTTCTCTCTTCGAACGAATACCTTCGCCGTCGAACGAATGCGCGCGGCGGCACGTTACACGTTGTAATCACCGGCACGATTACGCTGCGCGGAGCTGCGGGTGACGCCTCCGCGTCTGTGCCGCGTCTGTGCCGCTTGGTGCGCGAGCAGGAGGAGCGCGGGCCAGGACGCGCAGGACGGCCGGGCCGGCGCGGAGGACGCCGTCCCCTCCGGGGGCCCAGCAGGGCCCGCGGGAAACCAGCAGCACAAGATGGAGTTGGCCGACCGCCTCAACAAGATCCTACAGCGGCAGCAAGACCGCGAGCCCGTGCGGAAACCCTCGGGTAACGATCGTTATCCCCGCTGCCGCAAGCCATGCGCCGATCACGTAGTCTGCTTCTGGAGATGTTCTTACGTCCTGATTGTTGTTTTGCATTTTTTTGTTTGTTACATAATTGATTTGCTAATAAGTAATTCCATAGTACAGCTCTTTTTATGAGTTAGTTCACGCAAAAATAAGTGTCGTAAACCCGCCTCCACCCGGCACAGCCAATTAGTAAGGGGTTGTCACGTGAACAAAACGTGCCAATTCGTTACTGCTTCAGCACACCGGTACGTTGGAGAGCAAACCCACAACATTTACAATGAAGGTACGACGTTTCGCTGATAGTTGCAAACAGTTTCATCAGGAACAAAGGACCTAACTCATAGAGAGCTATACTATGCATAACATTGGTCACGAAAGCCTTTGTGTGTATTGCATCATAAAAAAATCACATTGTGGAAATGCGAGTGAGCTGCATTGCTCTTTTAACAGATTCATCGGAGTCCAAAGTGGCTTACTACCGAGCGCTGTATCCATTTGAGGCTCGCAATCAGGATGAGCTGACAATCCATCCTGGTGACGTCATCCTAGTAAGCCTCAGACTGCCCCTCTCTCCCCGTCTCTGCCGCACACTTTGGGAACCACTGTCTTACTTTAATCGTGTTTCTCTGCTGCGAAGAGTCCTTGTTGAACCGCTTTGTGCTGCCGTGTTCTGTAGTGTTCTCTGATTCTCTTTACAAACCTCTCCCTTCTCTTCTTTGTAAATTCTGCTGCTGTCTGCCTGGAGGTGAAAGGGGACTGGGTAAGTGTCTCGTGGTCGTCATGTGAGACTGGAGCTCGATGGGGTTACGGTGGGCTCATACGTTATACGTGGGGTTCGGGAAATAGTTTGACGATGGTCGGGGTCAGGGTTTAATACTCGAGATGGGTTCAAGGTTATCCAGATCACTTTTCACTTTGGAGTCAGAAGTAATAATAATAGCGTTTTATATAGCGCCTTTCACCCGAGGGTCACAAAGCGCTGCACAAGGGCCGTGAAGAGAACAGCATGTCAGCAATGAAAAAAAACAGTCAATAAAATCCAAAGGAACAAAAATTAAATGATTAAGGCTGCTTCGAATATACTGAAAGGTCGTGAAACTGGCAATCTTAAGAGCGGCAAAAAATCTGCCAGCGTCCCCTAAGATGGCCGTCACTTCCTTAAAGACAAACACGGAGGGAGACAGGGAGGGAGGGTGAGCGACAGGGGGAGACATAGGGATACAGAAAGGGTTATAGGTTCCTACGCACAACAGTATGACTTGGAGCCAATAATTATATATATTTTAACCGTTTCAGTGTACACGTGGTTTTTGCTTGTGTTTTGGTTTGCATGTGTTGTGTTTGCACCTGTTGTATGTCAGTGTTTTAAATCGGTGCATATGGTTGCTATGTCATGGATCAGATATGTGCCCTCTGACAAAGAAAATTCGTAGAAGTATGGAAAGAAGCATGGAGAAGTACGTGCTTGATATTACAATGAGACCAGATGTGGGTCACATGAATTAGAGATTGAACACAAGTCAAAGACATCATCATTATCCGAACCCGCTTAATCCTGTACAGGGTCACAGTCATCCGGAGCCTATCCCGGCAGACACAGGGCGCAAGGCGGGGCTATACCCAGGATGGGACGCCAGTCCAACACAGGGCAACAGGGTCAATTTTAGTCAGCAGGCCAATTAACCTATGCAGCAGCATATCTTTGGACTGTGGGAGGAAACCGGAGTGCCTGGCGAAAACCCACGCGGACACGGGGAGAACATGCAAACTCCACACAGAAAGACACCTGAGCCGAGATTCTAACCTGGGACCTTCTTGCTGTGAGGCGTCAGTGCTATTGCCTGTTAATACAAGTAGGCTTTGGCATATATGTGGCTTTGATTGAGAATTGCTCTCCATAGCTGTTCTGTTAGGGTAGCCGTGTCGATGATAATGTGCTGTGTCTTGTCTGCAGGTTGATGAGAACCAAACGGGCGAGCCGGGCTGGCTGGGCGGGGAGCTCCGCGGTCAGACCGGGTGGTTCCCCGCCAACTACAGCGAGCGCATTCCCGACGGCGAGATGGGGGGCGGCCCCCAGGCCCAGACCCCTGACGGTGGGGGGCACCAACTGGCGGCAGCAGCAGGAGGTGGAGCAGGAGGAGCAGGTGGTGGTGGAGGAGGAGGTGGAGGAGGTGGCAACTGGGCCGACTTCAGCACCGCGTATGTGTCTCTCGTGTCTCGCATCCTTTTCTATGCAATAGCAGCCGTTCACTCGTGGTTATTCAATATGTGATGGAAGAATAGGGTAAATATGTATGTTTCAGGGTCGATACCGATATTTAAAGAGAAGGAACGCCAATAGGCTGATATACCAGCGAGTGTCATAGACACTCGCCAGCGAGTGTCATAGACACCAGCGAGTGTCATAGACACTCGCTGGTATATAGACACTCGCTGCGGTGATGTTACCGCCACTTAGTGGTGACCGGCGGTCGTTGTTGTTGTGATTCGTGAGCCACGCACGAGATGTGGCACTGTGAGGGCGTCGCAGCTGCAGTGGAGTCGTTCTCTTTGTTGTCAGGTGGCCGGGAAGCGTCAGCAGCACGGACGCGGGGGGGGGCGACGTAGGGGGCGGCACCTGGGAACCGCAGGACAGCGCGGCCGCTCAGGCTGCGGCCCAGCCCGTGACGCACGCTGGGGCCCCCCAGCGGCAGGGCTCTGCCTTCACCCCAGCTTCTGTGTCAATGTCCCCCTCGCCAACGCCGGGACAGGTGCGTGGTGACAGCTGTGCTCCCGTGCTGCTGATGCTGCTGCTGTGTGCGCGAGTCGTGCGTGTGCGGAAAGGTGTGTGTGTGTGCAGAGGACATGGTAGGCCAGTGCAGGAGGGTGTGTCGCACCGTGTGTTTAGCTACACTCCCCCGTGTTATCCGTGAATTCGTGATTCGCGAATCTACGTTCTCACAAAATTTCGCCGAGGCACCGGAGCAGGTCGCTCCGCGACGAGAAGTGGTACGTACGCATAGTGGCGGAGAGGGGGCGAAGTCAAATGCCCGCGGAACCTAACCCGTAGCACCCGCTACCAGTTTAGGTAGCCTCTTCCGAAACCGGTAGAGTGGGTAGAGTCTACCAGTCTGGGTAGAGTCTACAGTTAGCAAGACTCTACTGTCACGGGTAACGCGTTTGTCCCGTCGCATGTGAGGGTCTCGGTGCTAATCGCGAAACGCGCGATCCGCGAAGGTTTCTGGAGTGGATCCCTCGCGGATACCGCGGTGCGGGTGTCCGTGCGTGCGTGAGCGTGTCACCCTGCCCTGTCCCACATCGTCCGCGTCGCGAGCGCAGGGGGAGCCGGTGGAGGGCGTGCAGGCCCAGGCCCTCTACCCGTGGCGTGCCAAGAAGGAGAACCACCTGAACTTCAACAAGGGCGACGTGATCTCGGTGCTGGAGCAGCAGGACATGTGGTGGTTTGGAGAGGCACGCGGCGGCCAGAAGGGATGGTTCCCCAAGTCCTACGTGAAGCTCATCTCGGGCCCCGTGCGGCGCGGCCTCAGGTGGGAACCCGTGAACCAGGGGAACGGATCTCAAGCTGAGCCCCATCTCCGTGCCACGAGGCCTGTGCTTGAGTGACGGTTTTACATTTTAATGTTGTGAAACGCCTGCTGGCACTGCCTGCGTTGCGGCTTCTTCTTCTTTGCGATTCTTCGAAGCACGATGTTAGGTCAGCCTCTGGACATCGTTGTCTTTCAGCTCGGCCTCGAAGTGTTTGGTAGAATTCGCAGGCAATAGCAAGTATTACCTGACAGGGATCGCGACGTGAACGCTTCTACCTTGACCCCCTGCGTTGCGGCAGGGTGTCTGTGTATCGGTAACATCCGCACCTCACAGAAAGAAAATCCTGCCCGGGTCGGTTCAATTCCTGCCTCGGCGCCTTCCCGTGCGGAGTTTGTGTTCTCCCCCTGTTCTACGTGGCTCTCCTCTGGGTTCTCTGGTTTCCTTCCCCACCTCTCTGTGGTTTCCTAGCGCCTCCGAAACCTTCTCTCTTTAAACGAATACCTTCGATATTGAACAAATAGTCACGGCACATTATAAATTGTAATTATTATTATTATTGCTTTCTCCCATACCCATTGAGTGTAATTGTGGACCGTCAACAACTACTTATGTTTGGCCTGCTGTGTCAGTTTGGCCTGCTGTGTGGTATTTACACATCTGTACAGCGGTGTGTGCGTCTGTGAGTTTGTATGGGGAGCAGTAAGAAAGCGGTTAGCGCACTAAGCTACGAACCTGGCCACCCGAGTTCAATTTCCGCTCACGATCACCCACCCCCTCATGTGCCGTGCTATCCCTCACAGCACCTGGCTCAAAAGTCTGTTCTGGCTTTACGAGACATCGCTGTATGCACGCGAGTATTCTTGTCAGGGTAAATGTTTACCTCGTGTGCATGCGCAGGTGAGTTTACCACACGTGCGTTTGCGTATCACTTGTTTGCGCCTGCATGCGTATGTAATATCAAGTGCAGCCCGTGATACCTGGGTCTGTCCGTGACCTGTCAGCGAGCCTTCGACACTTCACGTGGCCTCAAGGTGTATATGGCCTGGCACAGGCGCCGTGGTGATGTCACCGCCACTTAGCGGCGAACGGCGGTTGTTGTTGTAATATCACGTTTGTGCGTGTGCGTGCGCCTCAGTGTGGAATCGACATCTTCGGACGGGTCCCAGCGCGGGCCCTCTCCACGGCCGCCCATGCCTGAAGGTACCGCGTCCTCTGCTCGTCAAACCCAGCTTGCTTCGCCCCAACCGCAAGCCAGTAGACTCAGCCCTCGCCTCTTTCCGCCGGCCGTGAGTGGAGCCTCCTCTCACCTCCACGATCTCCCCTCTCGCGGTTGTGAGACAGAAGCCAAGATGAAGTCGCTTCCCACGCGCCCGGCCCCCGCACCCCCGGCTTCCTCCGGCCAAGGTACCACCTGACACACACCTAGATAGGTCGATAGATGTTTATTATTGCAGTAGAAACGTACCCAGTGAGCTTGCAAGCTCTTTACGGGATTCCTGCCACACAGGAGCTTACATCTACACATCGCTGCTCGGTCAGTTTAAGGTTTATTGCAGTAAACCCCTAACTTTCGCTTGTTAACTTTTGCGGTTTCACGAATTCGCGGTTGCGGTACTGTATTTCTGGTGAGGCGGCTGCGTGGTCGCAGCACGACAGGCGAACTAGCGATAGTGGCGTCCAGCATCGCTCCGCGTCCCGCATCTACCACCACCCGCGTCCCGTAGCCTTTGTTCAGCCAGTGTTTGCGTCACATTGTTGAGTCTTCTTTGCGATTCTTCGAAGCACGATGGTCAGCTTCTGGACATCGTTGTCTTTCAGCTTGGCCTCGAAGTGTTTGGTAGAATTTGCAGGCAATACCAAGTATTACCTGACAGGGATCGCGACGTGAACGCTTCAAACATCTAGTGAAACGTAAACATGGTATTCGCGATTTTCGAGATTTGCGCCCGTTTCTGGAATGAATCCCAATTAGTGAAAGTTAAGGGTTTACTGTATACAGGATTAGGCAGTGATGGCTGTTTTAACTGCTTGGGCAAGCAAGCCTCTATCCTACTTGTACATTGCGTTTGTTACTTATCAGCAGCCAAGTGCAAGAGGCGTGGTGCGGGTAGCTTCGGCAAATAGTCTGCACCGCCTCCGGTCGTTGTGCTGCCGGTGATGATGCTGATGATGATGCGTTTCCTGTTTGCGCGCAGGCTCCCCCGTGAGGAGCCGCCTGGCACCGTCACCAGCGTCACCGCAGGAAGGTAACCTGCACAGCCTGCACACTCCGCACCATCCACTCTCACCACACCATCCGACGATGTCCAGAAGCTAGCCATCGTGCTTCGAAGAATCGCAAAGAAAAGAAGACCACACCATCCACGCTCACCACACCATCCACACTCACCACACCGCGCTGCTCACACCATCCACAATATCTTCCACACAGCACTGCTCAAAAGTCAAAAGTCAGTGACATCCTGATGTGGGTTTTCACGGCTTGATGTTGGTTGGCTCAGCCTCAAGGAGACAGAGGTGGCCGTGTGTGGTGCTGGCCACCCACCTCCTCGTGTTTCTTGCTGGCCTTTATAGGTGCTACTCGCTAAGAGCACTTGACCCTACGGTCTGTCAAGGCTACACGAGGGATCGTTGTGCATGAGTGCATGCCCGTGTGGGGAGGGTCCTGACCTTCGTAGGTGCTACTCGCTAACGGCACTTGACCCTACAGTGTGTCAAGGCTATATGGGGGATTATTGTGCGTGCGTGCGTGCGAGCGTGTGGGGAGGGTTCGCCGCACTCACGTCTCGTCGCCACCGCTGCTGCTTCGTGTGCAGAGTTTGTGGCACTGTACGCGTACGAGAGCGGGGAGCCCGGCGACCTCACCTTCACGCAGGGTGACGTCATCATGGTGACGCGCCGCGAGGGGGACTGGTGGACGGGCCACCTTGAAGGCCGCTCCGGCGTCTTTCCCTCCAACTACGTGCGGCCCAAGGACAGCGAGGTACGGGGTGGGCCCTGCTTCTCAAGCGCAGCAACGGAATAGCAGCATCGTCATCATCACCATTACCGCTGTCACCACGGTTTAACGCCCTACAGCGAAGGCTGAGAACGTTAATGCATTAGCACTGTTATAATGTAGGTTTTCACGGCTCGATGTATGCGAATTTCTCTCCATGGCTGTTCTTTTAGAATAGATGACATAGATGTTTATTATTACAGCGGAAAATACCCAGTGAGCTTGCAAGCTCTTTACGGGATTCCTGCGATACAACAAACGTGCGAATTCACACAAGAAACGCGCGAATTGACAATAATGGATAAAAATATAAAAATCACAAATATAAAAATCACAAAGTAAACATTTACACACAGCATTGCACATAAGTGACCAAATTAAAAAAACTATACAAGGTAGTTAAAATGGAATAGCCGTGTCGAGCGTTCCTGCGCTCTCTTTCGTGACGTTTCGCCTACATCAGTACGCTGTACGTTGTGTTTGTGTCTGATCAGGCATCCGGCCAGGCTGGCAAGACGGGCAGCATGGGCAAGAAGCCAGGTATGTGACCTCCGCCCTCTGCGGACGCGCGCCACTCGGTGACCCGGCACTGCGCGCTCACACTCGCGTCGCCGTCGCGCGGGCTTTGCGATGGTGCGAGAGTCACGATGGTGCTAGAGTCACGATGGTGCGAGAGTCACGATGGTGCGCTCGCGTCTGTGTTCCGCAGAGATCGCGCAGGTGGTGGCGTCGTACACGGCGACGGGACCCGAGCAGCTTACGCTGTCGCCCGGACAGCTCATCCTCATCAGGAAGAAAGCGAGCAACGGCTGGTGGGAGGGAGAGCTGCAGGCACGAGCAGCGCACACCCGCCACTCGGCCGCGCGCACCACTTCAAGTCGCCATTTACGTGAACTAACTCAGTTTTCTGTCTCCCCGTTGTTGTTGTGCCGTTCTCTCAAAAAAAAACCCCAAAAAAAAATTATTGCTGATTTTCCGTGCTCTGTCGTTGACATGTCGTTCTCTCTGCAGCTTTGTGCAGCGCTTTGTGACCCTCGGGTGAAAGGCGCTATATAAATGCTATTATTATTATTATAAATAGGGCTATACTATGGATAACATTGGTCATAATATTGGCTGGCCTGGGAATCCCCCAGGAAGAGCTGGAATCTGTTGCTGAGGAAAGGGATGTCTGGTCCACTCTCCTTGGACTGCTGCCGCCGCAACCCTCACCAGGGCAAGCGGTTTAGAAAATGGATGGATGGACATTGGTCATGAAAGCCTTCGTGTTACATTTAAATGTCTTCGTTTGTTTTTCGTATGATCGTGCTCTTGGTGGCATGAGACAAAGCACAGTAAACCCTTAACTTTTGCTCAGTCGGATGCGATCCAGAAATGGGCGCGAATCGCGAATACCACGTTTACGTTTCACCGGCACTTGCACTCGCTTTCCTTTAAGTGGCCATACTGGGGGCTACACGATGGCGATACATACGATCGAGAATGCAACACGAACACTGGCTGCACAAAGGCTACGGGACGCGGTGGTGGTAGATGCGGGACGCAGAGAGATGCTGGACGCTGCTCGCGCGAGTTCTCCTGTCGTGCAGCAGCCTCGCCAGGAATACAGTACTGCAACCGTGAATTAGCGAGCCTGGAAAAGTTAAATGAGCGAAAGTGAAGGGTTTACTTTATCAATTCGGAACTCACTGCAGTGCATTCCCCTCATTTTGGACAATGGATCGTGTAAGTGGCTATGATTGAACTACTTCTGAGATTCCTTTAGGTGGCCACTCGTTCACAGTGTAGAGAGTAGCGAAATATAATATTTGTCGCATGGCAGTCAAACCTTGCTCGGTAATTCGCACGGTTGTAATTCGGCCAAATTAGGTGCAGAGCCATATTCAAAACGATACGTTATTTTGTGCAGTCCTTGGAGGCCGCGATGAAGGCTAAGACTACCATCGATTTGAGAACCAGGTTTCATCGCGAGCCGTCGAACCCACGATTTCGACGGTGCCGCTCGGCGTTCTGAGCTTCGAGCCACCTGGCCTCCTCTGCTCACGCTTATCCACGCACTCACTGCACTACGGAGGAGTGAGCGTGGCTGCGCGAGCGCTAACAGAACACCGCTGTGCGTGTGCGTACGCGTGCAGGCACGGGGAAAGAAGCGCCAGATTGGGTGGTTTCCGGCAAATTACGTGAAGCTACTGGGGCCGGCAAGTGGCAAGTCGACCCCCGTTATGCCCACCGTTATGCCCACCGAGGCAACCAAGTCTGTGCCATACACCCCGCCCACCGGTACGCACGCAACCACAACGACAACCGCCATTCGCCACTAAGTGGTGGTGACGTCACCACAGTGCTTGTGCCAGCCTAGGTGCACATTGAGGCCACGTGAAGTGTCAAAGGCTCGCTGACTGGAGGTGACGGGACAGACCCAGGTGCCATTGGCCGAAGCACCACCTGTGCTCCCTACTGTGCCAACCCGCTAAGTTTTAGCCACCCGGTGTTCCGCTCGCTGTTGTGAGCCTCGCTACTTGGCCCTCTGTTCTTGCTGGAGGGCCATTGCCTCCAACTGCCCAGTAGCGTCCTTCACGAACCTCCTCCACAGAGGTCGACCTTGACATTGCTGGTACCAGTCATCGGCAAATCCAATCAGCTCTACATCCTTCTGCACCACAACAGTCCATCTCTTCTCTAGCCCGTGCGGTGGCCATTTAGCCCCCTCGATCTGGCCATACAGAAGCTGCGGTGGCCGGGCATGCTGCCACCATGACCTAGCCATCGCAGCCTGGCCTGTCGAAGTAGCCCACCAATGGGAACGCGTCCAGTAACACGCGCACAGACACGGGCGCACACGTGTATGCTGTGCGTAATCCCACAGGCCTGTGCTCACAGAAACGCGCTGCCTTGTGGTGGCGGCTGTTTGGCTCGTCCGCCTGGCTGAGGCTGTCGCTCCCGCCCCTCT
>JAZEWU010000042.1:188631-206076 GCA_036362915.1 Geotria australis
TGTGTACCCGTGCATGCCCTTGCGCGTCGCAGTGTGCCAGGTGATCGGCGTGTACGACTACGTAGCGCAGAACGAGGACGAGCTGTCGTTCTCCAAGGGGCAGTTGATCGGCGTGCTGAGCCGCGACGACCCCGACTGGTGGAAGGGGGAGCTCGGCGGTGCCGTCGGCCTCTTCCCTTCCAACTACGTGAAGCAGACGACCGACACCGACCCCAGCCAGCAATGTGAGTCGGCGCGCACGGCACACGCAGCGTGCACTGAAATCTCGCTTCGAGAATTATCGTTGTAACAATTTACGAGCGTTACGTGGTGTATATAGTAGCACCTTTCACCCAGGGGTCCCAAAGCGTGAGGTGGGGGGGAGGCAGCCGCGTGGGCAGCCCCAACCTGCAAGACGCTGCGTCCCTGTGTAATATGACGGTATCGGCCAATTAATTACTATTAATAATTTAGCAGACACCCTAAATGAGGGTGACTTAGAAAATCAAGCACAAACAACTCAACATCAATCAATAAATATATAAATAAATGCTGAAGTTTAACGATGATTATTGGTCAGATTTCATAAACATCGATTAAATCACTCAGAACGCCTGAGGATGCCTCCAATGCAGGAGGAGAGAGAAGGAGCGCTTGACACGGCTATCTTTAAAGAACAGTTTTGGAAAGCAATTCTCTTGCATTGAGTCGTCAAAATCTGCATCAGTACATCGGTTAAATAGATGTGTTTTTAAAGGTTTCCGGAATGTTATTAGCGAGTCTGCGGTACAGATTTCTATGGGGAGACCATTTCAGCACAATGGGGCCAGGGTAGCAAAGCAGTGACTCTTGGAGCCAGGAAAGTGGAAGTGGGGGGGTGACTAGTCGACTGGAAATTGCCGAGCGGAGAGGACTTGAGGGTGTGTGTGTGTGCAATTTATAACACAAGTACTCTTATCTGAAACTACGAGAGAAATTACGAGAATAGGCCACAGAAGGGAAACACGAATGTGTCCGTGTCCTGTCAGAGTGGCTGTCTGTTTGAAACTTCTCAACCCTACTGACGAAAGAAATCGGCAGTTATTGTTGCCTTTGCTTAAGGAGCCCCGCTCCGAGAGTGGGAATTGGTCCACGGAGCGATACTCACATCCATACGCAGCATGTTGTTTGAAAAAAATCGTTCAGTGTGTTTTTTCCATAGCAAATTCAGCGGGGATTTTTATGGGACATTAATGGGACGAATGTTGTAGCGAGATTTCACTGCCCCGAGTGGAGATGCGATCGGTGTGGCTTACACGGCGACGACATACCCTGCGCCGACCTGTGGTGTCGCTGGCTCACGCTGCCTTCTGCAGACGACACAGCTGGGTGGTGGGTGAGCGGCTGAGATGTCGAGTGCTTGACAGCACTGAGATGGCACTGGCCCTGCCTCTGTGGGCATGACTCCACTCAGCCACTTGAGATTAAACCAGACCCTCAAGTACCATCGAGTGATAGTTTCGCTGCCGGGCCGACAGATCGTGTTTAGCGCAGCTTCTCGTAACGCAGCACTGAGCGATGACGCCTGTACACGTGCGGTCCTGTTGTCAATCCACTGCTGGATGAGGGTCTCGCCACGCCATGTCGGTTGTGGGGGGCATAGACATGGGATTATACAAAATAAATTAAATTTACATTTGTAACACGCACAGTATTCGTTGAGTGTTGGAGGTATTTGTTCGAAGAGAGAACGACTCAGACGCGAGGAAACCGCAGAGAGGCAGGGGAAGGGGGAAAGCAGCCATATGGTTAGCCGCCGCCAACATTTTCATACACTGCATGCTATATATTATGATGTTATCAACCAATTAATGAGTGTTTTTTTATGGGAGGAAATTGGAGAACCCGAAGGAAACCCACACAGAATAGGGGGGGAGAACACAAACTCAACAGAGAAAGGCGCCCGAGGCGGGAATTGAACCGTCTCGGCCACCATGCTACCCAGCCACGTAGCCCCACAGCTCGCTACGCACGGTGGTCGTCCATCTCTCGTAGATCTGTTTAAATCGTCGCACATGCAGCGGTGCGTGCGGCCACGTGATTATCGTAGAACATGCCCAACTCGCTGTGTCGGGTCCGCATCGCTCGATCGTGTCCCAGGGCAGAGCTCGTGGTATTTGTCGTCGTTCAGTGGTGGGGACCGGCTGTGAACCGCCGCGACCTCTACTGTCTGTCTGCTAGCCAGCGTCTGATGCGTGCCGGCTCCTGGCTGCTTGGTGGTTGGTTACGCTGCGCAGGAACTCGTAGACAATCATGCGCTGCTCTTTGTATCGTCCTGCCTAACTCGCGGTTAATTTATTATGTCTATATAGTGGCACCTTTCAACCAGATGTTCCAAAGTGCTGCAGGATACCGCAGAGAGGTGTGTCGGCACCAACCTCCCAGACGCTGCGTCCCTATATATTATGATGGTGTCAGCTAATTGATTAATGAGTGGGTTTTAGTTGAGGGCAAATACCGGAGAACGCAGAGAAAACCCGCTCAAAACAGGGGGGAGAGAACGCACAAAGTACGCACAGAAAGGCCCCCAGGGCAGGAATCGAACCGACCAGATGTTTCCACTGCATAGCCACCCTACTGCGGTAGTCACCTGAAAATATAATTGGCAGGGATTTTGGGGGTCGACAGCGATGTCGCCCCCCGTGGTTAGTGGGAATACGAGGCCAGGGGAAGGATCGAGTCCGTCATGCACTTTGACACGTCGTGCCCAGACGGTTGCGGGACGCGAGCACTCCCGTCGGCCGCACAAGAGGAATGGGGGCCAGCTCGCACCAACCATGCCACTGATTCTTGCCACTGATTCTCCCCACGGCAAATGCATTTAACATGCGGGCGGACGGGCGGGCGCGCCTCGCATTCACGGGTGGAATTGGAAAAAGCTCACTCTGGGAACGCGCCTGCGTCCACGTCCACTTTGGAACGGGGGTCTAAGGGACAATCCCCAAATAATTTTGCGTTTATGAGAACACATTTCCTGCATTTATGTGAATTCTGAAATGTGAAATAATCATCCAAATGTAAGACCACGAAATGATTCTACGTGGGAACGGTAGTCCTGTGCGTTCCCACCCAATTCCACCCTTGCGTCCGATCCTGTGCACACCTCCATTGCAGTCGAAATACTTAACCCAGAGGGGGTTAGTAATCACTGCTTTGATTGTCAATAATTGTGACACGCAGGACATTAGTTACGGTGTGACCCATGAGGACACCAGTAATTGGGGAACCACGGGGTGGGCTGACGTAGGCCCTCATTGTGCAGCAGCAGAGAAGGCTGGGTAATAGGGGCTGTGATGGCGGGTACAACCGCTTAGCTGCGAAGGCCGTGCAGGCCACAGGGCGGCATGGGCGCACCCAGCCCACGTGGTTACACACACACACACACAATCCGCTCCACAACGACCTTGACTCCACCGAGTCCCGTGGATTACTGCGACACGAGGGCTGGCGGCACTCATACCCGTCCTGACTTTATTGTTATGGTTATTGTACTAGTGTAGGTTTTTACGGCTCGACGTAGGTTCCTTCTCGCTTCTGTGAAGGAGAGAGGAGGAACACTCAACACGGCTATCCCGAAAGAGGAACTATGGAGAGTAATTGTCATTATTATTATGATTGCTTTTGTTTTGTTTTGCGCTTCCAACCCCCGTGTGTTTGTGTGGGTGCTCGTGCCCGGGTCTGTGTGTTGCAATGTGATGGTCTGCGGTGATGTGCTGAGTGCTGACAGATCTCCAGAGGCCGTCCACAGAGGGAGACCCTTAACTTAACAGGGCTTTGTTGCTGCAGTCCAAGCCCCAGTGTTCTGCGGAGATATGCACGGTTCTCTATTGCCAGTGGAGACCCTTTATAGATCTGCCTGGGCTGGGGGTGGGGGGGTAGGGGGGTGGTTGATGGGTGGTGGGGTCATGTGGGTGAAGTGGGGGGGGGTTAATTTTGTGGTTGTCACACTTGCACCATCGAACGCCCAGCCAAACATTTTAGAGGTGGTACTTTGCAATATGAAATTATATAAATTAGGTTTTAACTGCTCCAATCTTATACATATTGCATTTAAAATTTGCGTCAAGAATAATTATTTGCCTATCGTTTTGGATTTATGGAAAAAATCTCCCACATGGGCAGTGCCTTTTAAACTTTGAGAGTGGGCAGCGAAACTGCCCCTCTGGCACTGCCCGCTGGATGCGTCCGGTGCCGTGCGCGTGTGTCGGTACGTGCGTGCGCGAGTGTGCACGAGCGTGCGCGTTGTACATGTGCATCCTGCCCCTGCCTGGTTTGGCTCATGATTTTTATTTGCTTATTTCTCTTTGTGTTCTCCTTCTCTCTAGGACCATGTTTGTGTCCCCTCTCCCCTGCCCGCGCGCCCGTCCACCCGTCTGCCCGCCCGCCGCAAAGAGACCCACTATATCCCCATTTCACTGCCACCGGATTGGTTGCCTGGCCTTTAAACTGAGAGCAGCAGCAGCAGCATCAGCCATTGTGATTGGCTGATGGGGAAGTCCGGGGAGCAGCTCTGGGACGATGCATATGATGCTGTGCTGTGGCAGCACAGAGAAATAGTGGGTCTTTTTGTGACAGCCCCTCCCCCGTCTGTCCACTCATTACCAGTACCTGAATGTATCTCTTTTCGAAATGATTCGTAACAAAATTAATCACAATCGGTAACGCTTTTTGCTTTTGCTAAAGCCTTTCCCATTTTAAATTTGTATAGACGTAGCGCACGAGTTGGTGACCACCGAGGACACGTTTCAGAAAGACCCACTGCGCGATTGCATTTTGTCTCCGTGTTTACCGCGTCTTTCGCTTGCCAATGTGTTCACTGCCGCTTTTTGAGGTACAGTGCCACCGTTGTCTCCGCGCCGTTGCCGCCGTCGCCGCGCTCGTGTCGTCGCTCGTGTCGTCGCTCGCGTCGTTGCTCGCGTCACGCGCGATCGGTCGCACCAGCGGCCTTCACCGCGCCACTGCCGGTGCGTGGAGCCAGCTGCCGTGTGGCGGTTTACAGTGATTGGTACGAGCCGCTCGCCGGCTCGCTCTGCGGAGCGTCGGGGGGATGACACGCTCGCGGCTCCACACGCGGCACGCCATTCCTCGTAGAGAAATTCTCGTAGATGTTGGGACGAGCGGTCAGAGCATCTGACCGGTCACCGTGTCGTGATGACGCACGTTCTGATTCGCCGCGCTGCTCGTGCTGAAGCCGTGCGCATGCCGCGGTGGGGGCGGCGTCTTCCATGCCGCGCGGCTCGTTTGTGGTGCGGCGATTTTATCGCCAGATTAATACTGGCTTGCGCCGATCGCATTCTCCGCGACTCGTGGCCGAGTCGTGCTGTCGGGGCATGCTAACAAGCAGTGTGGCGCTGCACACACACCTCCGGTTTTTCAAATATTTTTTGAAAAACAAAAAACAAACAAAAAGAAAAAACTTCAAAATGATCATACCACCATTAAAATACGAGCAAAGTAGGAGTGGGATGCATGTGGCCGCACACAGCTACGGGCTAGGGTGATGGTATAGGGGACACTAGGCGGTGAGCTATGGGATTGAAGGTGGCAGTAGAAGGACCCTGAGGATTTCCGTTCAGCGTCACAGACGCACGGCCCTGGTGCCACGTTGGTTTGACGGCCCGCAGCATTCCTTACCATCTGATGTCACCAGTGCGGCGGGGCTGCTGGTAGGGGACGAGGCACAGGGGTGCATCACCGAGGATGCCTACCAGTTGGTGCACGCTGGTTGAATGTACAAGGCTTTGCCACGCACAGGCTTATCTCTTGGTTAGGTGCAATACGTAGCAGGTGTTGTTCAGCAGTGGCGGTGCGCTGTCCGCCGCTCGGCTCCCGGCGCCCCCGGGAAGGTGTTGTTAGGGTTGAGGCCTTGCCGCCTGTGGGTGTGCTCGAAGAGGCGTTATCGCAGAAACCCGCCGCATTCAATTTGGTTCTGAATTTGATTTGGCTAGCTTCCAGCCGTGAGAGTTAAACCTTTAGTTCGACCCGCGTGACAAGTCTGGCACCGCTATGTAGAGCAGGTAAGCAAACACGTTCTGCTCCCCACCGTGTGCATCGGAGGTCACTTGAAGGGATCTCAGAGGTAGTTTTGTGACGTCCACTCCTGTGGCCGTTCACTCTCGCTAACGGTTGCGCCGCTGTGCGAGGAATCGGCGCCGATTCTTGGCCGCGTGACGCCGAGAGCACAAGTCGTCCGCAGCCCGCGACCCTGATCGCGTGGCAGCAGGACACAAACGCGTTTCGCAAGCGTTACAATTGGCTCTCATGTGTTTGCACAAATGTTTATATGGTGCTTTAGAGATGTCTGCGAGTCGACGTTGGCAAGTGAGATCTTTGTCTCGGCTTGTTCAATGAACCGTGCGCCAACACTACCGAGCGTCGTTCACTACGAACACTTTAACGTCTTTGCTCTTGCGTTGTGTGTCGATGCGCTAGTCGTGCTTAGCATTGGCCGATCAATCCGAGTACACTACAGTGTTACCGCCAAGGGGTGCGCTTGTTTGTGAACGTGTCGGGGGGCGGCCTCGGACGTCACTATTTAAATGAGACGCACTCGAGATGCGGCGCACGGCGGCAGCGGGAGCCGGGGCCACTTCGCTGGCTTCCCCTGCAGTTTACACGTGCGGTGTTTACGCGCGGTGTTTGACGCGGGGACGCTCTCTCCGCGTAGTCGAGGGCGACGCGTCCATCGCCACGCGTCACGCGTAGCGCTCCGCACGCGCTCACCCAGACCGCGGCGTTACCACCAGCGGCACATGCGTTCTCGCGCGAGCCTGTGTCAAGAGCTTACGAGCCGACTACAGCTACAGTATTACCGCACACGCTTTAGTTGAAATGTTACAAATTTGCTATTAAATAATCGTAGCGATAAAACACGTGCCGAGTGTTCAATTTAACGTTGCGTCCATCGATCCTCACGCAGAAAGTCTACTCACATAGATCGGTGATTTTCATGTTTTTTTATGCGGTGACATAACCTGTCAACACATGTTATCAGTTAAAAATGGTGGATCTGTATTCATACATTGTATAACATTAAAGAAATTATTGCTTAAAACTATTAAAGGTTATATAACAAGATCCTGCACAGTGTCTTTTGTGTGTCGTTGAGCGTGGAGGCGGCGATGGTACAGCCAATTTTCTCGTGGGTAGACCTGGGCTCTGAGCCAATTGCTCGTGCAATCAATTCCTTTACCGACAATCCGTTCGATCGCTCGACCAATTGGATGACGTGAAAACACTTTGGGGGAAACGGTCGCTTCTTCCACGCGTGCCACTGGACGGGAGGTGACGTTGGCTCAACTGCCACTTCTCGCCAAACGTGGCTTTCGGGGCGGTTTCCTGCCTTTGCGAGGCGTGCTGTCGCGACGGCCGCTATTCTATGGAGGAGTGCGAGCGATCGGCCCCGATGAGAGAATTCGAATTAGATTTGTCGTGGAGCCAATTGGCTTTGGAATTCATTGTCCGCCTGCAGGGAAGAATTTGAATATGAAATTGGACATTTATCACGCTAAAACCTCAGCGCTATCGAGAAATATTGATGAAAATGTCTTTAAAGAACGAATAGGATGTCAAAAGTTATTTATTTACATGTAATTTTTTATCTTGTAAAAACAAATATAGCTGATGTAACGATGTAGATTTTCGTGGCTCAATGCGAATCACTCTGCATATCTGTTCTTTCTACATAGCTATCCTGAAAGAACAGCTATGGAGGCTTGATGTGGCACATGGGGCCCAGGAGATGATGTGTGAGTGAGCAGCAAGTATTGGGGATGGCACGAGTGGGCGAGCAGGCGGTCTTGAAAGATTGTTGCCAAACATAGGAGAAACGATTGGAGTGCACCCATACTCGTTATCCGCGAATTTGCGATTTGCAAACCCGCGTACTCGTGAAATTTCACTGAGGCACCAGAGCGTGTTACGCCGCTCCGCGAGGAGAACAGGTATGTACGCATAGCAGTGGAGAGTGGGCGAGGTCAAATGCCCGCGTACCCTAACCCGTACCACCCGAGACCGCTAGACGCCACCGCTGCGTGTAACACATTTGTATCGTATGTTCTAATATCTTTTGTTTTCAGCTATTCCTGCAAGATGTAATACGTGTAAGTGTTTAAGGTTTTGAGTGCAATACTTAGTACCAGTGGGTACGTATATGAGGGTCAAGGTGCCATACGCAAAATTAGCGATCTGCGAAGTTTTCCTGAACCGATCCCTCGCGGATAACTAGGTGTTGGTGTACAAGGATATAGTGGCGTATACACGGTGTGCACGGTGCCCCGTGTGTACAGCCACAGTGCTCGCATGCTTGGCAGATGATATGTGGGGGCCACGGGCTGAGGCTTGAGGCATCGCCACACAGGTTTTGGCCAGAGGAAGGAGCATAGGAGACGCGAGTCAAGGGGGCGCCGGAGTGTGCGGGGTCTGTGTGCACGTCTGGTGTGTCAATCGTTTTCACCTAACCTTGGCAAAGTCTGCTTGACACGAGTTGTGAACTTAACTCTGCGGCAACAGATGCCGGCTTCTGTGTTTGTTAAGTCTGCGCGTCACTGACGGCGTTATACCAGAGGTTACTTTGCACGTGCGTGCGAGTGCATGTTTACATATGTTAATGCACGTACGTGTCTGTACGCATGCCTTACACGTCCATACGTTGACCCGGCCTTAAATTAGTACAGCGTGCGGTGCATATACATCTGCGCCGGGGCGCCAAGGCTGGCTGGGCATCGTTCCAGCCACACCGCCCTCGGATGTTTGCCACGCCGGCCGTAAGAGGTGGCGACCATCAGTGCTTGCCCTGCAGTCTGTTAAAGGCTACACGACGGAGGATGCGTGTGTGTTGTGCCCGCGTGCAGGGTGCGCCGACCTGCACGCTCTCGACAGCCTGGCGCCCGCGGAGCGCAAGCGGCAGGGCTACATCCACGAGCTCATCCAGACGGAAGAGAACTACATGAGCGACCTGACGCTGGTCACAGAGGTAGTGCAGCGAGCGCCGGGCGGATAAGACTCAGCAATCTGGCACGGTGGTGAGCACAGGTGGTGCCCCAGCCGGTCATCTCAGTCAGGCAGCCAGTGGGACCTGGGTCTGTCCCGTGACCTCCTGTCGGCGAGCCTTTGACACTGCTTGGCCTCAAGGTCCACTTGGCCTTGCACAAGCCGTGTTGACGTCACCGCCACTTAGTGGCGAACGGCGGTGGCTGTTGTGGTTGTTGCAGCGAGCGACGGTGCCGGCGTGCGGGCCAGGCGGGGCGTGCTGGGATGAGACTGGAAAGCAGATTTAATATGGAGGGTTCCGTAAGAAATCACTTTTGGATTGGGTCACCTAAACATGTCGTAAACCCGCCTCCACATTGATTGTGACACGTAATTTGTTACACGTGTACAACTTAGTATTAAGATAGTGTATGTGCACAGGTAGGCACATGGTGATGACATCACAACACTCGAATATTTAAATACCAACATTAATAGTATAATTTGTAAAGCACGCAAATTCCCTGCCTGGTCATGGATAAATACGTATACGGAGGTGCTAGTAAACCGAAGAGAGGCGGGGGAAAGCAACCATGCAGCCAGCCGGCGCCAACATTTGCCAGACACTGCGTCCCTATATATTATCGCTCAATTAATTAATGAGTGGGCTTTGTTTTATTGTGAGAGGAAACCGGAGAACCCGGACGGAACCCATGCAGAACAGGGGAAGAACACACAAACTCTACACAGAAAGACACCCGAGGCGGGAATCAAACCGCCACGGCCAGGATATTCTTTCTACGAGGAGGCGCGGATGTTACCACTGCGCCATCCTATCGCCCCTGCTTTGATACAGAGCTCGCTCCAAGATAATCTGCGATGGTTGTGGGCGCCATGTGACGCAGGTGTTCCAGAAGCCAATGGTGGAGTCGGGCAGCCTCACCGAGGAGGAGATGGCGATGATCTTCGTCAACTGGAAGGAGCTCATCATGTGCAACATCAAGCTGCTCAAGTGAGGACGGCCGCTTCACCACCGAGCCGCTCACTCGCGCAGACCGCTAACCTGCACGCCGACCTGACCTCTGACCTGACCTCTGACCTGACCGCTCGGCCAACCGCTGATCAGACTACTAAGCTGACTATGAACCTGACCGCTGACCTGACTGCTATCCTGACTGCTATCAATAACCCAACCACGAACTCTCATCGCTCACCAATTAACGAACCCAACCCCCAACCCAGGGACCGAGATCATCATATGCTCCTTCAGTGAGTTGGGCACAGACGAATGAATGAGGCACGAATGAGTGACATGTCGGTGAGTGAATGAGTGAGTGCGTAACCAAGTTTACGATTGAGTGGGCGAGTGAATGAGTGAGCGAGTTAACGAGTGAGATCCTGGAGGACAAAGGAGTAACGTGCATCTGAGCGAGCGACTGAATGGAGGAGCGAGTGTAAGTGAGGCAGGTGCCTGCAGCGTCCCCCTCCGCTCTCTAAGGGCAGCAGGGTGTCTATGCAGTGGTAACATCTGTGCCTCACAGAAAAAAGGTTTTGCCCGAGGCGGTTTGAGTCTGGCCTCGGGCGCCTTTCTGTGTAGATGTTTGTGTGTTCTCTCCCCCTGTTCTGCACGGGTTTTCCCCGGGTTCTCCGGTTTCCTCCCATGCATAAATAACACCCATTAATTGTCTGATAACATCATAATATAGAGGGAGTTGTGTCTGGCAAATGTCGACGCCGGCTAACCGCATGGCTGCCTTACCTCTCCCCGCCTCTCTGTGGTTTCCTCGCCGTGCCTGGCTGCGCCTCCGAGCCGTTTGCTCTTCGAACGAATACCTTCGACGTATCGAACGGGCGCTGTGCCGCGCGGCGTTCTAAATGGCGATCGCTATTTGAAGGGCTCTGCGCGTGAGGAAGAAGATGTCGGGGGAGCGCATGCCGGTGCAGATGATCGGCGACATCCTCACGGCGCAGCTGCCACACATGCAGCCGTACATCCGCTTCTGCAGCTGCCAGCTCAACGGCGCCACGCTGCTGCAGCACAACACGGACGAGCAGCCCGACTTCAAGGACGCGCTCAAGGTATGGGTAGTGTGGGTGGCGTAGGCGAGCGGCGGGTCAGTGTGGAGTTTGTGTGTTCTTCCCCTGTTATGCATGGGTTTCCTCCAGGTTCTCCGGTTTCCTCCCACAACTAAAAAACACTCATTAATTGGCCAATATTAATAATAATCTTCTTCTTTGCGATTCTTCGAAGCACGATGGCCAGCTTCTGGACATGGTCGTCTTTCAGCTAACATCATAATATACAGGACGAAGTGTCTGGAAAATGTAGGCGCCAGCTAACTGCGTGGCTGCCTTTCCTCCACCTCTGCAGTTTACTTATGCCCCTAATCGTTCTCTCTTCGAATGAATCCCTTTGACATTGAACGAATATGTGCGCATTATACATTGTAATTATTATTACTGCATGCAGTATATTGTACACTACAAGTAACAGTGTATTACGGGAGCTCGTTCATAAGTCGGTCGTTTGTAAGCGAGGGACTCCCTGTACTTGCATGAAACTGCGCGGTAATCTCTTGGAAATCTATTGTGCTGCATTTCGTTGACGCTTATCTGCGTGATTCTTGAAGCGTGGCGATGCGGTTTAATCCGTGAATGGGCGCATAGCCCGCACCGGTCGGCGGTGGCGATTTGTGTTGCGCCGTCAATCTCGACTCTTGTCGCCGGTGCAGAAACTGGCGATGGATCCGCGATGCAAGGGGATGCCTCTGTCGAGCTTCCTGCTCAAGCCGATGCAGAGAATCACGCGGTACCCGCCCATCATCAAAAACGTGCGTTACCACCCTCCCCGGTGATCCGAGCGCGCGGTCCATCCCCCTCACCCACGGCCGCTCCTCTGCTCCTACCCACCTCCCTTATTCATAATATTGTGTTCTGCCCTCCACTGTTTAAACCGGTGCTTTAGACTATAAACATTTTTGACAAGGGCCACTTTCTCCGATAAGACGTCAGTGTGAGAGCTGCCACACTGCCCGCAAGACAACAGGAGGAAAACCTTAATGCAATTGTGTTATGTAACGGCTAGGTGAACTAAATAGAAGTCTGTGTGTGCAATTATACAATATTGGCTTAATTATTAGAAAACCAACATACATGAAGTCACCTACATAACGTGTGTGTTTTCGGGGTGCCACACGCCAGGGGCCACACTTTAGTCCATCGGGGGCCACCAGTGGCTTACAGGCATTACGATGAAGACCACCGGTCTAAACTGTGTGATCCACCCCATGTTAAATCCTGTAGGACACGGCTGTGGAACACACCACTCAACCCCTCACCACTCGCCTGTCACCCTCCTCTCACCCCTCTTCTCCCTCCTGTCAACCCTCACCCCACCGTCACCCCCATGACCTCCATCGCCCCCATGACGTCTCCCTTCTCTCCTCGCCCCTCTTGCCCGCCCCGCTCCCCTCTCGCCCGCCCCTCTCCCTGCGCCAGATCCTGGAGAACACAGGTGTGGAGCACCCCGACCACGCGCACCTGCGCTCAGCGCTGGAGAAGGCCGAGGAGCTGTGCTCGCAGGTGAACGAGGGCGTGCGCGAGAAGGAGAACTCGGACCGGCTCGAGTGGATCCAAGCACACGTGCAGTGCGACGGCCTCTCCGAGGTGCCTCCCCACACACTCATCAGCTCACACACACACACTCATAAACTCACATAGAGACACACACACACACTCATAAATTCACATTGAGACACACACACTCATAGATGCACATAGAGACCCACACACACACACAGACCCACACACACTCATAGACTCGTATAGAGACCCACTCACACACAGACTCGTAGACTCAAATACAGACCCACAAAGACAAACCCACACACACAACAAACGTATGAATTAACCAACATAAAAAATATATAAAATCAGACGGTAATGCAATAAATTTTAAGAATTTATAACACTAAATTGTGTATGGATAAAACAACAGCCATAATCATAAAGTAAACCGTAACATATAGCATTGCACATGACAAAAAGATCCAATAATTCCAATAAACTACTAAGAGACAAAGCTTTGCGAAAGTGTAACAGTGCGATGGGAATAAGCTGAAGGAGCTTATTGCGTGGGGTCAAGGTAGAAGCGTTCACGTAGCAATCCCTGTCAAGTAATACTTGGTATTACCTGCGAATTCTACCAAACACTTCGAAGCCGAGCTGAAAGACAACGATGTCCAGAAGCTGACCATCGTGCTTCGAAGAATCGCAAAGAAGAAGAAGCTTATTGCATAATTTAATGAAAAAGCATATGCAGCCCTTGACACCACCTATCAATTTGTACAACTGCAGCCATGCAGAGATTTTAATTCTAATCGGGATCTAAGGTGGCTCACCAAATGTAGTGACTGCAGCTTCAAGCTCACAGCAATAATCTTCTAGAAACGAGGGGCAGCCGCCACAAGAGCTTGTTGCCAAGGAATGGTCGACACGGATGTCCCAACAGAACAGCTATCGAGGGCTATTCCGCGACTGTAATGTAGCCGCGTCTATCTTTGCCACAGCAACTGGTGTTCAACTCGGTGACAAACTGCCTGGGGCCTCGCAAGTTCCTGTACAGCGGGAAGCTGTACAAGGTGAAGAGCAGCAAGGAGCTGTTCGGATTCCTCTTCAACGACTTCCTGCTGCTGACGCAGGCCGTGCGTGCGCTCGGCGCCGCCGGGGACAAGCTCTTCAGCCGCAAGTCCACGCTGCAGTACCGCATGTACAAGACGGTGAGCCCACGCTCCCCCGAGCCGTCGCTCCTACGCTCGGACGATCCGTCCGGCACTGGGGTCGGCGACGCAAGGCACGCGTGCCGTGAGCGCCACGCGAAGCGATTGGCCGACGGCAACGTAATGTATCGGATGCGGTGTCCGGCAAATGTTGCCACCGCCTACACGGGTGCCTGCCCTTCCCCCGCCTCTCTGCTGTTTTCTCGCCGGGCCTCTAAGTCGTTCTCACTTCGGATGAATACATTCGTTGTTCGAACACCGTGTTATGAATTGTAATGTTACTAACTTGACTCGGTGCGAGCGTTTCCTGACCGCCGCTGCTGCCACACAGCTAATTGAAGCGTCTGTGTCGCGTGCATGTCACTCCCCGTGTCCCCGTCGCCCCCACGGTCCCCGTTTCACCGTGTCTCCGTCGCCCTCACCGTCTCCGTGACCCCGTGTCTCTGTGTCCCCGCCGCCTGTACACAGCCCATCTTCCTGAACGAGGTTCTGGTGAAACTCCCGTCAGACCCGTCGGGCGACGAACCCGCGTTCCACATCTCCCACATCGACCGCGTCTACACCCTGCGCGCAGAAAACATCAACGAGAGGTCGGGGTGCACGCCACACACGCACCACACACACAAAGACAAAGATCCCCCCGTATAGCCTTAACAGACTGTAGGGCCAAGTGCCGTTAGCGAGCACCTATGATGGTCGACACGACACACGAGGGGGTGGGTGACCAACACCACGCCCGGCCGCCTTTGTCTCCCTAGTGGTGATGTTTACACACCGCACTAGGTACTCATTTGAGGCTGAGTCAACCTAGGGGAGGCCCAGGACGGGTTCAGAAATTCGTAACTGGTGTTGGCCGTGAGTGGGATTCGAACTCGGGTCGCCAGATTTGTAGCCCAGCGCGCTAACCACTGGGCTACCGCTCCCCACACACGCACCACACACACACACCGCACGCACAGACCACACGCACACACGCCACACGCACGTTTGCCACACACGTGTTCACCACACGCGTGTGCTCACCACACAGGACCGCGTGGGTGCAGAAGATCAAAGCGGCCTCAGAGCTTTACATCGAGACGGAGAAAAAGAAGAGAGAGAAGGCGTACCAGGGTAGAGAGCTCTCGCGTACACACACACGCTCACACACGCTCAGACCTCCGCACACGCTCACATGTTCAAACACGCACAAAGACAAAGATCCCCCGTATAGCCTTAACAGACTGTAGGTGCAAGTGCTCTTAGCGATCGCCTATGAAGACCTGGATGGCACATGAGGGGATGGGTAGTCAACACAACGCCTTGGTCTCCTTGGTGCTAATATTTACATACTGCACCAGGTACTCATTTGAGACTGAATCAACCTAGGGGAGGCCCAGGACCGGTTGAGTTAACCATCACCGGTGTTGGCTGTAACCGGAAATCGAACTCGGGTCTCCGGGTCCGTAGCTTAGCAAGCTAACCACCACTCCCGCGGAAAGCTCACACATGGCGTGTGTGCGTTGACGATGCGTGCGTGTGTACGTTGCGATGCGTGCGTACGTTGCAATGCATGCGTGTGTGCGTTGAAGGTGCGTGTGTCCGTTGACGATGTGTGCGTGCGTGTGTGCATGCATGCGTGTGTGTTAACGGTGCGTGTGTGTGCGTGCATTCGAGCGTGCATGCGTGTGTGTTGACTGTGCGTGTGTGCGTGCATGCGTGTGTGCGTGCGTTGACGGTGCGTGTGTGTGCGTCGCGAGCAGCTCGGACCCAGCGCACGACGGGGATCGGCCGCCTCATGGTGAACATCGTGGAGGGCATCGAGCTCAAGGCGTGTCGCTCCAACGGTGAGGCCGGCGCCGCAGCGCGGGGGGGCAGCCTGTTATAACAAAAATAATAATAATGGTTGCTCTTCAGAGCTGTGCTTTCGGGATAGCCGTGGCGAGCGCTCTCCCTCGCTCCCTCGCGACGTTTCGCCTCCCACGTTGGAAGCAGAGGGAGATCGCTCAGTGACACGGCTATCCCGAAAGAACAGCTTTGAAGATCAACCATCGTGAATCGAGCTGTGAAAACCTACATCATTACAATAACAATACTAATAATGTATTGTTTTTATATAGTAGCGCTTTTCACCCAGAGGTCCCAACGCGCTGCAGGAAATCGCGGAGAGGTGGGTTGGAGGCCACCACGCGGTCAGCATTGGCTGATTATAATAATAATAGCATTTTATAAAGCGCCTTTCACCCGAGGGTCGCAAAGCGCTGCACAAGGGCCACGAAGAGAACGGCATCTCAACAATGAAAGAAAAAACAAGAAATAAAAACCAAAGCAACAAAAAATAAATGATTTAGACTGCTTCGAATTTACTGAAAGGTCGTGAAACTGGCAATCTTAAGAGCGGCAAAAATCTGCCAGCGTCCCCTAAGATGGTCGTCACAATTTCATAACAAATACAAGCACGTAGCACGTGTAAACATATGTACATAGTTCATAAACCAACTTGCTGTACTGCCATGGCAGCCCTTCAGGTGGGTGTCTACAATCCACTAATGGGTGTCTAGAATCCACTAATGGGAGGAAACCGGAGAACCCGGGGGAAAGCCACGCAGAACAGGGAGAAAACATACAAACTCCGTACAGACAGGCACCCGAGGCGGAGATCAAACCGCCTCGGGCAGGACTGGCTCGCTCGCCAACCTCCAGACAGAGTGACACCGCCAGTGGGCTCCCCGCCGCACGGCAGAATAAACGGTGCGCGTGTACGGTGAGCGCAGGAAAGAGTAACCCGTACTGCGAGGTGACCATGGGGGCCCAGTGTCACATCACCAAGACGATACAGGACAGCGTGAACCCCAAGTGGAACTCGAACTGCCAGTTCTTTGTCAAGGACCTGGAGCAGGACGTGCTGTGCATCACCGTGTTCGAGCGCGACCAGTTCTCTCCCGACGGTACCAGCCCAGGCGCCACGCACCCACACCACAGACAGCACACACCATACAGATACACACACACCACACAGACACACACCACACACTCGCCAGCTGTGTGGTGTTGATGGTGGTCATGATGGAGCTAGCGGTGGTGTTGACGGGATTGAGGGGGGAGCGGTGGCTCGGTGGTTAGCGCACTGGGCTACAAACCTGGCGACCCGAGTTCGAATCCCACTCACGGCCAACACCAGTGATGATTTTCTGAACCGGTGCTGGGCCTCCCCTAGGTTTACTCAGTCTCAAATTAGTAGCTAGTGCAGTGTGTAAACATTGCCACTAGGGAGACAAAGGCGGCCGGGCGTGGTGCCGGTCACCCACCGCCTCGTGCGCCGTCCCGGCTTTCGTAGGTGCTCGCTAACAGCACTTGCCCTTACAGTATATCAACGCTATATGGGGGATCTTTCTCTTTGTTGACCGGGGTGGAGGTAGTGGTGGTCGTAATGGTGGTTGAGGTGATGCTGGTGGAGGTGGTGGTAGTTGTCGTGGAGGAGGTGTTTGAGGTGCTGGTGGTATCCGCGTGCATGCACAGACTTCCTGGGCCGCACGGAGATCCGTGTGGCCGACATCAAGCGTGACCAGGACACCAAGGGCCCCATCAGCAAACGGCTGCTGCTGCACGAGGTCCCGACCGGCGAGATCACGGCCAGGCTCGACCTTCAGCTCTTCCAGGACGGCCGCGAGTAGCCGCCGTCTCCCTCCGTCGCCTCCGG
>JAZEWU010000042.1:206257-218886 GCA_036362915.1 Geotria australis
ATTTTAAACCAGGTCACGGCATACCACCGACTTGCAAAGCTAACGGCACCGCTTTGTCAGATTCTGGGGAGAACATTTTTTACGCAATTTTTGCTTTAAAATAAATCGGTCCGCGGCAAACGGTTTGCGAGACCGGCAGCGGGGCCGCTCACTTCGGTCGGGTCGGGCGGCGCGTGCGTGCGTGCATGCGGCACGACGTATCTTGTCGGTAGCACAATGGGGGGAATTGTTCATATTTATGAGATGCTCTAGTCATTTTTTTTTTATGATGATTAATATAAATATGATGAAGATGGTGATGGTGAAATGGTAATTGAGTGCATATCAAGGGCCTGAGCCGGTTGGTTTGTAGACAGTAAGAGCATTGATTTTGCCAGGTAATGGCCATACACATGTATATACACTGACGGCATACAGTATATACACTGGCAGTCTAGAGAACTGCAGATGCGATGGGACCTGTTCGGTGCGAGTCGCGGCGGCGGCGGCGCGGTCGACGCAGAGGAACGTCGCCACCGCCGCTCAACGAGGGCGACGCAGAGTGGGTCTCGGTAATATTTTACTCGTGTAATGGTGTCAGGCAGCCTCACTAGGAGGTGTTGTGCGTGCGAGTGTGTGCGCGCGAGCGTCGCTGCTGCGATCCCACGGTCCGCATTCACGGCTCCGCTCCCACGGCTGCCAAAGCAGGGGCGGCCATACGTGTGTCCGACGGCGCCAAACCGAACAGCCACGTCATCCAGTCGTTCCCCGTGTGTTTTGAGAATTAGAATGAGGTGGCTCGGCGCTAAAGTCCTAGATCTACTTCACATATCGCTCACATTACAAACGGGGCTTTGAACCACGAGTGGAACCAGTCTCATTGCTACCTGTTCCCGTGCGTTCACGTACCGCGCGTTAGCATGCACACCGTTGGTCTGAGATGAAAGTGCCAACTCGAGAAGCCAATGTTTACAGGGCCCACAGTAGCCATGGCTGATCCGTGTGGCCCCAGGAGGTCAGCACTGATTGCGCTGCAAGCAATTAGCTGCCTATTTGAAGGCCTCCGTTAATTGCACACGCGCGCGTGCGAATCAAACCCTGCGATCTAATTGCATACTCACCAACCATGCCGATTGAAGCGGTAGGCTTCCTATTATTAAACCGTCTTACCCCCACACACCGATTTTCAGAGCTATTCGTAACATCAGGCAGAACATCTGATGATGCCTCCAACGTGGGAGGCGAAATATCACGGAGAGAACAGGAACGCTCAACACGACTATCCCGAAAGAGCAGATACGGAGAGCAATTCTCACCTAACGCCGTGCGCAATCGTGAATATCCGTCGCCAAACGAGAGCCGCCAGCAGCTCTTCCCAGGCGCCACGTGGGCCCTGACACAAACCGTTCATGTGGGCCCCGGCACAAACCGCTGAGCGGCCGTGAATGCGGTCTCAGTGGTGGCAGCGACACCCGTCCCCGTCCCGCGCGCGAGTCCTCGTGTTTACTGCAGCACTCTCCTTCACATAAATGTTTGCACATGGCTGTCATGTCTAGCCAATCATTTTTAGTTTTATCATGATTTGACGGTGGTGTATTGTAGCGATGATGCAGGTTGCCTACATACATGTGTCCGGTATAGATAAGTGTAATAGCTTTAAAATGGAAGCTGCGCGTGGAGTTTAGACAAGTTGGCTTCGGCAGAGCCGCCGGTGCAGATTATTTTCCACTGCATCCTTCCAGCCCAGCTCCCCCCGCCACAAGGGACCACATTTGAGAAGAAATATGTTTTTTTTATTCTTGCTAAAATCTGTTGCTTTTCGATGCATTTGCTTGTTTGGAAAAAGGATCAAAGTATATTTGCTTGAGGGAAGACATTGTTATCCCTGTTTTTGGTTAGAATCATCATGGCTTGCCAGAAATCAACCCCCTAGATGTAATTTCATGTGGTAGAACCAAGGGTGAAATTGGAAAAAAATAATAACTGTGGGAACTCAGCCGGGTTCGCAGTCACCTTTGGAGCACGGGTCTGCGGGTCCCCGCCAGAAAATGTTGAGTTTATGAGAATGCATTTCCTGCATTTCTAATACTCCTGAAAGGTAAATTAACCGTTCAAATCAAGACCATGAAAGCCTAATATAACCCCCAAAGTTCCGATGTAAAGTTTTTAAAGATGTTTTAGGTGATTTTATTAAGCTAGATGTGCAGAAAAAATATCTGCCATATAATATCTAATCTAGGGCGGCACGGTGGCGTAGTGGGTAGCGCTTCCGCCTCACAGCAAGAAGGTCCCGGGTTCGAATCTCGGCTCGGGTGCCTTTCTGTGTGGAGTTTGCATGTTCTCCCCGTGTCCGCGTGGGTTTTCGCCGGGCACTCCGGTTTCCTCCCACCGTCCAAAGACATGCTGCCAGGTTAATTGGCGTACTGACTAAATTTCCCCAGGCGCCCTGCGATGGACTGGCGTCCCATCCTTGGTGTTCCCCTGCCTTGCGCCCTGTGTCTGCCGGGATAGGCTCCGGCTCACCGCGACCCTGTATAGGATTAAGCGGTTTCTGAAAATGAATGAATGAATAATATCTAATCTATTACCCGAGGAATGGCCTTCCCACTGGGAGTTTTACGCTGGGAATGGCGTTGCCATGCATTCCCCCCCAGTTCCTCCCTTGGGTAGAACTAACACAACTTGAGATCAAAGCCCGTCTCGGCTGTCCTTCATATCCTCTGAATGTGGCACCGAGTGGCAGCGAGCTGCTGAAAGGGTACGGAGCCCTCTTACCTCTAGAGGCCTTTCATCAGTGTGGCCAACCAATGCCACCTCATTTGACGATTAACGAGCTCAAGAGTGTTCACACAGATAGAGCGTAAAGCAATAATGCGGTTAGTGTCGGGGCAGGCTTCTAGGGCTGGGATGGATTGCGCCAGGGTAAAACTAATCCGTTCTTCTTCTTCTTTGCGATTCTTCAAAGCACGATGGGCAGCTTCTGGACATCTTTGTCTTTCAGCTTGGCTTTGAAGTGTTTGGTAGAATTCGCAGGCAACACCAAGTATTACCTGACAGGGGTCGCGACATGAACGCTTCTACCTTGACCCCCACTAATCCGTTTAAAATAAGGGCTATTTTGTCACATTGATGACATGTGCCCAAGCCAGGCCTGATTTGCGGATGATTTAATATGCAGTGGTAATTTGCCATAATTGACTACTACCACAAATCAAAGGGAAGTATTGGGTGCATTAGTAGCCATTTCTCTTGGCCAAGTCAGCCAGACTCCATTACAGGGTGAGGCAGGAGGGAGCAGAGGCGGCCGGGGCCCACTGGTGGAGTGCCTCACGCCCCTCCTCCAGTGTAACCCAGACTGGCAGCTGGCCAGTTAATCCGTGTAGACTGTAGAGCATTGCTTGTGAGGTGCAGATAGGCATTGTTTTCTGGAGTTATTTATTTAGCAGTGACCAAATTACCAGGACTCTAGAATACACAGCACCTTGTACTGATGTAGGTTTTCACTGCTCGATGTATGAGAATAGTTCTCCATAGCTGCGAATTCGGGATAGCCGTGTCGAGTGTTCCTGCTGTCCTTCGCGACGTCTCGCCTCCCACGTGGATGATGCGTCTAATGTGGGAGGCGAAACATCGTGAAGGAGAGAAACGGCACGACAAATACTCCATACGGCTATCCCGAAAGAGCAGCCATGCAGAGAAAGTCTCACACCAGCACCTTGTAGTCACGGGAATTGTGAACTCTGGGAATGAACGCAGCTCTCGGTGAGTCGTCTGATAATCATCGGCCGATTTACCGACCGTCTAAGGATCCGAAATGTTGTTCCCCGTAATCGTTTCCTGTATTTGATCAAATAACATCGGCGGACGTCACTGTTACTTCTGCAGCTTTTAAATCAACATTGAGATGTCTGTTGCGATTCACTGTTGTGGTGACCAAGCCATCGGGCTGTACTCGTGTGCGAATGCGCTAGTGGCCAGAGGCTCGGACCTGATCACACGTACGGTGGTGTTGTGTGGTCACGAACGGTGATGTGTGATCGCTACACAGACCAGTTCGTCTGATAAGCTGTCGCTCCACGCCTCGTGGTGGCCTGCCTGCCATTACAGTGTGCCGAGTTGTTGTGAGCGGTTGTCTCTTGACAGGAGAGCGTGAACGAGCGAGCATTCCTTAGTTGTGGGGCCAAACCACATATCACTGACGCCCTGAGCTTGCATCAGGACGCCTTAGTTTGGGTTAATGAACACACTCCCGCGGGCTTCATAGAAGCTACGGAATCCACTCCCAGCAGCCGTCCCTGTGCAGTAAGACTGGCTGCCGCGCGTGAAAATCTTGATCCTGTATGATAGATCCCGGTCAAGCTGTACATTGCCGTCTTAATCCAATAAAGTTCTCATTGGTAATGAGTCGAGGCTCCCGTGTGAGATTGTTGGGAGCGAGGACGTCGCGACAGGGTTTGGTTTCCCCGAGTTTCATCGGGTCTCATGCCACGACGGGTGGTTTTTCATCATCCATCCATTTTCCAACCCGCTAGTCCTGGTGAGGGTGGACCAGACATCCCTTTCCTTAGAAACGGATTCCAGCTCTTCCTGGGGGATTGCCAGGCCAGCCGATGGATATATTCCCTCCAGTGTGTCCTGTGCATGGTAGACTGCCCGGGGAAGCCTCCCAGGGGGGGGGCATCCTTAACAGATGCCCGAACCACCTCAACTGGCTCTTTTCAACTGGCTCTTTTTTGCTGATTTTCCGTTCTCTGTCGTGGCTGTCATGTCGTTCTCTCCGCAGCCCTGTGCAGCGCTTTGTGACCCTTGGGTGAAAGGCGCTCTATACATGCTATTATTATTATCCTTACGTGGCTCACAGACCTAGATGTTCAAGCCTAACTGCTGTTAGGCTTGTACAGTACCGTGAACCCGTCGTGACCCGTGTGCTGGCCACAAGAGGGCGCCACTACCACCATCCCCTCGTCCGTACAGACCGCGGGTGGATGCGACCTCGGCCTCTGGCCATGGTCATCACCACCGCCTCCTTCACCTGCACCATCGCCAGGAGCCGGGCCCCGCCGCCATGCTCCTCACCGCCTGCTACATCTACCTCTTCTACAGGATGCGCCGCCTCGCCGCCGCTGCCGCCGCCGCCGCCTCGTCGTCGATCGAGGCGGCCCTTATCCTGGGCGCCCTGCGCTCGGCGGCCAACTCCGCCAGTCTGTCCTTCTCCTGGAAGCGCGGTCCTTGTGCGGTTTCCGGGACCCGCGGGAAACAAGCGGCGGCGGGAGGAGGAGGTGGGGAGCGAGTGGCGTGCGGCGGGCAGGGCCGCGTGTGCGAGCTCATACAGCCCAAGGTGAGGCGAGAGACGGCGCGCATCTAGCCTGGCACGGGCGCCGCGGTCACCTCATCGTCACTCGGTAGCGAATGGCAGTCTCGGTGGCTCATAGAGGAGAAGGAGGCTCATGAACCAGCCCGCACTGAGCAGCTTGGTGAAGTATGGCCGAGACGCTGTGCGCAGGGAGAGTAGGGGTGCGGGTCGAGGCAGCAGTGGGGCTGGAGAGTTGACCGCTGCCGGCACCTAGCAGCCGGCAGTGGCGCCGCCCTGAGGCAGCGATGCTGACAGGGCGCCTTGTGCCGCAGGTATGCGTGGACGTGAGCGGGTGGACGCGGACCGGCGCGCCGCGGCCCCCGGGCGTCGACCGCGTCGCCTTCGTAGTGGAAGTTCGCTCCCCGGCCGCCGGCTCGGCGCGGGGGGACGCCCCGCCGGACGGTGCCGCCGCCACCGCGCTGTGGTCGCGGTGCTGCGTGTCGCTGGCGCTGGGCCGCGGGGAGCCGCGCCGCGTCCTGGCCGAGGCCACGGAGGAGGCCTTCGCCAGGCTGGGAGCCGCCTTCCTCACGGACGGCCTGCGGCTCGACTCGGGGGAGGAGGCCGACTCGCTAATCTGTGAGCGGCGCGGCCGATACTTCGCCTCCACACACACAAAGATCTTCCGCATAGCCGCTAACGGACAGTAGGGTCAAGTGCCGTTAGCGAGCACCGATGAAGGTCAACACGGCACGTGAAGAGGTGGGTGACCAGCACCACGCCCGGCCGTATTTGTCTCCCTAGTGGCAATGTTTACACACCGCACTAGGTACTCATTTGTTGCTGGTCTGCCTCTGTGCCGCAGCCTGTTGCTGTGGAGCGCGAGACCCGGTTAGAGGGACGGCGGTCCGCGACTCTCGTTTGTTTTAAACCACACGCAGGGGTCCAGGTTGAGAGCGTCTCCAGCTGCCTGCACAGTATTTGTGTATTGTGTGTGTCTGTGGCAGTGTAAGTATGCGGAGCGGTGGCCGAAACCAGTGACGATTTCTTTAACCGGTCCTGGTCCTCCCCTAGGTCGACTCAGCCTCAAATGAGTAGTACCTAGTGCGGTGTATAAACATTGCCACTCGGGAGACAAAGGCAGCTGGGCGTGGTGTTGGCCACCCACCTCCTCTTGTGCCGTGCTGGCCCTCAAAAGTGCTCGCTAACAACGCTTGACCCTACAGTCTGATATGTCTATACGGGGGATCTTTGTTCTTCTGTGACCCTTTGCGCGACAGCCGTGGACTTGGTGGGCTTCCTCTGCACTGAAGCGGGCCTTTCCAAAGAGGCAGACTCTGTGAATCTGGAAACCTCTGACGAAGCCGCAGGGGACCACGCCTTGCACAGGTGCGTATGCCTGTGTGTGTAAGGACGCTGCTGGTCCACAAAGTCCACTGTGGGGAATTGCGTCCTGGACAAAAACACTCGCAGATCATTAGATCACGATGTGTTCATGGCACAAGCAATTTAAGCCTCTGTGCCTACGTAACAATCATTGCAATCTCACGAAGGCAGAGCTCCAACTCAGCATGGGACGCCAGTCCATCACAGGGCGCAATTTAGTCTGCAGGCAAATTAACCTATGCAGCAGCATGTTTTTGGACTGTGGGAGGAAACCTGAGCGACAACCCACACAATAATAATAATTTTACATTTATAACGCACATGTTCATTCAATGTCAAAGATATTAATTCGACGAGAGAACGACTCAGAGGCACGAGGAAAGCACAGAGAGGCGGAGGAAGCAGCCAGGCGGTCTGCTGGCGCCATCTTGCCACACACTGCTTCCTATATATTTTGATGTTATCGGCCAACTAATTAATGAGTGTTTTTTTTTAAGTGGTGGGAGGAAACCGGAGGAAACCCACGCAGAACAGGGGTAGAACACACAAACTCCACACAGAAAGGCACCCAAGGCAGGGACCGAACCGCCTTGGGCAAGACCATTCTTTCTGTGAGGCGCGGATGTTACCACTGCGCCACCCTGCCGCCCAGACTGTAGGATTAAGTGATGTTAGCGACAGACAGATATACATGCTTCCAGCGTGGGAGGCGAAACGTCGCGAGGGAGAGAGGGAGCTCACTCAATGACACGGCTATCCCGAATGAACAGCTCTGAAGAGCAACCAACGTGAATCGAGCCGTGACAACCTACACCAGTACACTGTGTGTGTATCGGTGTGTATATCTATATATATTCACCATACCACTGTGCTACCGGTATTACCTCAAATACTGCGGATAATCGAGTCAGCTGTGTGTTGACAATGGCTGCTGTAATCCGCAGGCACTCTGCGACGTGTTCTGCTGGAACGAGACCAAACGGCGACCACGAGGAGACCTCCTGGGAACCTGAGGTGACCGCGACCAGCCTGCCCAGACCACACGTCAGGCCGCTTCATACACCATCAGCAAGGATAACGTTCGCAGAATCCAGTGAAATGTTTTGGTTACTTCACTGGCAGTGGTTCGCCAGCCCGCTCCGCTCAGCCTGGTGAAGTATTGTCACATAACCACCAATACTCGCTGGGTGAAGCGAGGCCTTCATCCATCAGTGGATAAACGAACACGTTTAGTTGCTGAGCAAGAAAGCCTTTCCCAGAACCCTGGGTGGGGGTCAAGGACGCACAGCGTCCAGGCCGTTCCTGTGGACTTTAGCTCCGTTCCCTTGATGGCTTCTTCTTCTTTGCGATTCTTCGAAGCACGATGGTCAGCTTCTGGACATCGTTGTCTTTCAGCTTGGCCTCGAAGTGTTTGGTAGAATTCGCAGGCAATACCAAGTACTACCTGACAGGGATCGCGACGTGAACGCTTCTACCTTGATCCCCCCTTGATGGCTGAGGGAAGAGAAACCTGTAAAACAGAAGAACTGAAGTTGCATCGTCCGCACGAGATGTTGACGCGACTTTGTCAATGTCCACTTCGCCTGCGTCCGTCGCGCACCTCGACGATGGAAATTGATACCCACCCATCACCACCTTGACCACAGCATTCAAATACACCCTTATGGTTATTGACCAAACCGGCGTTTGACCGCAACAAACCGGTCGGGACCGGTTTGGTCCGGTCAAACTGTGTACCCTGTTTGCGCTTCCCTCGTAAACAAGGTACACAGTGAGGCTGTTTATGAGTTTAGGTCATGTGAAAAAGGTGTGTAAGTGAAGTGCACCCGTCGATATGCCGGAGCAAACGAGCGAGCACGTGCATCACTTACCTCAAAAGATGGCACCTACACACCTTTTCACGTGACCTAAACTCATAAACAGAGCCTCACCAAGGTACACAGTTTGCGAGGGAAGCGCCTGGGATCCGTTCGGAGATCGTATATTAACCGGCGCGTCGCGACACCGGGACGCTCGTGACCCGGCTGTCGGTCGCGTCGTCAGGGCGGCGCAGCGGAGCCGTGGGCGCCGCGCGGTGAAGCGATGGACGGCGACGGCCCCCGCCAGGAGGAGGAGCCGCCCGCGGCGGGAAGCGAGGCCGACGCGCGGCCGCTGCACCTGTCCAGCTGCTGCGAGTGCCTCGGCCTGGAGAGCAGCACCATCGAGTCGGTGCGCTTCGCCTCCATGGAGAACCTCGTGGAGCTCCCGCACGACGGCGGCGACGACGACGACGACGACCGCGATTACGAGCAGAGCTCCGTCGCGGAGTCGGAGCGCCGGGCCGCGGCGCCCGCGGAGGGAGGCCGGGAGGACTCGCGTGACGAGACGCCGGGAAGCGAGGTGCGGGACGAGGAACCGGGGAGCGAGGTGCGGGACGCGGCGCGGGAGCAGGGTGCCGGGGCGGCGAGGAAACCGCCCAACGTGCTGGTTTACAGCGGGCCGGACGGGCCCGACGCTGAACGCAGGTGTGTTGGCGGAGCGCGCGACTGTGTTAAACACACGCTGCGCTTGTCCGTTCCTCCGTGACTTTTGTCGGTGACGTTTTCCGGTGACGTTCTCCGGGAACATTAGTCGGCGGCGTTTGTCGGTTCCGCTCGCGGCAGGTTCGAGCTGGTGAGAGCCGCCCTTCTCTCGGCGCTGCGCCCCGACCAGTACACGGTGTACCGCCTGGCGGAGGAGCCGGCGCGCGGCCACCCGTGGCCCGAGCACACGCGGCTGCTGGTGCTGGCGTCGCCGCGTCCGCCGTCCGCGGAGACGAGCGCGCGGTTCCTGGCGTACGCGCGCCGCGGGGGCGCCGTCGTGGCGCTGTGCTCGCGCGGCTCGTGGGGAGGCGTGCGCGTCGCGGGAGGGCGCGGCGGCGGGGAGGAGGAGGAGGACGCACGCCTGGCGCAGGTAAGGTGGAACGCGGGGTGTGTGGGGTGTGCGGGGAACGCGGGGTGTGTGGGGTGTGCGGGGAACGTGGGCTGTGTGTGGTCCGCGGAGTGTGCGGGGTGTGTGGGGAACATGGCGCATATGGGCTACACAGGGTACACAAGCGTCGCTCAAGGTCAGGGTTCCTGACTCGATAGCCTGGGCGACATCTGCAAAGCATCAACTCAAAAACGTCGCTCTGTCCCGTGATGCCTGTCACTGAGCACATTGTGCAACGCATTATAACCTCATTACTCAGTGTGGCGACTGGCCGTCTGTGGTCAAACCTAAGTGTATTGTTTACATTTTGCGTCTTCACCCTGCAAAACCTTCACCGAGTCTCAAGACTGTTGTTCAGGAGGGTCCTGCCAGGTTTTCATCGTAGGGGGCGATGTTGCCACTGGATGTAATCCCAATTGGGACATTTGCAGATAGTTTTTCAGCATCGGGATATTGGTTAACGTCAGTTACGTCGTCTGCACGTGTGTGTTTAGCTATGGGCAGAATCTAAAATAGGCAGCGTTTACCTAACATCCCCCAACTATTATAAACTCCAGGAAACCTCACACGGACCTGTGAATGGCTGGTGAGCATTCATAGATCGGACTGGTTCCAGAGCCTGCTCATGTGCTGCAACCACATGTTGCGATGTCCCAAATCTAAATGTTCCACATTCATCGTCTCTAGCCGTGTGAGGGTTAGGGCCAGCCTGCAGGATCACACCTACCACAATTGCTGTGAATGCTCAGAGGACGTCTACCGGGGAGATGGAGCAAGAAATTCTGCTCGCGTGCAGGTGCGAGGTGAATGGATAATTACATCGTAGGACTGAGCGGCAGCTTGGGGAGGCGTTCATCCAGCAGTGGAATGATCGTGGCTGATGGTGAGGCTATCGGTATGTTGGCACACGTGGTCCTTGTGCACAACTGACGCACGCGCCCCCTTCCCGTTACAGCCAATCAGGTTCCAGAGGGGCGGCGGCAACCCTGAGGTCATGTTGAGCGCGCCCACCGCCGGCGTCATCGTGGGGGTCGGAGGCGATGACGTCGCGGCCGCCCTGGAGGATGCTGGGAGCGTGGAGGTGTGGGCGCGACTGGCCGGGTCGGGACGGGAGGCGCTCATCGTCCACCAGACCTACGGGGAGGAGGGCGGCACGCTGGTGCTGTGCCAGGTCCCCGACGCCATCATTACACAGCACGCGTGTGTGTGTGTGCGTGCATCACTGTGTGTGTGTACTTCAGGGTGTGTGTGTACTTCAGGGTGTGTGTGTACTTCAGGGTGTGTGTCGTTCTCTCCGCCGCCCTGTGCGGCGCTTTGTGACCCTCGGGTGGAGGGCTCTCTGTAGTTGCTATTATTATTATTTTTTATTATCTGCTGTCTTTATGATCTATGTCCTATAAATTATCGCGATTGCTTGACTCAGTTTTTCTGTCTTGATGTTACTGACGTGCCGTTCTCTCCACAGCCTTGTCCAGCGCTTTGTGACCCTCGGGTGAAAGGCGCTCTATAAATGCTATTATTATTATTAATGGTGCAGTGCTTGGCATCTGTGTGTAGACGTTGATGTGTCGTGTATGCGCTTGTGCGTGTGTGGGAGGTGGCATGTCCATCTACGTGAGCGCCGCCAGTCACCCTGTTAATTAATTACACGTGTGTCGATTAGCGCGTGCGGTAGTGGTCGGTGTGTGAGCGCGTGCGTGTTGCCCGTGTTAGGTCGACCTCACGGGGTCGCTGGCCGGAGTGGAGGGGGTCCCCGCGGCAGATGTTCAAGCGCGCTACCAAGTTCTCGCCGAGATCCTCGCCCACCTGGGTTTGACGTGTGGCCCAGGCGATGCGGCCACCCTCACCCCGGCCGTACTGTGGGCCCTGGAGCCGGTGAGGCGGTCGCTCAGGGAGAGAGAGAGCTGTTTATTTCCTGTGGTGTCGAATGAGTTCCAACTGAGGTTGAAAGTGTCAATAACTCGGGGTCACGGTAACTCCTGTAAAGATGGTCCAATGTGAATAACAGTGTCGTGTAAAGCTGCGTTTCCATTACGGACTCGCCGATAACGAACCGGCCACAGCCATCAAAGTGTTTTCCTGCGCAGATGAGCATTGAGACAGTGCTCATTGCCGTCACCTGCGACCCCCACGATGACCCCGTCTATGGTGAGGACGAGGCAAACCACAGGACAGCTTTGGCTGACGTCCCGACAAAGTGGCATTCATTCAATCTCCCCTAGAGGAAGCGATCACGACGGGCTGAGTGAATCCCCAGCCAGGATTCGAACTCGCACGATACGGTTGCGAGCGTCTCGCTCTACGCTCCGGCGATAATCAAAAGCGGCGCCAAACTTGTGGGTGCTGGTCGTGTGCCGCGTCCCTCGCGTCGCCAGGGCATGAAGCGCTCCCTGCTGGGCGCGCTGGAGCCGCGGCTCAGCGAGTCGGGAGTGCTAGCGTCACGCAAGGTCACCCTGCGCTTCGTGAGAGCGCTGGCGGACGGCGGCGACGCCACCCCAACCCTGCTCCCCGTCGTCACCGAAGCGTCGCCTGACCTCCTGACCCCGCACTTTGACCTGGAGGCGTACCGAGGGGCGCTGCGCTCGCGGTTGCTGGGGCGGCTGGTGCTGCACTGCGAGGTGGTGGGCTCCACCATGGACCTGTTTGACGGGTGAGCGAGCACCGCTCCGGCTCCCCTCTCCGACGAGCTCTCGTAACGACTCCGCGTGATTAAATCTGAACTCCCGGGGAAGAGAGACCTGTGGGGGGTGGATCTCTGACCCGCACTCGGGGGATGTGGGATGTGACGTTGGTGTCATTGTGGGTGCGTGCGGAACGCAGTGGTACCAGCAGGAAAACACACACGTTTTTAGGGTGAAGAGAGGTGTTTGATAATCCAACATTTATTAATGACCAATGCTTATATGACTGGAACACAACAACATGCAGAAAAACGCACAGAACACTGGCTGAGGGCTGTATGCAAGTGATAAACACTGTCTAAATGCTGCTTTGAGCAGGAAGCCATTGACTCTTCAAATGTCAC
>JAZEWU010000042.1:222770-238500 GCA_036362915.1 Geotria australis
TGGAAGGAAAGTGGGAAACCTGGAAAAACACCTATTTATAATGGGAGAAAATACAAACTCCAGAGAGAAACATGCCCGTTCTAACGTGCCGCGTTCACGTCTCGGCGTGCAGCGGGACCCGGGTGCGACTGTACAGCGACACGGGCCCAGAGGCCACGGTGCTGGGACTCGACGAGTTTGGATTCCTGCGCGTCCTCTCCCAGGACGGCGCCACGCTCACCCTGCAGCCCGACGGGAACTCGTTCGATCTGATACGTAACCTCATCCTGTGCAAGCAATAGGGGCCGACGCCATCGGACGCCGGCACCGCTGGAGTCCAAACGCCGAGCATAGTGGAAGTGGCGTCCGGAGACCACCATCGCTCACTCGAAGCAAAGAGTCGCCTGAATTCACAAAGTTACTCTTGGTCCGGGAGTTGCTCCCACATGTGTAGAACGCCCTCATACCAGAAATTCACTCGATTTGCGGCGAGTCATTTAACAAAATTGTGTTGCCAGGGAAACCCAAGTCAGCGGCCCTTGTGCAGCGCTTTGTGACCCTCGGGTGAAAGGCGCTATATAAATTGTTATTATTATAACCTAGATAACTTCGCGAGTGAGCAAATCTGGCTCGTTGGGTTTCAACTGTGGACACGTGCTGCCCCCTGCTGCCCCCTTCTATTTATGCGGTCGTATGCATCTTCAGAGATGGTTGACCAAGTCTCACCACGCAGTTGATGAAAGCAGGGAGCGCAGTACAGCACAACAAGCACAATGTCCATTTAACTTCGGGGCAGAGCCTCGCCTAGTCTTGGCTATATTTAGGAGGGCACATTGGGATATTTAGTCACGAATGCTGTTAGCAACGAGAGTTTGGCTTCGTGTGGGAAGAACCCGGAGAGTCCGGAGACAACCCGCGCATAATAATAATAATCTACTTTTGTAACGCGCGCATTATCTCCGGGCGCGTTGCACTCATTGATTCGGAGGCGCGGAGCCCTGCTCAGTCGGTTTGTTGTGAGTCGGTGAAAAGGTGACTTTTTAAGAGTTTTTTTAAGGCTGTAGGGGACTGTGACGCAATAAGTGTGGCAGGCTGTTCCAGGTTGTGGGTGCCGCGACCGAGAAACGGCGTTTCGCGAAGGTTGTGCGTGAGGCGATGACGACGGTCAGCACTGTTCGCTTTAACGTCCGGATTCAACTCCCGTGCCGCCGCGACCTTGACACTTGGCGGCCCGGCACCTGTCGCGCCCAGTGTGCACAGCTGGGTTCACATCCGCGTGGTGAGGAGGTGTCCTCTCCCTCGCCGGGTACGCAGGAGGGCGTGGGTTCGATCCAGACTGTGACACCTGTACATCTGGAGTTTTCACGATCTCCCCTATAGTTGCGTGGATTGTTCTCCGGGTTTCTCATGTTTTGCCCTCCATATTTAGAAACGTCGGTTGAGGTTATTTAACTACGATAAATTCCCACCTGATATAAACCACCCTGATGAACCGTCATGCATGGCCAGGTCGCCTCTGAAAATGCACGTTTCGCTCAGTGTGCTTTAGCTGGTGCAATAAAGTGCTGGTACTAACCAGGCCCGACTCTAGTAAACCATAGGTGCTGCCCGTGTACAGTGCTTTGGTCCCAAGGAGAGAGTGGCCAAGGTCTGGCGAGCCCCTGATTGATCTATAACCGCACTTACCCCAACACGCTGTTTGTTGAGATTATAGGGGGGATCTTTGTATTTGGGGTTTGGTTGACTAATGGTGGGGGGTCGAGACCACATTCCCTCGCGCGTGATGCTGTGAGAGTATGAGACTCAGTGGAAATAATAGGTTTGTTTTGGGTGATGTTAGGACGGCAGACCCGATTATGCTGCTGTAATGTTTACTACTTCTGTTGCGGTTGTGTTGAAACCCAGCGCTTCGACCTTCCTGGAACCCCGTGTATAATAAAGTGATTATATGGCTTTACCCTGTGTACTGTGGTTTTTCTAAAATACAGTGGTCCCTCGCTGGTCCCTTGCTGTACGATATTAATCTGTACCAGAACACGTATCGTAATCTGAAACCAGCGTAAAGTGAGACCAATAATACTGTACATTGTTTGAAGGTAATTCGCTGAGAAGCTACCCAAGCGGCGTGCGCTTGCATCGCTGATTGGCTGCTGTGCCACCCACGCTCACGCGCAGCCATATCGTGACGCGCATCGTAAAGTGAAATTTGATTTTATTGTCTTCTACTTTGCGATTCTTCGAAGCACGATGGTTAGCCTCTGGACATCGTTTTCTTTCAGCTCGGCTTCGAAGTGTTTGGTAGAATTCGCAGGTAATACCAAGTATTACTTGACAGGGATCGTGACGTGAACGCTTCTACATTGACCCCCGATTGTAATGTGATAGTCCAATACTATTCTCATACGCAAGATATACAAAGATCCCCCCGTATGGTCTTAAGACTGTAGAGTCAAATGCCATTAACGAGCACCGACGAAGGCCGAGCATCGACGAAGGCCGGTACATAACGGGGTGGGTAGCTACCACGAACATGAAGTTGTTTTTGATGCCATATTGGATAAGTACACATTGCGTCATGTCCGACCGCCATATTGGGCGAGGGTCTCGGCACAGGAAATGAGGCGCGGCTGCCATGTTGGGCGAGTACAAGGGTCCCGACCTCTGGGCTCCACGCGTGGACCTAGTCGCTTTGTGAGCAGAGCGAGTGGAGGCGAGCGGGTGGAGGCGAGGGGCGGGAGGAGGAGGCGATGGCGAGCATGGGGAGAATGAAGGGGGCGATGATGGCGACGCTGCTCGTCCACGCGGCGCGGGCGCGATGCGGGGCCCGGGGAGGCGGCGCGGAGCGCGGCCTCGCGGCGGCCTGGGCGAGCAGGTGAGCGCCCCCGTGTCTCCCTGCGTCTCTGGGTGTCCCCGTGTCTCCTATTGTCCCCCCGTGTAACCCCATGTCTCGCCGCATCGCATGTCTCCGGGTGAGCCAGGGTGTCCCCGTGTCTCTGTGTCCGTCCTGCGTGTCTCCGCGTGTCTCATCGTATGTGTGGTGCCGAGCACGCGGCGTGTGACCCGGGCCGCCACAGCCCGGTGCCGGGACGCTCTCCACACGGGGAGGAAGGGCCCCAAAGTGCCTTGTTCCAGGGGGCGATTCACGGTGACATTTGGGGTGGGGGGGTGAATGCGCACGTGTGTCTCGGTGTGTGTGGGGAGCGGTGGCTCAGTGGTTAGCGCTATGCTGGGCTACAAACCTGGCGACCCGATTTCGGACCCTGCTCACGGCCAACACCAGTGACGATTTTCTGAACGGGTCCTGGGCCTCCGCTAGGCGGCCGGGTGTTGTACTGGTCACCCACCTCCTCTGTTAAGGCTATAAGGGGGATCTTTGGTGAGCGGTGGCTGAGGGGATTTGAGACAGGCCACGACCAGTGGTGACGGGCCTCTCCTCCGTCGACTCATTTTGAAGAGAGAACCAGATACAGTGAGACGCAACGGCCGGGCGCGGTGTAGGCACCAACGCAGCCCTGTCATCTATTGATCTAACAGTCTGTTAAAAGTAAAGTATAAAATACAAAGTTCAAGAGCGTAGCGAGTCTGTTAAAAGCTATACGGAGGGTGTGTGTATGCCGGGCGTGGTGCTGGCCACCCACCCCCTTGTGTGCCATGTGGGCCTTCATATGTGCTTGCTAACGGCACTTGACTCTACAGTCTGTTAAGGCTATACGGGGGATCTTTGTCTTTGCTGTGCGTGATGTCCGTGCCGTGTGCTATCCCTGCCAGGGGGCCTCTCCGGCGTGTGGCGACCAGCGCCGGAGGAGGAGGAGACGCCGCGGGGGGCTCCGGGGACTCCGCGGCCGGGGGGGGCAGCTCCCCCGAGGAGCGGCTGCTCAGCGTCCTGGGCACCATGCGCGTCGAGGTGCGCGGCAAGCGGCCCCCCCCGCAGCGGCCACCGGGGCCCCCCACGGACGGAGCCGGCCAAAGAGCGGCGCCAAGGTGAGAGTGCCCGGGCCGTAATGAACAGAGTGGGTGAGTGAGTGATTTTGGTGGGTGAGTGAAGGGGAGCGGCGGCTCAGTGGTTCGCGAGTTGGACTACAAACCTGGCGACCCGAGTTCGAATCCTGCTCACGGCCAACACCAGGGACGATTTTCTGAACCGGTCCTGGGCCTCCCCTAGGTCGACTCAGCCTCAAATGAGTACCTAGTGCGGTGTGTAAACATTACCACGAGGGAGACAAAGGCGGCCGGGCGTGGGTGATGGCCACCCACGCCTTTTGTTTGCCGTGTCGGCCTTCATAGGTGCTACTCGATAATGGCACTTGCCCCTACAGACTGTGAATGCGCTAATCGGGGGATCTTTGTCTTGGGTCGGTGAATGAGTTGTGAATAATGTCTGAGTAATAATGTCTGAGTAGTGAATGAGTGGTGAGTGACCACTGAGCGCCGTACGCTCGGTGAGCGAGCAGTGAATGGCGCGTGACGGCCGTGCTCTCTCCGCAGCAGGCCTGTGCCGCCGCCACTGGCGGCCGCCGCTCGTGCCGTCGCGAGAGACGTCCCCGGGCCGCACGAGGAGACGGAGTCAGAGCTTCTGGAGCAGCTGCGGCAGCACGAATCGCAGAGCGACGCGGCGCGCCGCGGCGACCTCGGCAGCCTCAGGCACGTGGGCTCACGGGGTCGCGGGAATCGCAGAGGTCACGCCCTGCCGTCGCCACGGGGTTGTGCTGGACGGGACAACTTGGCGGACTTATTGAGGGCCCGACAGTGCTGTCAAATACAGGCTGTAGGGTCAAGTGCTGTTTGCGCGCCCCCATGGCAGTGGTTCCCAAAGTGTGCGCCGCGGTGCTCTGGGGCGCCGCGGAAAAAAACCTGATACACTGAGGGCGCCGTGACCTGAGAAAGTTTGGGAACCACTGACCTATGGTATTAATACGCTGACGCCGTATTTGCGAAAAACGACACAATTGGGGGAGACGTAAATCGGGGTGTTGCTGCACGCTCGTTGCTGTAGTAACCTTGGCGTGTCGTGCGCAGTGACATCATCTCGGCGATGCGCGTCTCGCGGAAGAGCAGCGCGCACCACCCTTCGCAACCCATGAGCCAGATCCGCTTCGACGAGGACTGGCAGGGCTTCCAGAGCCGCCAGCACAAGAGGGAAGCCAACGAGGAACTCGTTCAAAGGTGCGGGCGGGCGGGGGCGGCCCGTGCGGGCGGGCACGCATGCAGGCACTCGCGGCCGCGACGGCGGGGCGCCGGGCGGCCAACGCACGGCGAGGTGGCACAGCACCGAGTGCGGGTGCTGCATCTGCCGGTCATCTGCCGTCTGTCCCGTGACCTCCGACCGGCGAGCCTTCGCGGCCTCACGTGATAGCCCAAAGTGCACAGGGCCCCGTGCAAGCGCTGTGCTGACCCCACCGTCCCCTAGTGGCGAATGGCGGTTGTTTTATTGCGCGTGTCTAACGCCGGAGCGTCGCGTCGTTGTTCCACGCCTCTGGGCGCCCGGTAACCGGACCCGTGTTCTTCAGGCGCTCTCACCCATCGCACTGTCGCCGCTTCGCAGGTTCAACAAGCGCCTGGCGAGGCGGCATCTCAACATCTTCAAAGAACTACCACGCGACGCCGCTAGTGACGAGCAGCAGCAGCAGCAGCAGGGTACGCGACGGCTCCGGGTCTGCGATATGCACACCCGTCACGCGCACACCCGTCACGTGCACACACCCACGCGTGGGCGCCGGCCCCGGTGACCTGGTCGCTCTCCGCCGTGTTTCCCGGCAGCGTCGGGGCCGACGCTCTGGGAGCTGGAGCTGAACAGCGCTGTCGCGGCGGCGGTGAGCCACGCGCCGCGCAACGGCTTCGAGGAGATGATCCAGTGGACGGAGGAAGGGAAGCTGTGGCTCTACCCGGTGGACAACGAGCAGGGTGAGTGCTCGCGTCGCCATCCGTGCCGCGGCGACAGTGACCCCGGCGACCCCGGCGCAATGCGGAGCCGTGAGGCCAGGCCACGGACAGCCCCCAGTCGCCCATCGTCGTGAACTCAAACAACTCGGTTTATCATCAAACTAGGAGCCATATCTAATGGAGACAGGAGCCCCGTAAAGATCTTGCAAACAAACTTGTTATGTTTCTGCTGTAATAATGAAAATCTATCTACGTCTAATGGAGGAGACGTAAATCGGGGTAAACATCTGGATGATCCCAGCACTGGGTTACGCAAGCCTGACTGCTGATCAGACACTGAATGTAGAAACTAGTGTAGTGCTTCAGCAGGACAGCTTTATTTGGCTGATGGGATGTGCAAAAAAATTACATTAACAAATATAGGGAGGTGGTGTATGTAAGTGGTGTATTATCTGCTTGTCAAAGTTATAATCGGTTATCATTCACTCCACCCATGCAGGGCCTTATCAGCCCAAACTCCGTCTCACTTCCCAGGTGCAGCCGTAGATCCTTCCCATTCATCCAGCGCCCTATACGATGCTGTGCACTGTACGACCGAGTGCTGTGTGGGGCGAGTGAGGGTCACGTGTGTGGGTTTTCGCGTGCAGTTCTTCTTCTTTGCGATTCTTCGAAGCACGATGGTCAGCTTCTGGACATCGTTGTCTTTCAGCTCGGCTTAGAAGTGTTTGGTATAATTCGCAGGCAACACCAAGTATTACCTGACAGGGATCGCGACGTGAACGCTTCTACCTTGACCCCCCGTGTGCAGTTAAAGAGTGGAATCTTGTGTGGGGGATGTGGCTCGTGGATTCGTGACGGACTGGGTTTGTTTGAGGGGCAGCATCACGTGGTGCTGGCGCGTGGGAGGTGTGGGGTGTTCTTTGTGTGGTCGGTGTACACCAGGGGTGTCAAACTCATTTTCACCTTGGGCCACATCATCATTATGGTTACCCTCAAAGGGCCGGTTGTAACCGTAAGACAGTATAAATGTAACTACTCAACATATTTAAATAATTGTCTTTATTTGATTATTACTTATTCAAGTTACAAAATTGTATGCATTTGCATAGATGTAAAAATATATTTTAGCTTATTTCTCTGTTATTATAACCTAAATCCTTTTAATTTATCAGGTTAAGAAACCCACATTACTCCATTAATCAAAGATCAAACTTTTCAAGTAAATAAAGATAAATATCAAATAGGTTATTAATTATTATTAGTATTATTAACTTTGTTCAAAACTTTTTTTTATCACAGTCGAGGGAAACAATTGGGACGTGGCGGGCCGAATTCGGCCCGCGGGCCTTGAGTTTGACACATGTGGTGTACACTAACGTACGGTGGTGCGCGGGAGTCGGCGCGATGTCTCGTCGGGATTCGCGGAGCTTCGTGTGCGGTACGACCATCGGCGTGGCGCGGTTGTGTGCGCTGCCCAGGGCTGGAGGAGGAGGCGGCCGTGCCGTTCCACGAGCACGTGTTCCTCGAGCGACACCTGGCCGAGTTCCCGTCGACGGGGCCCGTGCGCCACTTCATGCAGCTCGTGGCCACGGGGCTCTCCAAGAACCCGTACCTGACCGTGGCGCAGAAGCACGAGCACATCGCCTGGTTCCACGATTACTTTGAGAAGAAGAGGAGCATCCTGGAGAGCGTGGAGTCCGCTTGACCCCCCCCCCCCGGGGAGTTCCACCGCAGCGGATGCCGGTGCTGCCCATTACTTTCGTCGGTGAAGGCGTTTTACCGTGCAGTCCGTACGATTGATCGATGATCGTGCGTGGAATCGTACCGGTAAGACTCGACGATTCGGGTCCATGCTAGCCTGGACGTGGTGGCAACAGCGACATGCGTTATACTGGGTGTGGTGTACAGGGTGCAGTAATATCTAATGGGTCACCCAACACAAACACACCGGACTAAAATAAACCCCTGGTTGGTCAAAATTAACCGACCGCGCTCGCGTTCTTTCTCCGCGTGTTACGCAATCGGCACCGATGCCCCACAGCAACCAATTACAGAGAGGCGGCGTCCCAACTTCACCCTTGTGAGTCACGGCAACTAAAAGGTGCAGCTGAGCAATGACAATGCCTCTTAATGTAGCCAACCAAGAAAGGCTCAGCCAAGTTTTTATTTTGAGGAAGGTTTGGCTACATTGGGATGCTGGCCCATTTCCATTACCCACCTCAATCAACGCGAGAATAATGCAGGCAGCAGAAACAGGCAGGCACGCAATGCAGGCCCCTGGCAAATCTTCTGAAAAAGCAGCCATATGTAAACCCTCGGGCAGGCACAGCACAAGATCAGCCTTGAAGGAGGCTAGCAGGTTGATTTTCACTTCCCAATCCTTATCAGCCATGTTCAATCCACTGCTGGGTGAAGGCCCCTCCCCCCCAAGCCGTCACGAGCTCTGGCAAACAGTCCTATGGTGCGATAACCCTCTCCCAGGTAAAGAAATAAAAACCCACTGTCCACGTACACAGAAATACTGTATTAGTTGAGTGTTTACAGGATGGAGAGAAACCTTTAGAGAGACGAGGGAATGTTGTCTGTACACGAGTCGGGGTGGGTGGGGGCACTCGGCTTTGCGTAGATCGTTAGTGGTGGCGTCACTAAACAGGCCCCTTCTATGCAGTCTCATCAGCTATAGCACTCAACAAAGTCTCCACAGCGTGATTACTTTATTTAAATGACAATATAATGCATATTAGGAGGATCTGTAAAGCAGCGCATGACTTTTGGTTATTTTGTACATTACATTGGGCCCCAGAGCTTCATTGTGAACGATTTTTTTTTCTATCGTAAATACAGCTACTCTTTCAACATTCGTTATCATTACAGCAAATCCGGTTATAATCTACGAGGGCTAAATAAATTGCAATAAAAAATATCGACGGCCGACCGAAGAAGTGCGTGAGACTACGAGTGTTGGTTTTACTTTCGGCGTGAAACGGCTTCACTCGCAAACAAGTTAGCGCCGACGGAAGATAGCGAAAGTGACGGACGCCAGACAAGTTTAGAAAAAAACACCCTCACCCCATGGCACAAAGCTCAGTAGTCGCCAAAAGTTAAAGACAGACTTCATAACGATAACAAGGGTGATGATGATGATGATGAAAGGTGACGGTGGAGGGCGATGCGAGCAGGGTGCGGGGTGGGGGCTCAGGCTGGCTTATGTCTGTCGCACTTTGCCGGGCACGTATCCCTTGTCGATGGACTCATCCTGCAGGAACATGTGAAGGCAGCGCTCGTTCTGCGCCAGCGGGTGTCCCGCGATCCTGCGGCACACGCAAGCTCCGGTCAGTTTGGGTCACGGCACAAGTACTCGGCCCGTGACAATTTCTGAAATGGAATGAATTCTTGAACTCGCAACCTGTGTAGGATCGCGCGCAAGACCCACTTTCTGGGTCGTTGGTAGACGAGAGAAGGTGGCCATAGCGATGACAGGAAGACTGGATGTGGTGTGCCTGGTCTGGAGATATATTTCAGGTCACTGATCCAGCTGACATTATGCGCTGATCACATGAGAAAGAAAAGTCTCGATTCGTATAGCGATGTCTTAGTGCGGCATCCCAACCATCCGGAATAACGTTGAAAATAACCGATTTTTAGAATCGATTTCATGACTTTAAATCGCAACAAATGATCATGGTTCTGAGTTTTCCACTCGTAGAAATGATAATAATAATAATAGCGTTTTATATAGCGCCTTTCACCCGAGGGTCACAAAGCGCTGCACAAGGGCTGCGGAGAGAACGGCATGTCAATGATGCAGGCTACAATGAATTGTGATGCTCGTGATACGGGCATAAAACACCACACACGTGCGAATCTATCATTCACAAACTGCACGTTACGTGGGTCTGCAATGCTGCTTCACTCGGCGATTCTCAACTCCAATTCTCGTGTTTCCCCACGGTGCGTCTCTCCGTGATTTTACCAACAGGTGCGTGCAGTGCAAATGCTCGATCGGTCATTGCACAAAAATGAGACTGTTGGCAGTGGTGCACAGGTACAACACGCTTAACAAGAACCTGTAGTCGACAGAATGTCGGACATTTTAAGCACTGGCCCTTCCTCATAGCTGAGAGGGCAGGCAGATTGACACTTTATGGTCAGAGATTGTAATGGTGTCTGCTGTGGGAATTTTAAGGTGGCGTGTTGTTGACTTGACATACCAGCAGATTCTATTAGTAGCCATTGAGTATCAAAATAACCAAGGCCATACTCTACTAATAGCAAAGTCCGCGCATATCAACTCAAGACAAGTGTCTAATGTGCGAGTTATGATTGCTGGCACTCGAGGCACTGCTTCCCCAAGTTAGCTTGGGGGCAATCCACTGCTGGATGAGGACCTCGCAACGTCGTGGTTGGGTGGGTGGTTATTTGGCCAAACATTCACCACACTCGGCACACAGCGGGTTGGGAAAGGCAGAGAGAGCGTGAGACCTGGGCCCAAAGCGTTATCGTAATCACTGCCACGTGAAACGCATGGGCTATCAGACTACATCTAATTTATGATGTTGGACCGTGGATGATTTTTTACAACAGAAATTTGGCCAGATAATTAACGTTTGCCAACCCTTCAGTTATAAATCAATAGTAGCACAGCTTCATTCCTGCAGAGCGTGCTCGGCTGTGAAGGCTGCTAATGAATGCTTTAAGATCATTACCATCCATTGTCAGAAACCGCTTAATCCTGTACAGGGTCACGGTGAGCCAGAGCCTATCCCGGCACACACGGGGCAAGGCAGGGATATACCCATGATGGAACGCCAGTCCATCACAGGGCATCGAGGGCAATTTAGTCTTCTTCTTTGCGATTCTTCGAAGCGCGATGGTCAAATTTCTGTTTCCCATTTCCTTACACAGTCCCTTGCATTTTCATTGAACTCCGCAAGGTCTTTTGAGCTGCAGAGGTTCGGTAGTAGAGCACAGACAAGGCAGTGTTCCATAGTATGGTCTGCTTCTGTAGCCCCATCTGACCAAAGCATATTTTGATCGTCCCGTTCTATTTTAGTGAGTAGGCCATTACTTGTTGATGAATTGCTCAAGGCCGCTCCGCCGCTCCTCGATGAAGCTGTCGTCGAAGATGCCGTCGTCTCCGCGGAAGGGCAGCAGGCGGGTGAAGGCCTTGCCGGGCAGCGGGGGAACCACGATCTGAAGGTGGGAAACCCCCCCAAGTTTAGGGGAGACGCCCAGGTCTCACAGAGACGCGCTCCGTGTAAAGGAGCCCCCCACATGACGGGACCCTCACCCCCATTCTTATAAACCGCAAATCCCCATCGTGTCATGGCTCTGCTGTGGTGAGAGAAGAGGCGCAGAATAGAAGTACTGTACAGTGAACACTACTGTACTGTACAGTGAACACTGTACAGTACTGCATCGTATGCATCTCCATAGACGTTCCAATCGCCTTTACTTAACAACAGAGCCAAAGATCCCCGTGTAGCCTTAACAGACTGTAGGGGCAAGTGCTGTTAGCGAGCAGCACCTATGAAGATCGACAGACATGTGCACAGTTAATTTCTATGCTCCGATTTTTATTTGGTTGATTTTGCTCGGATTACTCTCACAAAATCTATCGATCTGCTTCATGGCGGTACAGTAATTGTGTTTTTTTTTAATTAAGTTACCGAGGTCACTTTAGTCATCAACTAATTAAACTAATGACATTCGAAATGTGACGGGATACGGTTGCCAGTGTTTAGACGACCCTGACAGGGGGTCAGGGACCCTTAGTGCGGACATACCTTGCTATCTCTTTCCAGCTCGTTTTTCAGCCACTCGAAGTCGCTGTATCGTCTCCGCACCGTCGCCTCCTTCAGTTTGAAAATCGGTAAATTCGTCTGCCAAGGATGAGACGGGAGCGAGGGAACTGAGCGGAAAGACGCGGGGGCTTGAGGTAGAGAGACCATTAAACCCCCCCTCAGGAAGGGACTTGTGAACTAGACAAGGAGCGGCCACAAAGGAAGGGACCTACCAGGAGACAGCTGTCCCGGGGAATAGGCCTGCGGGACCGGGGCAGGGACCCCAGTAACAAACATGGAAAGGGACCTTGTGGCATGAGGGGGTCCTATGAGGAGCTCACGAAGCCCAGAATAGGGGGCTGAGACTACCCTGGCAAGGCGGATCTGGGGCGCAGGAAGGCCTGGAGAGGGGATCGGCGGCCTGGGGAAATTTGTTGGGGAGTGTTTCGGGGCCCATGCGACGGGAGTCGGGGCTCCGGGGGTGGGAGTCGGGGCTCCGGGGGTGGGTGTCAGGGGTCCAGGGACAGGGACCGGGCCCCCGTGTGCGGGGGTCTCGCGAGGGGCGAGGCCTCGTGACGGGACGCGGCCTCCGTCTCACCGTCTCTCACCTTCATGCGAACCTCGTAGCTCGTGAAGCGTGTGCGCCCCACGCCGACCGTCTGCGGGCTGCTCACGTCGATCTCGAGGAAGTTGCTGGGAGGCCCGTAGGCGTCCGTCAGGTCCTGGGGCTTCGTGAGGAGACGCCGAGTGTCCGCCACCGCCTCCGCCATGGCGCCTTTCCCGCCGCGTCACGTGACTGCCTGGTACCCCGCCCCTTCACTTCCCCCGGTCACGTGACGAGCCATTCCCCCCCTCCCCCCGTGTCGCACCGTGCCCCCGCCCCTCGGAGTCATCCAGACCAATCAGATCGCTCCCTCGCTCGGTGGCCGCGCCCACACCCGCCCCCACGCCGCCACTCCCCGCATCACGTGGTCTCCCCCGGGCCCCCCTCTCGCTTAGCATCGCCCCGCGAGCACGAGACGCGTCTCGTAACCAATCACCGCGCGTCTCGTGTGGTGGACACCCCTACTGCGCTTCCGGCCCCGCCCCATCTATGACCAATGGAAACTGAGTGTGTGGTTCCTCATCATCGATTCCAAACATGGTTAATTATTACGATGGTTGCTCTTCACAGCTGCTCTTCCAACGTGGGCGGCGAAACGTCGCCCTCAGTGACACGGCTATCCCGAAAGAACAACTCTGATGAGCAACCAGCTCTCCCCCCTCTCTCTCCCGTAGTTGGCTCTAGCGGGTCACGTGGTCGTCAATACGAATCGTCAGTGTGCATCGCTGAGGGTTGGCAAATTGAGCCGTGAACATCTGCATCACTAGGTATTATTACAGCAGAAAAATACCCAGCGAGCTTTCAAGCTATTTACAGGATTCCTGCATTGACACAACAGTTACGGGTTTTAGTGTCGATTATACGCGGGTGACGCGTTATACGCGGCCGTGACGAGTGACCCGCAACAGTCGCCAATGAGTCGAAAGCTTCCCGCATCGATAGTGTGTGGGGCGCATCGGCAGCAGCGCCGTGTCAAACATGAAACCATGCGGGGGCGCGTTAGTTGCCGACGTGGCCACAATCGGCTGAACCACGCTACACATTCGTCGATGGCAATGTGGGCCGATGTGGAAAAAATACAACAAAAAGCGACGTTTCGGGCAATGGTCAATCTAAATAGCGCGCGAGACGAGGTAAACACGAATCGATTCTCAACCCTAACTGGAATCGGGATCGATATGAATTCCAGAACCGCGGGAGCGATTCACAGAAGCGGGAGCGGCGGCGAGATCGCTCGGGGTTGAGGCGGCCGAGCCGCCACCTTGGGTGGGGACGAGACCACGGGCGCGGAGGGGAACGCGGGCGCGGGGGGGGGAGCGCGGGCGCGAGTGGGGGCGCGATCCCCCGCACCGCGCTCTCCTCGAGGGGCGGGAGCGCGGCCTCCCCTCCCCACGTAATATGGAGGCGGCGCGCCCCACCCCGGGCCGTGACGCGGCGCCTGCCTCCATAGACCGCGGCGTCGTCACCGCGAGGATCGAAAACAAGGAGACGCGCGGTCCCCGTCCGCCCACCCATTCCCTGCCCCGCGTCCCCTGCCCCGCGTCCTCGGGACCCCGCTCCCGCCGTCCGGTGCGGGTCGAAGCCTTCTGCCGCGCGGCGCCCCGTGGAGACGAGCCGCCCGAGAGAGAGACGCGGGGAGGCGACCAGGCGGACGCCGCCTTTCGGTAAACAAGTCCCGGGCACAAAATGGCAGCCGCGCGGCCCAGCAGCGCCTGCCGCCTGCACGCCAGGCGCGACAATAACATTAGCGAGCGAGCCAGCCCGCCGCGATAGGCCACAGCCACAGCACTGAGCCTAGCACTGACACGGCCCGAACAGCAGCACTCGTCTCGCTTGAGCCGACGTCAACACGAGCCCACGGCGGGCGGGCGGGCGGGCGGGCTGGCGCCAGGAGAAGCGAGTCCGGACAGCCCCAGCACGACAGCACTAGCGCAGACTCATCGTCACCCGTCCCGACACCAGCACTCGTACAGCCCTGACCACCAGCACTAACCCACACTGACAGCCCTTACACTTGCCCGAGTACAGTTCTGACACGAGAACTTAAACATTTATCTGGTACCAATACTTACCCTCAACTGTTTGCCACATCGCTGCGCACTAATTTGGTACAGCCGTCATACTGCCCAGGTATAGTCTGACACCAGCCCTCGACTAAATAGAGCAAACACCAACAGTATCCTTGAGACCGCACTTAGCTTAACACCAGCACTAACCCTAATAAACAGCACTAACCCTAATAGCAACACCAGCTTCAACACAGCCGAGATATTCGTTGTTATAATCCGGACAGCATATCTTTCACATTTGTTCAGTCCTTGCACTTAGCCCAACCCTCACCGTAAGCACCACCCCAAATTCCCAAACCTAGTCCCGACAACAACACATGGTAACTCCCCCAGCCCAAGCTCTAGCCGTTGCATAAACCAACCTCAAACCAGCTTGAGTGCTGATCAAGACAAGGGGGCTTTACGGCCCGGACCCGTCCTCGCTGGAGATCGACAACAGCAGCGTGGAGGAGGAAGAGGAGATGGCGGAGGCCGAGGGGGAGCAGCTGGAGGGGGTGGAGATCGACCCGGAGTTCGAGCCGCAAACCCGGCAGCGCTCGTGCACGTGGCCCCGTCTGCCCGGGAAGGAGGCGTCCCTGCCTCCCGACGGAGCTCCCACGCCGCCGGCCGAGGGCTTTGCCGAGCACGCAGGTGGGCCCGAGGCGTGTGGGGGTCAGATACCGGTGGGACTGGAGAGCCCCCCGGGCCCGTCACTAGGCAGCCCCGTGCCCTGCTCCTCCGCTAGCAGCAGCGGCGGCGGCGGAAGCGGCGTGACGCCCAAGAAGACCTCGTCGTCGTCGTCACGGCGCAACCCGTGGGGGAACCTGTCGTACGCGGACCTCATCACGCAGGCCATCGAGAGCACGGCCGACAAGCGCATGACTCTGGCGCAGATATACGAGTGGATGGTGCGCTGCGTGCCCTACTTTAAGGACAAGGGCGACAATAACAGCTCGGCCGGCTGGAAGGTACGTGCGCGGGACCACCGGCTCCAACAGTGGCGACTCCTGCGCTCGCTGCCACGGGCGAGACGCGGGCATCACGAGAAGCGGTCCGGTTCTTGATTGCCTTAGGGCAGTGGTTCCCAAAGTGTGCGCCGCGGTTAACTCACTGGGGCTCCGCGGGATATTCCACGTTTTCGATATATGCCATATATTTTCTGACTTTGGACGCCGTGGAAAACATCCTGATAAACTAAGAACTTGGGAACCACTGCCTTTGGCCATCCTTACTCGCAGGGAACCTACTACACGCCGTGAGCCAGTCCTCATCTCATGCGGCCGCATGAGGCCAGCCACTCCGAAACGCCCACAAATGTATTATTGGAAGCATTTTAACCACGCTTCTTCTTCTTTGCGATTCTTCGAAGCGCGATGGTTAAATTACAGTTTCCCATTTTCTTACACAGCCCCTTGCATTTTCATTGAACTCCGCAA
>JAZEWU010000042.1:253087-268493 GCA_036362915.1 Geotria australis
TGGTTTGACTTGACTTGGTTTGTCTTGACTTGGATTGGCTTGGCTTGGTATGGCTTGGCTTGCGAGGCCGCGGGTGTGGCAGGCCCGAAGGAGCAGGCTCAGGCCCCGAAGCTCGCCTGTCTGAGACTGCGTTGGTAGAGTGCGGGATAGTGTTGACGTGAGCGGCCGGAGTAGCGATGCGAGGTATTGAGGGTGACCTGTGTGGATAGCGCGGTGGCATATTATTGCTGTTTTGTAGGTGATGTGTTGCCGGATGGGCAGCCAGTGTAGCGTGTCCGTGCTTTTTGTTGGCCGGTTGGTCGCTGGCTTTGATATTGAGGACTGCACATGCTAGGTTGTTTTGAAGACGACACGTGTCGCTTGACGGGGCGCGTGTCTCTCGGCCCCGTGTCGCGTTGCGTGTATCGCACGGCACGTGCTGCGAAACGCTGACCCCTCATGCGCAGTGCTAACGGCGCTACGCGTCGATATGTGGAATGTTAAGACAACAGCTGGATGGCGTGACTTGTCGGCAATAGGAAAGAAAGGTGCATTAATTGCACAACAATGCACTCGAGTGCAGTGGTTCCCAAACTTTCGCGGTTCACGGGACCCATAGTGTATCAGGATTTTTTTCACAGCGCCCAAACTCAGAAAATATATGGCATATATTGACCATCCCGCGGCGCCCGTGAGTTAGCCGCGGTGCCCCGGAGCGCCGCGGCGCACACTTTCGAAACCACTGCTAAAGAGTATAACATATCTATTAAATGCACAAACAATACATGAAGTAGTGTATTACTTTAAATGCCCTGGAATAGACTGGAGCATGTGACGTGTGTATTGAAGGTAGTAGAATACCGTTGCGTAGTGAGGCTGTTGGATGTTTTGTGTACGCCAGAAGGGCTGCCGCCCACCTGCTTGTGTGGAAACTTGTGCAGCAGAGCGATGAGGATGTAGGGGGACGATTCGACCGCTGCCAGGTCACGGCAGCCCTCGCTGCGATCCGTCATTTTGCTGCAGACGGAACGCGGCGAGTGTTAGGTGCCACACGGTCTCACAGCAGGGGTGCGACGCCTACTGCTTGTGACTGCATTTCATGCGGTCTGCCACTCTATTCCATTCGGTCCACAGCCACATGATGAGACCCACTAATTCGAAACTGTTCACAAATTATATTTATCCAGCACTCAAGCACCTTGGCCGCAGTAATCGGGTACTTACATCGGAATATTTTCAAAATTTCCACAATGCCATGTTTCTACTTTAGTGTGCTCAATCAAAAATGTCACTGTAAGGGCCTGTCTTGTAGCATAACTTATACCATGGGCTTCAGATAATATGGGATAAAAATACTATCCCACACTGCTGTGTCTGGTAATGTGGCTCAGCAGCAAGAGGAGCGGTTCACAATCGGAAGGTTGCGAGTTTAAATCCTGGCTGAGGATTGATTCAGCTCATCCTTCCAGGCTCGAGAATATGAGGGGAAGTCAACCCGTAGCTGTTTTATGGGCAGACTCGCCCCACCGTAGGAATGTGTAATTTCCACCACTGGCTCATGGGAGGTGAGAACCACCTCAATGCTCATTTGAGCATAATACCACTTTGGCAGTGCCGTGGAGGAGAGAGGCTCTTGCCTGAACGTGCGTAGGACGTTGGTGCAGACGTGGGCGTCGCACTCGTAGCGTTCCAGCGTCGCACACAGCGTGGGGAGCGTCCGCGCCGCGCGGAACAAGCCGTGGGCTCCCGGGGCGTCCGCTAGGCCCCGCACAGCCGCGGTCACCTGGGCCACGCAAGCAACGCCCATACGATCAGCACCACTCGCCCACATTACGTCTCAGTCCAACGCAAACTCTGCTCATAATACATTTTTGAAACGGGCCACACTCATTTGGCCAAATTTACGTCAGAAGACCCTGCAGCGCTTTGTGACCCTCGGGTGAAAGGCGCTATATAAATGCTATTATTATTATTATTAAGTTGAAGAGCAATTCTCACAAGCAAATACTGCAATAAGATACGATGTTTTGCTTGTGTAATGACCTACATGTGATCAGAAACTGGTGGACGAAGTGACCGCGTGGTGGACGAAGTGACCGCGTCGATCCCCAGCCCTGCGGGTGATGTGGTGAGAGGCCGGGCGAGTTACAACTTGCCCCCGCCGTCGCGCCAATAAAGGGGGGGGCGAGGGGTAAAAGGAGCTTTTTGAGCCACCCCCGCGACGTTTGCTATTGTGTAGGGATTATTAGCGGCTAAATTAAGAATGCAGATGGTGAATCATTGGCAGCGGAGGAGGGGTGATGTCAGAGCTGACGTCAAGGCTTTTCAGGATAAAAAGGCGAACATAGAGAGTCGCCGGAGGGAGTTGCCTTGGAGAGAAGACGCCTTGAGACAGGTTCTGTGAGAAGTTTCACCAGGTAGGACACGCTCCAGGCGCGGCCCGGGGTGTGCCTGACACGACTCAGCCAGTGTGTATGTGAGCCGGGAGATAGCAAGCTGAGCAAGCTAAGCGGTCGTAGTGACGACTGCTGCTGCATGTGGGAAGCCTTGCGTTGGTGAGGGGAACGTCACGCTGCGTTGGTGAATATTGGACGACACTGCTTTGGTGAATTAAACGACACGCTCTGCCTTTTGAAACTCCGCGCTTCGACCTTCATCTGTGTGGTAGAGGGGGGGCGCCGGTGGCTCCTGGGCCGCATCAAACCAACGTGTGCTCTCGTGTCCGTGGCGTTCGACTTACGCCCTAGAACGTGGTAAAGGACCTGACGGCTCATCCTGACAAGAGAGTCGACGTCGGTCCTTTACACTTGAAACCATACCAAGCATCTTCAGGACTAGATTGACTAACTACGAATAAAATCCAGTAAGAATAATATTGACTATTCTTCTTCTTCTTTGCGATTCTTCGAAGCACGATGGTCAGCTTCTGGACATCGTTGTCTTTCAGCACGGCTTTGAAGTGTTTGGTAGAAATCGCAGGCAACACCAAGTATTACCTGACAGGGATCGAAGTAAATGGGCTTGAAGGGATGATAGCTGCCACCACGACCCTCGCCAGGACAAGAGGTTTAGAAAATGGATGGATGGATGGGATGATAGCCAGTGGTCAAACATGCCTCCTGTGCCTGTCACTTTGCTTTTGTTCTGGCCATGGCTAACATCAGTGACAAGTGATATTTGAATCAGTCCTGTACTTCCCCTAGGTCAACTCAGCCTTAAACGAGTGCTTGTTGCAGTGTATAAACATCAGCAATGGGGATGCAAAGGTGGCAGCACGTGGTCGTGTTGGTCCCACCGCTTTCTGGTGCGCTGTGCCGGCCTTCACAGGTGTTCGCTAACAGCACCTACCCCAACAGTCTTTGTAGGCTACACGTGGGGGGGTCTTTGTGTTTGTGTGTGTTTCTGAGTGACCTGCACGAGCAGGTGCGCCACGGCCTTGTCGGCCGGGGCGCTGTTGGCACGAGTGAGGATGCCCAGCAGCGTGTCCAGGGCCCCGCGCGCCAGCAGCTCCGAGGCCAGCACCCCGCAACAGTCACCGCCGCCACCGCTGTCGGCGAGGAACTTCACGGCGCTCGCGCAGTACGTGAGCGCCTCCACGTTCCCTGTCAGATCGGTGTCTCCCAGCACCTCCAGCAGCAACTCTGTTGACACAACAACAATCTGTGACGTCACCACGGCACTTGTGCCAGCCTATGTGAAATTAGAGGCCACGTGACGTGTCATAGGCTCGTTGGCAAGAGGTCTTGGTTTAGGTTGCGCCGACTGTGCTCGCCGCTATGCCACCTTGCTGTGTTATCGCCCGTCGCTCTGCTTGTTTATTTGTGAAGGGCAGCTGCCTCCAATTACTTATTCGTGTGTTGCCGCATACACACACTTTTCCCCCAGCAACTTACAGCTTCACGAAGGGTGGAGAACCTATGGCCTGTGGACCAGATCCAGCTCACGACTTGATTTAATACAGCATGCGATCATACAAGGCCTTTCATTTTGAAACGGCCCTTAAGCTATGTTTATGCATTACTGGGTATTAGAGGGGAATATCTTCGACCTGACAACAATGTGTTTCCGATGTTCGCGTGCTCTGTCACCTGTAAAGGTCAGCCTTAATTATTGTTTATGTAATTACTGGGTAACGTCAAGATAGAGGTTAATATGCGGTTGCCTGCCAAATGTGTTTGGAAGTCCTATTCGACCCTTAGGATATATTTGGATCCGCCCACCCCTGAGCTACAATGTGAAATGATGAATGCGTGCAACGACCTTCAATGGGTAACTTGATAAGGTCAAATGTAAATTGGTGGAGGGCAAATCCTAATGAGGCTGCAGGTCACTGGTGCAGTGCGGTTTCGATAAGGATTGTAGCTCAGAAAAATAATCACATGCTCTCTAGGCAGGGCTGGTTCTGGCTTGTTTCCCCCATACAGCCATTCACAAAACCTGGGAAGGTGTTGTTAACAAGCACCTATTAAGGCTGCACGGCACACGAAGGGGCGATGTGCCCAGAAGTATGCCCTGCCAAATGTAATTTCCTCATTGCTGATGTGTTCATACTGGACCATGTACCAAGTTATCTTGGGAGTGTGAAGGTCAGGTTCATATCCAGAGAACTAACCACTACACACACAGTGCAGACAGCTCACCTCTATGCAGACAGAGTGCATAGAAGTAACCATCACGCACACAGTACAGAGAGCTAACCACTACACACACAGTGCAGAGATCTAACCATTACACACACAATGCAGAGAGCTAACCACTACACACGCACACCGCCACTGCCACGCTCAAATGAGCAAAGACACGAGCACCCACTGAGTTTCACTCATGACATGAGAGTACATATGCAGCATTTGTTTCACTTCTGTTTGTGATGACTTTTACTTTGAGTCAGAGAACTAATTTTGAGGAAACCCTGGCACACCCGACTCCCTCTGCCACAGACAGCCAGGTTTCACTACCGCACGTTGCGCGAAGGTGCTCGCGTGTCGTTACTGGTGTGTGGGATGGCCTCGCCAACCGTCACGCGCTCCACTGCCGAAGCACTCCTACTCATCCTTATTTCTATTTCTAAACATTTCACTTGGGGATGGCATGGTGGCGCAGTGAGTAGCGGTACAGCAAAAAGGCCCCGAGTTCGAATCCCGGCTCAGGTGCCTTTCCGTGTGGAGTTTGCATGTTCTCCCCGTGTCCGCGTGGGTTTCTGCGGGCACTCCGGTTTCGTCCCACAGTATAAAGAAATGCTGCTGCATAGGTTAATTTCCCTGCTGGCTAAAATTATCCCCGGTGCCCCATGATCGACTGGCGTCCTATGCTGGGTATAGCCCTGCCTTGATCCCTGTGTCAGCCAGGAAAGCCTCCGGCTCACCGCAACCCTGTACAAGATTAAGCGGTTTCTGACAACGATGATGATGATGATGATGAACATTTCACTTGCGTTATCGGCGCCGTGTTTTGGGATGAAGAATCCCTTCACATCCATAGTGATAACATTGGTCATGAAAGCCTTCGAGTTAACCCTTCACAGAAGCGTTCACGTCGCCATCCCTGTCAGGTAATACTTGGTGTTGCCTGCGAATTCTACCAAACACTTCGAGGCCGAGCTGAAAGACAACGATGTCCAGAAGCTGACCATCGTGCTTCGGTGTTAGAGAGCCTCCCTCCCCACCAACACGTACCCACAATGCCCACTTGCAGGAAGAGCATGTCGTTGTTTTCTGTGCGGCTGATCTTGAACACGAGTTTGCACACATTGAGGAGGTTCTTGTCTTTGACCTGAATCTGCAGTGAGAAGATGTGATAGAGGTGCATGGTTACACTTGTCCTCGGCGGCCTCTTCCATACAAGCTGTGAGGCCGTTGCTTGCATTACATTGTACGGGCAGTCCCCGGGTTACGAACGGGTGCTGCTCCTGAGTGAGAGGGAGAGCTCTCGACTCAGGGCACAGGGGGGACCGGTTGACTCTACCGAGAGAATGAGCTTGATGACGTGGAGCAACAGGCGGTCCGAGTTGACGTCCACCAGGCGGTACAGGACGCGGAGGAGGGCAGCCCTGCCACGGCCGCCCCTCTGGGCCAACAGCCCCCCCCGGGCCAGCACGGCCCCCAGCTCCTCGCACACGCCACACAGCCGGCCCACGACCTCCACCCGCTCCTCCTCCACCTGCGACCAGCCGTCCTCTGCACGAGAAAAAGCACGCCTCGACCACTGGGTTTCCACTAAGAAGTAGGAGAAATGAGAGACATCTCAACTTGAGTCTGTGGATCCAACTGAACCATTTTCACTGTGACCACGGGGTGCGTGTGCTGCCTCCGAACATCGACGGGGCCTCCGTGACGGTAGCCCGCTGTGCGAATGTGGGGAGCAGGAGACCCTGTTTCGCATCGTCTCCGGCTGCGGAGCGCGACGGGGTGTAGCGGCCAGACTGGTTGCCTTACACATGCTGGAGGAGGAGGCTGCCACGTGGCTCTGTGGCCACGTTGGGCTAAACTCCGTTCAGTAGACTTTCTATCTGACTGCAGTCACGTGTAAATGCTAAATAAATGCAATGGACGAGGGTTTTTGTGTTTCTGTGTGAGACGGTGGTGGAGGTGTGTGACGAGGTGCGTACCCGTGGTGTAGGCCTCGAGCTGGCTCAGCAGCGGAGCGACGTGCGAACCCCAGTAGGCGGCCTCCGCAGGGAGGTCGGGGGAGCAGGGGGAGTCGGGAGCGCTCGCGTTGTCCGGAGAGCTGGGGGGGTCAGCAGAGCTGGTGGGGCAGGCCCCTCCAGCGGGCGGCCTCTCACCCCAGGCCTCCACCACAGCCACAGGGGCAAGGAGGCCTCTGTCCCGTGAACCCAGATCGCTGCGCATCCTCTTCAGTCCTGGCATACCACCGTAACGCACACGGCGTCACGCAGGGTACACGTACAGGGTACGCGTACGTTAACCTGTAGAATATCTTGCCTCCTCAAGATGAGAAGCCCGTGGCCTAGTGATTAAGAGACCAGCTGGAGTGGATGCACGTGATGGGTCCCACAGGGTGGAGGGGCCTAGCTACTGGGCTATGAATATCAGGTAAATTGGAAAAGGGGCCACATTGCCTTATGTAATGGTCCCGAGGGGAGGGGGTAGGCACGAGTTGGGTGTTTTATGAAGATGTGGGAGAGGGGTGTGACTGAGAGAGTGGTGATGGAGCTGGGACAGGGTAGAAGGTACTGGGAGGAAGCGGGGTTAAGAAAGGGAATAAAATGAGAAGTGAAGTCAGTGCTCAGGCCTCAGGTTGGGGGCCTCCAGTGGGGGGTCTCATTGCAGGTAGAGGGCTTGCATTTAGAGAAGAAGAATTTTCAACCATGTTTTGTGGAAAGTTTGACTTTCTTTTTTTTACATGCCGTTCTTTTCCGCAGCCCTTGTGCAGCGCTTTGTGCCCCTCGGGTGAAAGGCGCTCTATAAATTGCTATTATTATTATTTTCCATATGGCCCTAACTTTTGTGTCTGTTTGCATGAGTTGCCCTCCCTAAGGTTCTGCCTCAAGGGCTCAACTTGTCCGTCCTGTAATATAAAGTTACCTAAATAAGGTTCTGGCCAGTCAGGTGCTACATATAAGAGAAGGTCCGGATGTGGCTCCTTGACTGAGCGGACTTGAGTGAGCACAGAATGTTAGTGCTGCACCCAGGGTAAGAACATTTCACCTGCACTAGGACTCATATGAACCACCCCGAAGCCACTAATATGAGCTACGCCATGGTCACCAAACTGTGACCCTCACCACCGTCGCGTGGTGGGGCTGGCTTGTCCGGCAGCACGTGTCCGGCACTGGCGGCGCGGAACAGCCGGGCACGGGAGCGGCTGACCCGTGTCGCTTCGTAGGGGTCACCCGGTGACTTGGGGAGGAGGTCCTGGTCCGGGTCTCTGTCCACGGAAGCTGAAGACACTTGGGGCTTCTGCTTGGCTCGATAAAGTTCCAGGGCACACACAAACACATACGCAGAACAGAGTGCCATCCCTTTGAAAATGCAGTATGGCTTCGAGTCCTCTACCACATACCTGTGTTGATACAGTGGTTGTGATAACATATCGAACTGAATACAATATTCCTGTGAGTCTTTAAGATTCTTTGTGAGTTAGCTCCTTAGTTCCTTATCCTAGACATCAAGCAGTCTAATCTCACAATATCGCTCTTATCCCACACATCACTCTTACCCCACACATAATAATAATAGCGTTTTATATAGCGCCTTTCACCCGAGGGTCACAAAGGCTGCACAAGGGCCGCGAAGAGAACGGCATGTCAACAATGAAAATAAATAAATAACCCTAACGAACAAAAAACATTGAATGATTAAGGCTGCTTCGAATATACTGAAAGGTCGTGAAACTGGCTCTCTACACTGCCCGGCCCGTAGAGTTTGCTCTGCAAATAAGGAACTGATGAAATGGAAAATGTTTTTTGATTTAAAAATACGTCAGCCCAAATGACTATAGAGTATGTGTGTGGAGGGTCCTCACGTGCTGCAGTGGAGCGAGTCGAGTGCGCGGTGTGGGCCTCTGCTCCGTCACCTCAAAGTGGTGTGAGTGCAGGCTGCATACGGTACACGCAGATAGATGGACATGCAGACACGGCGTGGGCACACTGGCATGGCATGGACGCAGCATGAACACGTGGACAGACATAGCGAGCACAGATGGAAACGGCATGAGCAAGCACACAGACACACACGACACATCGGTATAAGGTGGAATACATGGGCACATCTGTGCAAAGTTTACTTTGTGTTTAGTGGATAACTTACAGCAACCGTGTGGCGGAAAATGCCACTACAGCCCTGCAGGATGGGGCCATTGACAGCCCAGCACAAGCAATAAAACCACATTTTGCAATCCGAGCAGCGAACATTTATCCACCCTAAGACCCAATACTAAACGAAATGTGTTTTTTTTGTCCAATCAACGGCTTGAGACCGTAATGACACATTCAACTCACGAAATTTGAGAACCCAATTTAATTGCAGGTGGCTAAAACGTGGCTCCAAACCTCGGATCCCAGCGGAGTCAGTTCTCTTAGGGGACGCTGGCAGATTTTTGCCGCTCTTAAGATTGCCAGTTTCACTACCTTTCAGTGTATTCGAAGCAGCCTTACTTTTTTTTTGTTGCTTTAGTTTTTATCAGTTGATTTTTTCTGTCGTTGTGCAGCGCTTTGTGACCCTCGGGTGAAAGGCGCTCTATCTTCTTCTTTGCGATTCTTCGAAGCGCGATGTTAAATTACAGTTTCCCATTTTCTTACACAGCCCCTTGCATTTTCATTGAACTCCGCAAGGTCTTTTGAGCTGCAGAGGTTGGGTAGTAGAGCACAGACAAGGCAGTGTTCCATAGTATGGTCTGCTTCTCCACATTCACAGGTGGTTGGGCCGGTCTTGTAGCCCCATCTGACCAAAGCATCTTTTGATCGTCCCGTTCTAGTTCTCAGGCGGTTGAGTGTCTTCCACTGAATCCATGGTGCATCTGAGCCAGGAGGGAAGTCTTCAGCAGGTGGGATTCCCATGCCAGTTGCAGGAGGGTCACTCTCAAGCTTTTCCGTCCAGAGCTGGAGTCTGGTTTCCCCTCGAGATATTGTTAGGGGCTGCACATGGCTGAGGAAGCTTCTTCTTGACTTCAGTCGTTGGGCCGGGGGTTGACGTCCATGAAGGAGGTGGCGTTCATCGCTCTATAAAATGCTATTATTATTACTATTCTACCAAACACTTCGAGGCCGAGCTGAAAGACAACGATGTCCAGAGGCTGACTATCGTGCTTCGAAGAATCGCAAAGAAGAAGATTACTATTATAGTTTAGTCACGAGTTTCCACATCACGAAGAGACCTGAGGGACTTGAGGCGGTATGAAGGCTTGATTGATAAGGAGGTAAATAGATATATATATTTCTTATTACAGCAGAAAATACCCAGTGAGCGTGCAAGCTCTGGACGCGGGATTCCTACGATCTTCTTCTTTGCAATTCTTCGAAGCACGATGGTCAGCTTCTGGACATCGTTGTCTTTCAGCTCGGCTTCGAAGTGTTTGGTAGAATTCGCAGGCAACACCAAGTATTACCTGATAGGGATCGCGACGTGAACGCATCTACCTTGACCCCCATTCCTACGATACAACTGACATACGAAATACTGTACAGTACGAAATACTGCCACCTCACGGCAGAGTGAGAGATTATACAGAGGTATCAAAAGGTATGTCGAGGAGGTGTTGTGATCGTGAGGAGAATCCGCCGCGATGCCCCCCGTCACCTCACGGCCGAGCTCGGCCGCGAGTCCTGACTTCTCCCGTCGGCGCCTCGGGAGCCGAAGAGGCGGCGCTCGGCCTCCCGCGGCGTGAGGGGCCTCCGCGTCTCCCGGGCGCGCACCAGGGCCCGGGCCTCGCTCACGATCTGGGCGCTCGTCCGCCGGCTCGGTGGGGCTGGGGAGCCCGGCGGGGCCGAGGGGAGCGGGTAGGCCGCATCTCCGCTCGCCCGGCCGCGGGGGAGACTGGGCGCCATCGCCCGCTCTGGCCGGGACCGCTCAACACACGGGCTTAACTTAGTTTGAGCACCGCGGCGACTGTGAAGGTTGCGGCTCGCGTGTGTGTTATTAGCGCTGCTGCTGCCGTGTGCGTGGTTTGTGACCCGTGAGGTTTCGCGATGGTTCCGAGGACGGGTGCCGCGCCGTCGCCGTTGCCATAGTCTCGCGTCACGGCGCCTGGTTTCCAAGAGCACCGCGACGCGATTCCGCGCCATCAGCAGCAATACGGCAATCGAGTCGTGCGAGACGCTCGGTTTACAGACACAAACACGACGTCTTATGATTCCCAATGCGAGCCAGACGGCATTGATTCGTGGAAACGAAACCCCTCGCAGAGAAACGTGCATTCGTGGCGCGCAACGAATCCGAGAAATGTGGCTAAAGAATACATTGTGGAATCGCAATTTGAGTGACGCGCGTGGCGACTCGTGGAATCGAGTGAAGGCGGAAACACAATTTCGGCAACTTGAGTTTGCGCGGGAAGGATGGAGCCGGGACCCGGGGGGAGCACCCTGAGGGAGATGGAGCAGGGACCCGGGGGGATCACCCTTGAGGAGATGGAGCGGTGCCCGGGACCCCGCACGCCGGCCCCGCGACTGAGGCCGGGCCCCGGAGGCGTCGTGTTGACGGCGCACGGGAAGCGCGTGTTCGTGCACGGGGCGACGGGCGGCAGGCAGGTGGGGACACCCCGCACGGGCATAGCACCCCGCAGCACCCTGCATCGTGCGCCGAGTCACCGCCAGACGCAACTGGCAAGCTAAGCGAGCAGCGCCCGGCATAGCCAGCACTCGGCACTGCGATCGCCCCGCGCAGCCAGTGCACAGCGCCCCGAGTCCACTCAGTACACGCGGGCCCTTGCAGGCTGAGTAACCAGCACGCCTATCACCCCGTTCACAGGGCGCCAGACTCCTGTCCTCCATCGTGTCTCCCCGCCGGCTTCCCTGGCCCGGCTGGGGTAACGAGAGGCGTGCGCGGGCGCCGGCTGCTCGCCTCGGCGCGGGCACGCCGGCGCCGGCTGCCCCCGTCAGCGACCCCGCGCTGTGTGGCTGATGTCAGATCATTATTATTATCATTGTCAGAAACCGCGTAATCCTGTACAGGGTCGCGGTGAGCCGGAGCCTAATCTGGCAGACACAGGGCGCAAGGTAGGGCTATACCCATGATGGGACGCCAGCCCATCACAGGGCACTGGGGGCAATTTAGTCAGCAGGCCAATTAACATATGCAGCAACATGTCGTTGGACTGTGGGAGGAAACCGGAGTGCTCGGCGAAAACCGCCGCGGACACGGAGAACATGCACACTCCACACAGAAAGGCACCCGAGCCGGGATTCGAACCCGGGAGTGTGGCTTGTGGTTATGGCAAATCTTTTATCCCTGCACATTTCGTTCTATTACATTCTGAATTTATATATTGTTTATGTTGGTTAATTTGTACGTTTTTTTATCCCGCTGGGATCCCGCCTCCAGAGCTCGCAAGCTCACTGTGTATTTTCTGCTGTAACCCTGGCTCCGGGCTTGAGGAATAACTCGCCCCACTCATCGTGCGTGGTGCTGGCCACCCACCCCATTGTGTTGACCTTTATAAGGTCAAGTGGCGCAGTGGTTACACCTGCGTCTCACAGAGACCTTGTCCGAGGCGGTTCGAAACCCGCCTCGGGCGCCTTTCTGTAGGGAGTTTGTGTGTTCTCGCTCTGGTAATAAATATCTAATCACTGACGGGTGGGCCGGTATAATGTATAACTGTATTTTTATTTGTTTATTTGATTAATTATGTGCAATGCTGTGTAAATGTCTTTATTGTTTTTGTTTGGTTAATTTGTTATTTTAATATTAGTTATTTTTTTTCCTCAATTTGCGTGTTTGGTGTTAGTTTTATCGCAGGAATCCCGTAAAGAGCTTGCAAGCTCACTCGGTATTTTCCTGCTGTATTAATAAACGTGTAATCTAAAAATCTCGCCGTTCTGCGTGGATTTCCTCCGGACTCTATGGTTTCCTCCCACAACTAAAAAACACTCATTAAATAAGTGGCGGATAACGTAACATATAGACCACAATGTCTGGCGGGTCAGCGCCGGCTAACCGCGTGGCTTGACTCCCCCTCCAAAATTGTATCGATTATTATTAAGGCTATAAAAGGGGGCGTCTGTGTTTTTCTACGTGTGCAGGCCACGGTGTGCTTCCCGCACGCGGTGCTGGACGTGCAGCTGGAGGAGGGGAGCGGGCGTCTGCTGGCGCTGTGTCACGGAGGCGCCGTCTACTCGCTCCCCGCGGACTCCAGGCAGGAGGAGCGCGGGAGGAGCGCCGGTTTCACCCGGCCACCACACACACTCGGGGTGCAATCGTACGGCGATTAGGCGATTAGTATCGGTTCTCCAGCTTGGGATAATGCGATCTCCTGCATAGAGTTATATTATTTTGTATTTGTGTGCATTGTGTGTAATGGGCTATGTTCCTGCAGCCGCTGAATGCATGGACATCGTTGTCTTTCAGCTCGGCCTCGAAGTGTTTGGTAGAATTCGCAGGCAATACCAAGTATTACCTGACAGGGATCGCGACGTGAACGCTTCTACCTTGACCCCCGCCGTGTTGGTGAAACGTTAACGATTGTACTGTTGTAGGTTCTCACGGCTATGAGTACATGTTTTGCCTGTATACATCATCAGTATACAGTAATACATCAGTATGTAGATCGTTAAAGATCGTTTTTGGCCTAATTGTTGATGTTATTAATGTTGTTCTTGTAGTGGCGACGGCTGGAGTGACCGTGACGTGAGCGAGATGGACGCGATTCTCGTGGCCCCGGAGGCCGTGACGCTGCTGCTGCTGCCGTGCGCCGGCGCTCCTCTCCTCGCCACGCTGGGCGGGTCGCGACCCTGGGACGTTCGCTGGTGGCGGCTGCCCGCCGCGGGCGCCGACAGCTCGTGCCAGAGCGAGCCGCTGGGACGCGTCGCGCTGCCTCACTGCCGCGTCGTGAGTGACGTTAAGAGCTGGCGTTGATTTGGAGGAGGGCGGGAAACGGGATGTTTGTCTAGAATCCGTGACTGCACACACACGCACACATAATCCGTGATGTTTTTAACTTTTAAAAGTACGACCGTTAATTTGTAGGAATTTATTTAGAACGATTTAGACACTTTATGCAGGCTTCGTGAACATTTTCTGTATGATATAAAGTAACGGGGCGGCACGGTGGCGGGGTGAGTAGCGCTGCCGCCTCACAGCAAGAAGGTCGCGGGTTCGAATCCCAGCCTGGATGCCTTTCTGTGTGGAGTTTGCATGTTCTCCCCGTGTCCGCGGGGGTTTTTGCCGGGGACTCTGGTATCCTCCCAAGTGCAAAGTCATGCTGCCGCATAGGTTAATTTGCCTGCTGACTAAATTGCCCTCGGTGCTCTGTGAGGAACTGGCGTACCATCCTGGGTATAGCCCTGCCTTGCCCTGTGTCTGCTGGGATAGGCTCCGGCTCACCGCAACTCTGTACAGGATTAAGTGGTATCTGACAATGGATGGATTGAATACGATGTGACGACGGCGTGCGTGCGTGTGCGGCGTGTGGGTCGTGCGGTGACAGGAGGCCACCGCCTGGCCACGAGCCGGAGTCGTGGCGGCCACCCCGCGGCCCCTGCCCATCGTTGCCAGCTTGAGCGCCGCGAGCCCGTCGGGCCCCGCGACCCCCGGCTCCATACAGGTCAGGGGTTCCGTCTCGCACACCGCTTCGTCACGGTTTTTCATCATCGTCGTTGTCGTTAGCCACGATCGATCCGACGACGTTCGGATGCATCAATTAACATCTATTGTCACGCTGATGAACGGTGCTTCACTTGCTGTTTGTAATAATCGATCGTGTGCAACTCGTATAGATTGCGTGTAATCGCTTTGCAAAATAGGATCCATGCTTGAGTCATGGCCCAGCTCGTGGAATAGCGAGGGCCCAAATCGGCCGATGCGGAATTGCTATAAGCTTCTTCACGAGGGCCGCACGCAACTATAGTCGCTTCGACGCGGATGTTCTTGCAAGCGGTCGCAAACGGTTGCTCCGCCGGTTGCTCGCGGCAGAGACGGCTCTGCCGTGCGACGTCACCTCCGCTCTCGCAACCGTCTCCCGCCGTAGCTGCAGCCAGCGCTCTTCGAGCTGCTGCTGGGCGTGGACGCCGCCATGCTGGGGCTCTCCGCGCTGCTGTGCGGCCTGCCGGACGGGCGCGTGTACGCCATCCCCGCGCCGGGCTCCGGCGTCGCCGCCGCCTCCTTTCGCTGCGCTCCGGCGCCGCGCCCCGTGCCGCCGCCGCTCAGGACGCGGCCCGTCCTCCTGCACGACCTGCGACAGCCGCCGGTGCTGGCGGCGTCGGCGCCGCGGGCGGAGGGCGCCGACGGCCGGGACGGGCGCGACTGCCTGGTGCTGGTGGGGGCGGAGGGGGAGGTGGTGCTGGCGACGCGGGACGACGGGCCGCGCGGCGCCCTCGTCGTGCGAGAGCTGCACGTGCAGGTATGGCCGTCGCGAGCGACGCGGCGAGGGGTTGGCGGGGCGCCGACGGAGGAGCCGGGAAACCGCGAGCGACGCGGGGGTGGCCGTGTCGCGTCGTGCAGGGTCCCGTGCTGGCGGCATGCTGCCACGGCGATCGGCTGCTCTACAGCTCTCCTCGTGGGGTCTTCTCCGTGCTTCTTACGGCGGCGGAGAAGGATGCGGAGGAGGGAGGTGCCCCGGCGCCCGTGCCGCTGCCAATGAAGCTGTACGACTGCTGCGCGCTGGCGCTATGCTGCACGCCGAGACCGGGAGAGGGTACGTGCGGTCGGGAGTGACGGTGTGGCGGATACGGACGAAACCCTCGATTTGTCCTTCATCCCGAGCTCCCACTCTCTTACAAAATGTCTTCACTCCGCAGGATTCTCCTGCCTCCATCTTC
>JAZEWU010000042.1:367824-396619 GCA_036362915.1 Geotria australis
CTCGTCTAATATATGCCTCGCGTGCGTGCCGCGTCTAATACGTGGCACGCGACGTTTCGGGTGACGGCCCTTCTTCACAACGGGGAGACGGATGAGGGCCATCGTCCGAAACGTTGCCGATTTGTTTTCGAGGGCGCTGGTGGCGATGATTGCGCCGAGGTTTTGTGATCCGCGTCGACGGACTGAAAATTGAAAAACAAATTCTAATCCAATCGCGGCAAAAAAATTACGACAAATTCATCGATTCCGGCAGCTGCCGTCCAATCAAATCGAATTGAGCGCCGAGCGGAGCGAGCAGGCGAGCGAATCGTGGGAGGATGTCGGCAGTGTCGGGAGCGTCCGTCTGCCGCGTCGCCCTGCCCGTGGCGGCAGGGAGCGCGGGGTGGTCGCGGTTACTGTTGGGTCATCGCGGTTACGATGGGGTCATCGCGGTTACGCGGGGGTCTCTGCGGTTACTAACCCCGGGGTCACGGCAGGAGGATGGGTGTCTCACAGCGGCAGTTGGTACGATGGTGGCGCAGCGTGCGTCGACGCTGGGTACCGAGGTGCGAGGAGGTGCCCCCTGCCGCTTCTTCGTCACCATAGTTACCGTCATCACTGTCATCACCTTCATCACCGTCACCGTGCTCATTGTCAGCAGCACCATCGTTAAAATCCTTATCGTCGTCGGTGTTGTCATCACCTACGTTAGCTCATATCAGTCATCGTCATCATTAGTTGTAGTAGCAGGATAGATCCTTATTTGAGAATGAGACGAGCAAACGGACAGAAGGTCGCCGTCTCCTGCTCAAGACTAACGCCGTTCAGCCGGCAGGACTGAACGATCATCGGTGCACGTTCACTTGAAACCCACTTGTATTATTTGGTGTTGCACAAACCGTACAGCCCCTGTGTAGGTTCACCTAGAAGAGAGTTAACCATCCGCTGGAATACACGTTGGTTCGCATCACGCGTTCGCGAGTGTCGCTAATCCTTCTGAAATACGAATTGAACCCAATTATCGACAAGTGCATCATGCCGATTTCAATCCGACCGAAATGAGAATCGAGACCGGGTGACGATCGTCATTGCCTTCACGAGCATCCCCACCGTTGGCGATCGCGCACCGCTCCTGGCGCACGGCGGAGAGACGAAACCGCCGCTCCGCGCCGATAGCGCCGTCGCTACGGCGCCGGCCGCCGGCGGCGCTCCCGCCGACCCGGCGTCGCTCACGGCCCGCCGCGCGCTTCTCCGTTCCCCTCCCAGGAGTCGTACATCGAGATCCAGACGGAGCACCTGCCGCGCCTCCTGCGCCGCCTCATCGGGTGCCTGACGCGCCACCTCGCGTTGCTGTCTCTCACCGAGCTCACCGACTCGCTGCGCCTCTGCTCCAAGATCCTGAGCCGCGTGCAGCCGCCGCTGGTCCCCGTGGCGACCGCCGCCATACCCGTCGCCCCCGGCAACGGACAGCAGGCGACGGTTGGCGCGGCGACGGCCGAGCAGGCGGAGCCGTCGGCGGAGGAGGCCGCGTCCGGGGGAGCGGGCGGCGAATCGGCGGCGGTACGCGGCACGATGACGGAGCTAGAGCCGAATTCTCGAGTCGAGCGAGCGATGCTCACTGCCCGGTCGCTCGTTGCTCGCACGGATAGATGTTTATTGTTACGGCAGAAAATACCCAGTGAGCTTTGGCAAGCTCTGGATGCGGGATTGCTGCGATACAACAAATGTTCGGACTAAACAACGCAAACCATGTATACAATTTTACGGCATTAAGGATGCCTAAAAATAATCATGAAGTAAACAGTAACACGCATTATTGCAAAAGACACAGAGACACAGACACTTGACGTCATTTGTGAGCAGGCTAAGACTATCAGTTTTCTGGACTTGAGGATACAGTTTAATTGCAGGCGGCTGAAACACGGATTGGAACCTAGGGTTGAGGTATCCTCTTGCACAAATAACAATAACAACACTGACGGTGACGTCCCCACGGCGCTTGTGCCAGGCCAGGTGTACCTCTTCCACACACACGCACACGGTGACACGCGTCCCCCTCCTCCCGGTGCAGGCCGCCGCGGGTCCCGGCCCGGCGAGACGGCCCGGCCAGGGCAGCTTCACGGAGTTCGTGCAGTACGGCGCCGGCAGGGGCGAGCAGCCCGGCGGGTCGCCGCGCCCCGCCGCGACCCCGCAGGAGGTCAGCGCCGGGGATTCGCCGCCGCCGACGCCCGACGAATCGCGCGGCCGCACCGACGCCGGCTCCGGCTCGGAGCGCTCGCGATCCTCCTCCGAGTCTCCACCGCCGCCCGCGCGCCGGCGCCCCGGGGAACCGGCGCGACTCGACGGCGACGCGACGGGGCGCGCCGACCCGGACGAAGACGACGACGAGGACGACGACGATGGCGGAGAGGAGGTGTACGTGGACAGCGACGACAACGACGAGGGTAGCGGCGGCGGCGACGACGACGACCAGCGGCGCCGGCAGCAGCCGCGTCAGTGCAAGACGACGATGCAGCGGTGCTGCGAGCGCTTCCAGGAGTTTCTGACGCTCTTCTCGCGACGATACGTCCTGTGCGGCGACGGGGCCGCCGCGCGGTTCGTGCGCGACATCTCGCTGGGGGGGGCGCTGACCGGCGCCTGCGCGGCGGCCGGGGTCGAGCGGCGCGGGCGGCCGCGCGGGGACGACGACGGCGGCGGGGGGGAGGACGGCGCGGCCGCGTTCTCCGAGGGCCACCTGGCGGCGCTGGCGGCGGCGTGCCAGCTGCTGCTCGAGTGCTCCAGTTTCCCCGTGTACGTGGCCGAGGGCAGCCCCGCGTCGCCGCACCGCGCGCCGCCCGCCGGCGCAGGTTCGTTCCCCTCCCGTGGCACCCGTCGCTGTTGCCGGTGTCGCCGCGTGACCCGCCGACAATTTTGCGGTCGCGCCGCTCGTGGGTGACGTCGCCGTACGCGATGCGGGCGACGCGGGTTCCCGATCGGCCTGCGTGTACGGCCGCGTGCGCAGGGCTTTACGAGCGGATCGTTAAATCTGGCCGGATCGTCGTAGGCGCGGGTGGTCGTCAGGTGCATGCGCCGTAAGCCGAGGCGAGACCGCATTTAAAAACCAGACGGTAACACAACAAACCGTTGTCGTTGTTGTCGTTTGCCGTCGTTGTTGTCGTTGCGCCGCCGTGCAGACGACACGCCGGGGGGCGCGCTGCCCGCGTGGCTGCAGACGCTGCTGGCGTGCTGCTGCTACGGCTGCGGCGCCGCGGGCCTGAGCGGTAGCGAGGCGTTCCCGGTGCGCGGCACGGCCATCGCCTGCTTCCTCGACCTGCTGCAACTGGCGCGCTCCGTGTTGGTGGAGGCGGCGCCCTCCCCACAGCAGCAGCTGCTCCAGCAGACGGCGGTGTTGCCGGCGCCGTTCGCCGGCCCGGCGAGCCCCGGCCGCGTCGCCGTCGTCATCGTGCCACCGCTCACTGACGCTCACCTCCGATACCTGGCCGAGAGGACTCGCTTCTTCCAGGTGTGCAGCTGTATTGTAGTACAGCCGTAGTGCAGTGTAGCTGTAGTACAGACAATCCCCAACTTTCTAACGCTTGTACTTACGAACAAGCTCCCACAAGATACGTGTAAACTGTGGCTACATTTTTATCCAGTATACAGATAATGTAAAAGGAGAAAAGTCTTTACCCTGTCTGGCAATAGGAATGGTCAAACATTTCCTCTGTTTACATCTTCTTTGTAGCTCATTTATTGTTTTATTTTACGTTCAGTATACAGTGTAACTTTAAAAAAATCGTGGTACGACCTGCGAACAATTCAACTCGTGAACGGGCTCGGGAACGGAACCCGTTCGTAACCCGGGGACTTCCCGTATGCTACAGCCGTAGTACAATACAGCTATAACACAGTACAGCTGAATGCATCAAGGTGCAATACGGTAAAACCTCTCGGAGCGCGGTTTGCGTCGCCAGCGTTGCGGGTAAGCCGCTAGGCCTCCCGCGTGTCGGGCGCGGTTCCGTCTCACCGCCCGCGTGCCTGCGTCGTGTGCCCGCGTCGCGTGCCCGCCGGCAGATGGTGGCGGCGATCCTGTGGGCGCAGCTGGGCGAGGGCGGGGGCGGGCGCCACCACCGGCGCTGCGTGGAGCTGCTGCAGCAGCTGCACGGGCTGGCGCCGGGCCCCTCGGTGTGCGAGGACGTGGTGTCCCGCGACCTCGCGTCCCGCGTGCCGGTGAGGGCGCCGGGAACGCGTGCCGTGCGTGCGCGCGTGTGTGTACAAGCAATTTCAACCGGAACTACATTGACCTGGTCAAGTATCCCAGTATTTTTAAACCTTTGTTGTTGTGTTCCAGTCCATGTATATGCCAACACCGGGTTCTGAGGGAAACAGAATTTCGATGCTCTATATGACCCTATGGCAGAATTGACAATGAAGTTGAATTGAAATTGAAGGCCTATGATACCATCAATAGGCCAGGTTATTCCTCGTGCATTTGGGGTCCCTGACTCTCTGTCCACAATCGTAAAGCTACGTTGTCAGAAGTCGGAGCCATTCTGTGCCCACCTTGGGGTGCGGCAGGGATGTCCTCTGGCACCTACTTTATTTAACTTTTTTTTCGACCACGTAGTTCGAGAAGCTTTCAGCCCCACGAAAACTAAGTACTTGCCGGGATATTCTATGCCATCAAGCACTCCACCCCGTCAGCTCTCCATGAGTGATGGGACAGTTGTGGAGAGAGCGGAGAAGTTCCCGTACCTGGGCAGTGTACTCATGACCGGTTCTGGTTTGGCAGCAAGAGATCTCACTCCGGAACTTGACCCTACAGTGAGTTAAGGCTACACGGTGGGATCTTTGGCTCTGTGGGATCTTTGGCTCTGTGGGGTGTCCGCGCAGGCGACACGTGTGGAGGCGTACAGGAAGTTCGCGCTGCTCTGGCACCTGACGCGCGACCTGCAGCAGAGCAAGAGCTGGGCCTTCACGCGCACCTTCGACAGGTACGCGCGTCGCGGCTCTCCGCTGCTGGGTGAACGTGTCCCCGCGACGCGACGGCTGTCCCGCCACCGCTCCGTCTCCGCCTGATGACGCATCCAACGTGGGAGCAGAAACGTCGCGAGACAGAGAGGGAGGGCGCTCAGTGACAGCTATTCCGAAAGAGCAGCTCTGAAGTGCAACCATTATAATTATTGATTGGCTGTGTGACCGACCATCCGAATGACCGACCATCTGCGTGACCTACCATCTGAGTGACTGACCGTCCGAGTCACCGAGCGACCGCGTGACCGAGCGACCGACCGTATAACCGCGCGTGGCGTCGCCGCGGCAGGTCGCTGCTGCTGATGCTGGACTCGCTGCGCTGCGTGGAGTCGGACGGGCAGTGCGCGTCCGTGTGCCACGAGTGGCTGACGCACGCCGTGCAGCGCCACGACGTGCCGCGCCTGCTGGAGCCGCCGCTGCTGCTGCTGCTGCACCCCAAGACGCAGCGCGTGTCGCTGGCGGCCGTCGCCGCGCGGCAGGCCGGGCCTGCCGCCGGCGCCCGGGGCCTCTCGCTGCGCCAGCTCGGCGAGGAGCCGCGCGCCAGTGAGCCGCCGGAATCCGGTGCCGACAGGGCCGGGGAGACGGCGCCGCGGGACGCCGGCGCGACGGGGAGCGGCGGGAGCGGCGTGGGGGACGCGGGGTTCGCGCTCGGGGAGGCCGCCGGGCGCGAGGTCACCGGAGTCAACGGTGAGGTCGCCGGCGCTACCGTGCGCGAGCGTGGTATGAGTGGCAGCGCGGGGGTTGGCGCGCTTCGCCACGAACCCGCTGCTGTGTTTTCGATTCTCGGCCACGGTGAATATACGTGGCGAGTTCGGTGGTGAGACACTGAACCGCTGCTGGTCCTGAAAACCCCGTGCGGTGTGGCAGCATCGGGACTGGGAAGACAAAGGCGGCCGGGCGCCGTGCCGGCATTAGTAGATGCTCGCTAACATGACTGGCCCCAACAGCATACACATACTTTGTTGTGTAGCCGGTGAGAATACGGTGTTAGCTCACCGCACTTATTATGGGCGACGCGATGATGACAATTGGGATGATGAATGGGAGCATGATGACGTTGATAATGACGATGCGCGTGTGGGTTTGCGTGCGTGCGCGCGCGCAGTGTGCGTGCGTGCGTCGGGCCAGCACGCCGCGTTCTACGTGACGGAGCGCGTGTCGCGGGCGGCCGGCGCGGCCCCCCCCGGGCCCCGCGTCCCCGTGGGCTTGACCGTGAACCCGCTGGCCGGCGACTCGGAGAGCCCGCTGTCCTCGTCGCCACCCAGCGCCAGCCGCGCCAACGAGGGGCCGGGCGCGGCGGACGACGACGACGACGACGACACGGGGTCGACGCGTGGCGGCTCGACCAGGTCGCGCTCCGACAGCGGGGTCAGCGACCGCACCGGCGACTCCAGCATGGCCGACGAGGAGGCGGACGAGGAGGCGGACGAGGAGGAGGTGCGTGAGGTGGTGCGGGAGATCGACCCGGAGGTATGCCGCCTGCTGGAGGATATGGTGCGCGCCGTCGCGAGACTGGACGGTGGAGGAGGAGGAGGAGAGGCAGCGGAGCGGCAGGCCGAGGAGGGGGACGACGTCGACGGTGAGGCTGCTTGTTTAGTATTGTTATTATTTGATGTTTGTTGTCCTGGCAGAAAATACCCGGTGAACAGCTCTGGACGTGGGATTCCTGCGATACAACAAACGTTCAAACTAACCAACGTGATGTAGATTTGTCACGGCTCGATGAATGAGAATAGCTGCTCTTTCGGGATAGCACTCGACACAGCTATCCCGAAACGGCAGGTACGAAGAGCAATTCTCATTGACTGAAACGTCAAACGTTCTTTTTTTTTTTGTGTTTCTCGGTGTATTTAGGCCTCGGTTTGAGAAGGATTAGTTCACATTTGTTCCAGTTTAACCGCCGCGCCGTGACCGCCAGCGCCGAGTATTTACCCGCGGCTCCCTGCGTCACGACCAGGCGGTTCCGTGACGGTGCCGTGCGGGACGGTGCTCCCGCGGCCCAGCTCCTTCCCGCTGCTGGGGCCGGGCGTCGAGGCCGGCGCCCCGCGCAGCCGCAGCAGCAGCACGCTGGACCAAGGAGGCGGCGGCGGCGGCGGGGCGCGACCCAAAGTCCGGCACGGAGCTCCGCGTGGCGCCGCGACGCTGCCGGCGCCGGTCCTGACGGCGCCGGCCGTCGAGGACCTGCCGATGAGGCTGCCGCCGGCGTACCTGGGCGAGGCGGGCGGGCTGGAGGCGTGGTACGGCGCCGCGGAGTCCGGCGGCGCCAACAGGGACTCGTCGTCCGACGAGGAGGAGGAGGCCGACAGCGACTCGTGCTCGCCGCGCGGGTTAGTTCGGGTTGCGGGGAGGTCGCCGCGTGGGTCGGAGGTCACCGCGGCTGAGCTAGGACCGCGGACAAGCTGACGATTCGATGCAAGCGGGATCCAGAGAGATAGATGATGGTTGCTCTTCAGAGCTATTCCTTTGGGATAGCCGCGTTGCTGAGCGATGTGGTCAAGTATGGTCAAATGCGCAATCCTCGCGACTGAGCAAGGGGTGAAGCCTCATCCAGCAGCGGATAGAGAGTGTCCGTGCGGGATGCTGTCTCTCCCAGGGCTACCCGGAGGATGGGGCGCGGCGGTCACCACGGCAACGCGGCCGCCCCCTCGTCGTCGTCGGGGGCGACGGAGCGAGGTGTCGCCACCGTGCACCCCCTCTACCAGCACGTGTTGCTCTACCTGCAGGTGAGCGCGCCTTCATTTTCGTGCTCAGCGGACCTAGGCGACGCTCACTCATTTCAGTCGCGACGGATCGAGCGGCCGTCCCGAGAGAACACACGAATGACGACGACCCCACGCGCTAAACCAACCCGCGAACCCCAATGACCCCGCGACACCGCGACCCCGCGACCCCACCGCTCGAACTATCGCGCGCGGCCCCCCCGATGGGCCGCGATTTCGTGCTGAGCGTACCTCGCCGCGTCCCCGCGCACCCCCCCGCGCAGGTGTACGACACGGGCCGCGTGCTTCACGCGCTGGCAGTGCTCGGCTCGCTGCTGCGCTCCATCCCCGGGGCCTTCGTCAGCGCCCTCGCCACCACGGGCGTGAGCGGCGCCCGCGCCCCACGCTTGGCGCTGCTGCAGAACCTGCTGGCGCGCCACCGCGCCTCCTTCACCGGCGGAGACTTCTACGCCAGCGCGCACGGTGGGTGGCGCCCCCCACCCTTGCGGAGGGACGAAGGGATGGCGCCCGTACGTTTGCGCTGCTCGCTGACGGCACTTGACCCCAATGGTCTGTTGAGGATGTACGGGAGATGTTTGTTGTCGTAGAGGGAGGGAGCAGGCTACTGTAGCGGTTAGCATGCCGCTGGACACACTTAAGTGACCCGAGTTTGATTACCGCTCAAAGCCAACGCCGTGACGTTTCGTCGCCCACGTTGGAAGCGTCACCAGGCGTTATGGGGTGGAGGCGAAACGTCGCGAGGGAGCGATGGAAATCGCTCGACACGGCTATCCCGACAGAACACCTCTGAAGAGCAACCATCTTGAGTCGAGCCGTGAAAACCTACATCAGTACAGAGTTTATTATCATTATTCAGAGAAAGGCGGCCAGACGTGGTGCCATCCACCCACCCCCTCATGTACCGTGCGGGCTTCATTGGTGCTCGCTAACAACACTTGCCCCAAAAATCTTTAAAGTCCTTACGGGTGACCTTTGCATTCTTGTGTGGCGTGTTCTGCCGCCGGCGCCGGCCGCGAGTAGGCCCGGGCATGGCCGTGCCGGCGGAGGGCGGCGGGCCGCAGGCGGGCGGCTTCCGTAACGCCATGTACCTGGAGGTGGTGCTGTCGCTGGGGCTCGCGTTCCTGCGCTCGTACTACCCGCACCACGTGCGTGCGTCGCCGCGCCAGCTCTCCGAGAATCGCCACGTGCAGGTAACGCTCTGCGCCGTCATTGCTGCGGAGGGTCGCGCTCAGCGCTGAACCCTCGGTTCCGACCGTACACCAGTGGAGTGTGGCCTTGCGAGAGTCGGCGTGTGCAGACCCTCTCAAGGCCGTGCTGAATCCTGATCCCGAACGCTGGTCCCCACCCGAGTTCTGAGCCCTGACCCGTCTCTAAACCGCAGTCTAGCGCTAAAACTACAACTGACTCGAACCTTAAATCCTAACCATAATCTTAGACACGAACTGAAACCTGACTGGTACCGTAAACATAGCATCACTCTAACCTCAGCCTAAACCTGTCTCGGGCCCTAAAACCATAACCCCTGAACGCTAACCCTAAACTCTAACCCAACACTCACCCGCGATGACCGACACACACACGCACTGCACGCGGGAAGCAGTCCCCCATCACAGCCGTGAGCGTCTCGCTTCCCCTCGCTCCCCCTCGTTGCCTCCGCGCCATTCAGCTCGCCAGCGCCGAGGTTCTGACGCTGCTGGTGTCGTCGCTGGCGCGGCTCGTGGACTCCGGCTGCACGGGCGCTGGCGGGCCCGGCTCGGCCTCGGGCTCCGGGCCCGGCTTCGCCAGCTTCCTCCTGGACCTGCTGGCGCGCTGCAAGGCGCAGAAGGTCGTGCTGCATTGCCTGGTGGCCGGCGTGGCGGGCGCGCAGGCCAGGGCCCAAGCGCACGGTGGGTGGCGGCGCGTGTCGCGTCATAGCGCCGCGGGGGCGGTCGCCGAGCGGGTGAAGCGAGGACCGCTTGGTTCCTAGGTCCGATCGGGCGGTTTGCGTTGAGCCGTTTTAGCGGATTGCGTCGCGCAGATGATCGATACAGCGCCTATCCGTCGTCGCGCCACCGTCGAGCCACCGTTATGACGTCACCGTCGTCACGGCCCTGTCGCCTTGCTCGGCGTCGTGTTACCGCGTGGTTTTATACGTTGCGTGCGTTGGTTAGTTCGAGCGTTTGTTGTGTCACAGGAACCTCGCTTCCAGAGCTTGCAAGCTCACCGGGTATTTTACACTGTGAATCGCGTCCCGCATCGGTCGGCGTGCAATGCCCACGCCACCGCCACTTGACGTTCGAATTCGCGATCGCCCGCGTTTGGAGCGTTCGTCGCGCACACGGCCGATCGCGGAATTTCGCGACCGCCGAGCTGGTGCTGCCGGTGGGTTGTCGGCCGGCGCCATCGCGATCGTCCGTGGCGACGGCGCTGACGATGCCTACGGTGCCGCCTCCGCAGTGATGTCGGCGCGCAACGACCCGGCCGCCGAGGAGGGCCTCTCCGTGGAGGGGAAAGTGAACTTCTTTGAGGACGGAGAGGAGGACGAGGAGGACGAGGAGGCGGAGGAAGGGAGCGCCGGTGCAGAGGGACGGAGCGGCGCGCTGCAGGCCCAGCTGCTGCGTCTGCTGCAGGTCTCATTACGTCGTCGCAGACGCGATCACGTTGTGTAAAAGGGGAGAAGGTGTTTAACCTTCTTGGCGATAATACCGGTGATACGATCTTCAAACACCAAACAGACACCTTTCACAGTGTATCAAGTTTGCAAAAAAAACCACGCGCTTGTGGAAAAATAAATAATGTTGTTTGCGCGTGTTTTTTTGCAATCTTGATACACTGTGAAAGCTGTCTGGTGTTTGAAGATCTTGTCACTTCTATTATTGGAATAGAGTGTAGAACCATTTCTCTGTATTCTGGCTAAACGGTGCCCATAGCGATCACATTAACTCATTACGCGGGAGGTTTTCACAGCCAAGGTTATGACGATTCGTCATTGATTGACAGGTTAGACCTCGTGTCATCATGGTTCGCGGGAAGTTTTCACACCAGGACAAGCGGTTTAGAAAACGGACGGTACGGATTATCCCCCAACTCACTGCACTTGCGACCGGTACCGGTTCACCACCAGGCCCTGATGGTGCTGGAGCACAAGGTGCTGGCCTGCACGGAGGACCCGGAGAACGGCTTCACGGAGCTGGTGGCCACGGAGCTCGACAACCCGCCCGCGGCGCACCAGCCGCCGCACCAGCAGCAGCATCACCAGGCGGTGGCTGCCGCGACGGCCGCCACCTCCCTGCGCTTCGTGTCGAGCCGCCCGCTGGCGGAGCAGGAGATGCTGGGCTGGGCGGTGACGCGGGCGCTGCAGGCGGCGGCGCCGCCGGGTCGGGCCGGCTGCGCGGCGCACCCGCGCTGGGTGGGCGCCGTCACGGCCTCGCTGCCGCACCTGGGCCGCGCACTGGCCCGCCTCGCCGTCGCCGTCGTCACGCAGGTGTGCCGCAACCTGGACGCGGCGGCGCAGCAGCACGCGTGGGAGAGCGCGCTCGCGCCCGACAGGTGGGTGGCGCCGGGTCGCGGTGGGGCCGGCGGTGGGTGGCGACGGGTCAGAGTGGCGACGGCCAGCCGTGGCGGCGTTGGCGGTGTGTGTAGGGGTGCGTGTGTGGGTGCGTGATAATACGACCTAGATCCGTAGCGCGTGGTGGTGCGTGTGATAGTGAGAGAGTTTGGTGGTGGAGGATATTCTGGTGGTGGTGGTGGTACATTTGGTGGTGCACGGTGCTGTATGTGGTGGTACACAGTGGTACATGTGCTGGTACATGTGATGGTGGTGGCAGCTAACCCATTGGGGACCCTAAGTAGAAATATTATTTGGGCCCCCAGGCAAGTGCTTGTGCAAATCAATAATAATAAAAAGTGAATAGGGGCCTCCTTGAGCTGCTCGGGCCCCTAAGCATTTGCTTCGTGTGCGTATGCCTAGCGCTGGCACTGGGAGGGGCTACACAGCGGCACAGTGGTGGTACGCGTGTTGGTGGCGGTACGCAGCGGTGGCGTGGCGGTGTGCGGTGTGTGCCGCAGACCGGATGTGCTGCTGGAGGGTGTGCCTCCCGACTACGTGCTGTGCCTGCTGGAGGGGCTCACCACGGTGGTGCACTACTGCCTGCTGGACAGCGCCACCACGCACAGCCACGTGAGACGCCGTGTGTGTGCGCGTGCGTGTGCGGAGGGGTGTGTCTGTCAATGTGCGTGCACGTGTGTGCATGGGTGCAAAAACGCGCGTGTGTGTGCGGGTACATGTGTGGGGGGGAGTAGTGGCTCAGTGGTTAGCGTGCTGGGCTACAAACCTCGCGACCTAAGTTCGAATCCCGCTCATGGCCAACACGAGTGAGGATTTTCTGAACCGGTCCTGGGCCCCGCCTAGGTCGAGTCGCCCTCAATTGAATACCTAGTGCGGTGTATAAATATTGACACTGTGTGACGTGTCGACCTTCATAGGTGCTGCCCACTAACGACACTTGACCCTACAGTCTGTTAAGGCTACGCGTGGGATCTTTGTCTCTGTGCGTGTTCAGTCCCCGAGCTCGGCGAGCCGCGCCGAGGCCCGTGCCGCCATGCTGTGCGTGCTGCCATGCGTCCTCTCCACGGCCGCCCTGCTCTGGAGCCTGTTGGGCAAGGCCGAGGGGCAGCGGGTGGAGGTCGTGGCCGGGGTCACGGGGGGGGCGGCCGCCCCCTCCTCGGTCGGGCTGGGTTCCACCAAGGTGAGCGACGTTTCCGCCGTCAGCGGGTGTCCGAACGACGGTGGCGCTGGTGTGTGAGGTCGGCGCGTGGCTGGGAGGAGTTGGAGCTTTGTGCCGGCACTGCCGAGATCCTGGGGTTCAACCTGGGCAGCCTCCTGTGAATAAACCGGGTTCTCACATAGAGACTCATAGACTCAGAGAGAGACCTGTCGATTCACACAGAGATGCATAGACTTACAAAAACCCATATTTGGTTCGAAGGCTTTCATGACCGATAATATCTATAGTGTTTTAAGGGTTTAGATAATGTGAAAAGGTTACGCAAGTGTGGTGCAACCGTCGATATGTTGGAAAAAAAAAACCCACCGGACACGGTGGGTTGTTTTTTTCTCATATATTCATGTAGAGACCCATATATTCATGTAGAGACCCCCTGACTCACAGAGAGACCCATTTTTAATCACATAGAGACCGGTAGACTCGCAGAGAGAGCCGTACATTCACGTAGAGCTCGGTAGACTCGCGCGCCGAGGGCGCCGTGACGCCGACACGCGGCCTCGCCTGTCTTGCCGCCCGTCGACAGATCCTGCGTCAGAAGGTGCTGGACCTGCTGAGCCCGCTGAGCCTGCAGCACGGCGTGGCCTTCATGGCCGCGGTGGCCCGCGTGTGGAACGAGCGCACGCGCGGGCGGCCCGCGGCCTCCCGCAGCCGGGTGCGTTCCGCCGACGCCGACCAGCAGCCCCCCCGCGGGTCGGCCACGGTCAACCACGCTCTGCTGCGATCGACCACAGTGAAGCGCGCTCGCCGACACACGCGCTCGCCCGCGCGTACTTACGCACGCTCGCCCTCGGTTAACCGCGTTCATCCGCGACACCCCACCCGTTCCCGTCGCTGAGCAGCATCCATACTTATCAACAATTAATCGCACTAAGCCGCTTAAGACTATGGGCAACTTTTTGCCAGTATACAGATAATGTAAACGATATACGAAGTTTTACATTTTCTGGCAATGAGACAAGTGTTAACATCTTAAAAACATCAAATGGACAACTTTTTTCAAAGGGTCCAGTTTGCAAGAAGCCACACATGCTTCTGGCCAAACCATGCAAATAAAATGCTATGATAATATATGCATTATCCTTGAACGCATTATGTTTGCATATTTGGGTAGCTGCTCAGCCGCTTGGGTAGCTTCTCAGCCAATAGCAGCGCTTTTTAGTATTTACATCTCAACTTGCCAAGGTCTTGGAACGAATCACCCCAAAACAAAGTACGGTGTTATCGGTCTCGCTTTACGACGGTTTCACGCGACGACGCGCGTTCTACAACGGATCAATATCATAAAAGCGAGGAGGGAGCGCTGCGCTGTGGCGCGCGGTGACGGCCGGGTCCGTGTGTTTGCGCCTCGCAGGTCCTGGCGGCCGCCAACGTGGAGCAGCAGCTTCTGGTCGACCTGATCCGCGGCATCAGCAGCATGCGCACCGACAGCGTGGTGGGCACCGTCAAGGAGGTGGTGCGCCAGCCGCCGAATGGGCCGGCACCCTCGCCCAAGGAGGTGGTTAGCCCCCTCCCCCCGTCCCGCCACGTAATAATAATACATCCATCCATACATTTTCTAAACCGCTTGTCCTGGTGAGGGTCGCGGTGGCAGCAGCCCAAGCAGAGCGGACCAGACGTCCCTTTCCTCAGCAACCGATAATGTAACGTTTATAACGCGTGGCACATGTTCCTTCAATGTCGAAGGTATTCATTCGGAGGCGTCGCGAGGAAAGCGCAGAGAGGCGGAGGAGGCAGCCAGGCGGTTTTGCCGGCGCCAACATATAGCCACGCGCTGCGTGCGTTATATTATAATGTTGTCGGGGGGATGGCTCGGGGAGGGGGGGTGTCCCCACTGATCGCTGTCTCGTGTCGCCAGCAGAAGAGCGTGCCGCTGGAGGTGAGCGTGCTGCAGTTCTTCTTCGCCTACGTACAGAGGTGAGACGCGTCTGTGCTGCGTGTGTGCTGTATGTGCTGTGTGAGCGGCGCGTGTGCTGTGTGAACTGTGTTTGTGTGCTCTGCGTGGTGGTGCGGTGGTTAGCACACTGCGGTGCTCGCAAACAGCACTTTCCGAGCATCGTGCGAGGTGGATCTCTGTCCGTGCGTGCGAGCAGGATAGCCGTGTCGCACTTCGTGGACAGCTGGCCCTCATTGCTGTCGCTGCTCAAGGAATGTTCGGCTCTCAACCTCCCTCCCCCCGGACACTTCCTGCTGCTGGGGTATACGCACGCTGCACACACGCACACAAACACAACAACAACAACCGCCATTCGCCAGGCCAGGTGCATATTGAGGCCACGCAGAGTGTCGAAGCCTCGCTGACAGGAGGTCATGGGACAGACACAGGTGCCATTGGCACGCACACACGCACGGAGGGAGCGGTTACATTTCTCGACGGCGATTGCCGTTGCAGAATCCTCAACGAGTTTGTGATGAAGATGCCGCCCATGGAGAGCAAGAAGGACCTGCGCGACCTCCAGGTGAGGTCATCGCGTGGTGGGCACAGCGGTTGGATGTTTAAGCAAATAAATAAATACTCTATTCTCTAAACCGGTCATGAGCTACCTCGAGGTGGACTCAGCCTCATACAAGTACCTGATGTGATGTGTCAAAAAAGGTGGCTGGACGTGGTACTGGTCACCAACCCCCTTGTGGGCACGGCCACTCTTCATTGGTGCTCGCTAATAGTACTTGCCCCAACAGTCTGTTGAAGGCTATAAGGGGATCTTTGTCTTTGTGGTGCATTTGTTGGTGTTTGTGGTGTATAGTACTGTATAGTGGTTAGCGCGCTACGCTACAAACCCCGCTATGACCCGAGTTCGATTCCCGCTCACGGCCAACACCGGTGACGATTTTCTGAACAAGTCCTGGGCCACGCCTAGATCAACTCAGCCTCAAATGAGTACCTGGTGCGGCGTGTAAACATCGCCAGTGAGGAGACAAGGGCAGACGGGCATAGCGCCGTCCACCCACTCCCTCTTGTGCCGTGCCGGCCTTCATAAGCACTACCCGCTAACGGCACTCGACCGTCCGGTCCGTGACGGCTGGCTGCGTGGGGGATCGTTGCGGCGTGCCGCGGTGTGACGGGCCCGTGCGGCGCGGTCGCAGGACGTGACGCAGCGGCTGGTGGAGGCCGTCACGCACGTGGCCGGCTCCTCGCTCGAGCAGACCACGTGGCTGCGGCGAAACCTGGAGGTGAAGGCCGGGCCGCAGGTCACGGTGGACGCCGCGGGGCTGCAGGCCGACGCCGATGGTGAGGAGCCACTCGCTCGCGACGGGCCCGCGATCGTGACGCGACGCCGATCGGGCGGGTCGCGGAGCATCGCGGAACGAGACGCGACGGACGTTGTGAACAAACGATAATTGGGAACTGCTCTCAGAAGATGAGTAGAGAGGTTGGGATGTTTGTTATTACAGCAGAGAATACCTAGTGAGCTTGCAAGCTCTGCAAGCGGGATTCCTGCCATACAACACTGGCGTGCGTGGGCCCGCGTGCCGTTACAGACGTCCTGCTGCTGTCGCCCGTGGCCGAGGTGGTGTCGCAGCCGCCGTCCGTGTACAGTGTCCACGCGCTCACCCTACTGGCCGAGGTGACGCCGGGCGCTCCCCCCCACGCTGACACAACACCTACACAACGCCACTCGCCGACACAACTCCACTCGCCGACACAACGCCGCGTGCCGACAAAAACGCCGCGCCCCTGGTTTTTAGTCCACTCCGCATCTCCTCTGTTCGTCTGTGTGCATACCCCGTGCCGGGATTTACCGTCGTTCATTCACTACCAGTGCGCGGCGCGGTGTGTTCCGCCGCGTTGTTTACGCCGCGCCGTGTGTCGCCGCCGTCGCCGCAGGTGTTGGCGCACCTCCTCGACATGGTGTTCCGCAGCGACGAGAAGGAGAAGGTGGTGCCGCTGCTCATCAACATCATGTACTACGTCGTGCCCTACCTCAAGAACCACAGGTGGGCGACGGCCCGCGTCCCCCTGCCGACCCCCCCCAGCCCACCCTCAACATCTCCAGATTATTTGGTGATGCTGCGGGGAAAATATGTGTGTACAGCGGCCCCTCGCTTTGCGGTGTTAATCCGTTCCAGAACACGTGTCGTAATGTGAAATCGCCGTAAAGCGATTTCGTCGTATTGTGAGGCCATCGTAAAACGAGGGACCACTGTATTGTGATGTGTGTGTTTGTCACGTGTGTGTGTTCGATACAACAAACGTACCAACTAAATTAGTACCTGGTGCAGTGTGTAAACATTGCCACTAGGGAGACAAAGGCAGCCGAGCGTTACCCCGACCACTCACCCCCTCATGTAGCGTGCGGGCCTGCATAGCTGCTGCTCGCTAACAGCACTTGACCCGACAATCTGTTAACGCTACACGGGGGGGATGTTTGCGTTGCAGTGCCCACAACGCGCCGAGCTTCCGCGCGTGCGTGCAGCTGCTGAGCAGCCTGAGCGGCTACCAGTACACGCGGCGGGCGTGGAAGAAGGAGGCGCTCGACCTCTTCATGGAGTCGACCTTCTTCCAGATGGACGCCAGCTGCGTCCCCCAGTGGGTCCCGTCCCGGAGTCACACCCGGGCAGTCTCGCCGAGCATCCACTCCCCCTCCTTACCTCACTCGCGCACTCACGCACGCACTACACTGCAAGTCGCAGCTCACTCACTCACCCACTCACTCACCCACTCACCATGCTGCACGTCACAACTCACTCACCACGCTACGAGTCACAGTTCACTCACCCACCCTCCACACTGCATGCCACAACTCACTCACAACACAGCAGGTGTCTGCTTACACCCGCATGCGAATATGCGATTGTGAGACCCGCGGTGGGGTAGTGGTGGGGTCACAGTGAGGCTCTGGTGGGGTCATGGGGTCGAGGTTAGGTCATGGTAGGGGTCACGGCGAGGTGACGGTGGGGTCGCGGTGGGGTCGCGGTGAGGCCGCGATGGGGCTGGCTCAGTGAACGCCTCTCCGTGCGTGTGTGCGTGTGTGTGCGCGTGAGCAGGTGGCGCTCCATCATCGACCACCTGATGACCCACGACAAGACCACCTTCCGCGACCTCATGAGTGAGTGGGGGTCAACTGCCCGCTCGCTCGCTCCTGTCAACCATAGTCTATAGAGCATACATATTGCAATGTTAGTCTATAGGTACGATGTCGGGTGCCACGTGGACACAAGACACATATCACTCTGGTCAATTTACAGACGTACTGTAACGCCTGATGATGCTTCCAACGTGGGAGGCGAGGGAGAGATGGAGAGCGCTCAGTGACACGGCTGTCCCGAAAGAACAGCTCTGAAGAGCAACCATTCTTCAATTCTAACCACCAACACGGGCCACACGGAGCCTCTCTGTACACGTGTGCGCGCGTATCATCATCGTCATCATCATCATCATCGCCACGATCACTCCGCTGCTGGATGAAAGAGTTGGTTTGTCCGTGTGTAGCGCGTGTGACGGTGGCGCAGAGCGGCTCGCTGAACCTGTTTGGGAACCGCGAGGCGGAGCTGGAGCAACGCGTGATGCTGCTCAAGCGCCTCGCCTTCTCCGTCTTCTCCAGCGAGGTCGACCAGTACCACAAGTTCCTGCCGGACATCCAGGGTGAGCCTCCGTCACCAAAGACAACAAAGGTGGCGCAGCATCCAATCGGCGATGCAAACGTATGCCGCTTGGGTAGTGGGTAGCTGCTCAGCCAATAGTGGCGCTCGTTAGTGTTTACATCTCAGTGTTTACTTCTCCTTTGTTTGAAACACGCGCGTGACAACCCCTTACTAATCGGCTGCGTCGGGTGGAGGCGGGTTTACAATACTGATTTGCTACGTGACCTAACTTGTAAAAAGAGCTACGCTATGGATAACATTGGTCACGAAAGCCTTCGTGTAAGCTTCCGCGGGGATGTTTGCCCGTGCCCGCGTGCGAGCAGAGCGTCTGGTGGAGAGCCTGCGGCTGCCCCAGGTGCCCACGCTGCACGCCCAGGTGTTCCTCTTCTTCCGCGTGCTGCTCCTGCGCGTGTCGCACCAGCACCTGACGGCGCTGTGGCCCGCCATGATCACCGAGCTGGTGAGCGCCGCCCCTCCCCTCGCCCGCCCGCCTGCCCGCCCGCCCGTGTGCGGGCCCACGTTGCTTGGTGCTTGTGGTGATGAGGGTGGTGTTGGTTACAGTTGTGCCGATGGTGATGTTAGTTTGATAAAACGCAGCATGCCTCCACCTGACACAACCAATTCTTTACTACTTTCAGTACATGACCCAACCCAAAAACCTAAATCCTCCGTTTAAAAAAACGCAGCATGTTGGCGTAGTAGGGAGCCCAGGTGGCATATGTGCCGTGGCGCCTGAGTCTCCCGTGGCCTCCTGTCGGCGAGCCTTCGACACTTCACGTGGCCTCAAAGTGCTTATGGCCTGGCACAAGTGCCGTGGGGATGTCACCACCACTTAGTGGTGAACGGCGGTTGTTGTTGTTATTGATAATAGTGGTGGTGACGATGGTGTGGAAGTGGATGTCGATGTCGCAGCGTCTCTGCTCTTCAGGCGCGTTCCCTCCCCAGTCTGCCGTTCCGTCACCAGTCTCAACCTCCGGCCGTCGTCCCCTCTACCCGCGACGCTTCCTGCCCCAATGCCCGCTTCGCTTCACACTCAATACGACGACGATGATGATGTCACCGCACCCGCGTGTGGTCCTTAACCCGGGCGTCCCCTCTCCCTGTCCGTCCGTGATGTCTGCGTGTTCGTCCCGACCTTGCGCTCGCACACACAGGTGCAGGTGTTCATGCAGATGGAACAGGAGCTCATGGCAGAGGATGACATCACCAGGTGAGATACGAGATGGGAGCGATGCACGGACATTGGAAGCGGCCGGGTGGCTCGCGGCGTTCGTAACGGCCAGACGCCCCAATGCAGGGCCACAGAACTTGGGGCGGCAGGGTGGCGCAGCGGTAACTTCTGCGCATCACAGAAAGAAAGTCCTGCCCGAGGCGGTTCGATTCCCGCCGCGGGCGCCTTTCTGTGTGGAGTTTGTGTGTTCTCTCCCCCTGTTCTGCGTGGGTTTCCTACGGGTTCTACGGTTTTTTCCCACAACAAAAAAAACCAACTCATTAATTAATTGGCCGATAACATTATAATATAATGAACGCGGTGTGTGGCAATATGTTGGCGCCGGCTAACCCGCCTGGCTGCCTTCCTCTCTCCGCCGCCTCTGCAGTTTCCTCGCTACGCCTCTGAGTCGTTCTCGTTTCGAATGAAAACCTTTGACATTGAATGAATATGTTCCACGCAGCGGTATAAATCGTTATTATTAGAACTTGGGCGATTGCTGGCGCCGGTTCCGGCCACGATTCCTGCTTGTCCGCGCCGCCTCCCGCACCGCCGAGTCTGAGCGAGCGTGTGTGCGTTGCGCCGTGTGTGCGTGGCGCCGTCTCCGCGTGTAGGAGCGCCAGCCCGTCCATCACGGGCCTCGAGACGACCTACGTGGGCGGCAACGGGTTCTCGTCGTCGTACAGTCAGCAGCGCTGGCTCGCGCTCTACCTCTCTGCGTGCAAGTTCCTGGACCTGGCGCTGGCGCTGCCCTCCGCCCACCTGCCGCAGTTCCAGCTGTAAGCGCCGTCTCGCCCTCGCGCGTGCCCCCCTCGCGCTTCCCCCTCCGCGCCAGTCCTCCTCGCCCGTCTGTGCGCGACCATCCGCGTGCCTCGTCACCTCTCCCACCTCGTCACGCCTGCCACCTGTTTGTCGTCACTTCGTCGTCGTTGCCACCTTCTCGTTTTAGACGTTGTTTACGTTCGTTAGTTCGTACGTTTGGTGTGTCGCAGGAATCCCGCTTCCAGCGCTTGCGAGCTCACTGGGTATTTTCCGCTGTAATGATAAACATTTATCTATCTATCAGTGTTAGAGATATGAGCCAGTGTTAGAGACGGGAGCCAGTGTTATATCGTTTGAACCCCGCTTCCAGAGCTTGCAAGCTTGCTGGGTATTTTCCGCTGTGACGATGAACGTCTATCTATTTAACGCCGATGGGATTGGTGGCATCGCGAGGGGAGTGACATCGGCGGGCAACGGCAACAAACACCCGCATCATCTCAACTCGTAGCCTTTCTCAGCCGATGGGTCCCCGTCGAGAAACCTGTCCCCACCGACCTGTGCGTACACACCTGTATACGCCGCACACCGACCTATTCTCACCCCTGTGAGCTCATTCGTTGGTATACACTCACTCACTCACTCACCTGTCCCCTCACCTGTCCCCTCACCTGTGGGCCCACTCACCTGTCCCCTCACCGTTGCCTCGCCTGTGCGCGCAGGTACCGCTGGGCGTTCATCCCGGAGACGTGCGACGACTCGGGGCTGGAGGTCCGTCGGCAGGGGAACCACCAGCGCGAGTTCCGCCCGTACGTCGTGCGGCTCGCCAAGCTCCTGCGCAAGAAGTGCAAGGTGTGTACGCGCGTGTGTGTGCGCGCGTGTGTGTGGCCCTCACACAACTCCCCCCCACAACTCGAGCTGTTGCCACCTTTGCTGGCACTCCATTGTTACAATTTGATGACCTGTCTCCTATTATCCTCTACGCATGTCCACCTGTGTCTCGTCTCCTCCCCTCATCTCCCCCCATCTCCCCGTGTCTGTGGCCGTTCTGCGCGCGTGTAGAAGAGCTCGGAGGAGGAGGGGGGCGGCTCCCCGCGCACGATCCCGTGCGAGGCCGGGCAGCCGCTGCTCATCGTGGCGTCGCTGCGCTCCATCGACCAGCTGCTGCCCTTCTTCAGCACGCTCAGCCACTTCTTCTGCAACAAGCCCATGGTGGGGGCAGCGCAGGTGTGCGCGCACACTCCAGGGCTGTCTCCCCCGGTCTCTCCCTTTTCTTCTGGCTCCTGTCTCCGCTTACCTCCTGTCACCTCCCATCTCCGCCCGTCTCCTCCCGTCTCCCCCTGCCTCTGTCTGTCATCTCTAATGTATCTGCGTGTCACCGCCTGTCTCCCCCATCTCTGTCTATCTCTCCCCATCTCCACCTGTCCCCCACCTCCGCCTGTCTCTGGTGACACTTGTATCAATGTGTTACAGTGGTCCCTCCTCGCGTTACGATATCAATCCGTTCCAGAACACGTGTAATAATGGGAACCTACCGTAAAGTGAGACCAATAATACTGTAAACAAAATTATGGTAATTCGTTCCAAGACCTTGGCAGTTGAGATGTAAACACTAAAAAGCGCCGCTATTGGCTGAGAAGCTACCGAAGCAGCGTGTTTGCATCGCCGATTGGCTGCCACGCCACCCGCGCTCACGCGCAGCCGTATCGTAACACGTATCGTAAAGTGAAATTTGATCGCAATGTGATATTAATAAAGTATAAAATACGAGGTTTTCACCCTTTCCGGCAATAAGAACACAGTGTTAAGATGTTTAAACACCAAGTGAACACCTTTTTGCAAAGGCTCCAACGTGCAGGCAGCCACACTTACTTGTGGCGAAACCATGCAAAAATAAATGCTATCGCAATGCATTGTCCTTCAAGCTTATTGGCCAACACCAGACGGCTTTCTCAGTAGCCTAGTCAGTATACAGCCAGTTTCCGCCACAAGACACTTGGTGTTTAAACATCTTAACACTTTGTTCTTATTGCCGGAAAGGGTCAAAACCTCGTATTTTATACTTTATTTGTACAGCGGCAAAAAAAGGTCTAATGGTCGCAATGTGATATTAACGTTCTTATGGAGCGTATATTTAACAGTGATGTCATCGTATTGCACGTCATCGTAAAGCTTCTCCCTACCTCTCCCTGCCTCTCCCTGCCTCTCCTCGTCTCCCCGCGGCTCTCCCCGCTCCCCAGGCGTCCCTGTGCGACCCGGGTCGCCCCCCTGGCGGCACCGCCCCGGGCCCGTCGTCGGCGCTGGATCCCGCGGGCGGCGGCGGTGGCGATGGCGGCGCGGGCGCCGAGGCGCAGTGGAGCCGCGCACGCCGCCGCGTCGAGGAGACCGTGGGGCGCGACTTCCTGGAGACGCTCAACAAGGGGTAGCGCTGGCGCGACGCCTCCGAGGCGCGAGACGGACGCCCGCCCGCGTCGCGGGACGCGAGGAGGCCGCCTCGCGGTACCGGCCGCCTTTGCCGCCCGTCCGTGGTTCCCCCGTCGCGGCTCCGATTCGTACAGTCTCTCTACGGGAGCGAGGAGCGGATGCTGTGCGGCGGCGTCGTCGGTGGCGGCGGCGGTGGTGGTGGTGCGGCGACGCGAGTTACGCGTGTTATCATCGCCGTAAAACGAGGGGGGAGCTGCGTGTGAACGCGTCGTGCCGAGCGGTGGCACTGCGGTCACTATTGCGCGGCTGATGGAAAGAACCCCGCACGCGACCGCGAGCTTTTAACCGTCCCCGGAAGACTCGCAGTTTTCCCGCGACAGTTTCGTCAACGCGATGACGAACCGGGGAAAAGCTGGACGGGTGGCAACCCAAGCTCGTGCCGCCTAACTCGCCTCCCCCAGGGGTCGGCGTTCCCGGACCGGTTCCGCGACTCACTCACCCGGCTCGCGGCACCACGCGCGCGGTCTCCCCGCGGCCGGTGTCGGGACCCCCTCCCCCACCACTCCATCACGTGGCGTTTCCATTCAAAGCGACCGAGCGTGTGTGTGTGTGTATATATTATTTCTTCTGAAGCGTTAATTCTCTCCGTGCCAGAAGCGAGGGTCCGAGCGGCACAGAGAATTGTTTCGGTATCGTGCCTCTCGGTGAGCGCGCGGCTGGGGCTACGTGAACGAAGTCGACCGATTCTCCACGGCCTGAATGGCTACAAGGGGCTCGATAGCACCACCGGGACGCGGCTCTCGACGCAGACTCGCGTTGTACGCGACGGCCCGCACGTCTAACGCCTCCGTGTCCGTGTCCTGTCCTAGCTCCCCGGCGCGCGGGGCGGAACCTCGGACAACTCACCCGACGCATCGCGGCGCAACCCGAGCGATCGTCGGGGGGGAGGGGGGGCCGCACGGCGCGACCGCAGTTTGCAGCTCACGTCGATGCACTTTAAGCCACGCAGGGAAACTAGACGTAGAGAGGGAGCGCCGGCGGCGTTTGACGCGATCCGCGCGCAGGCGGTGGTTATTACCGCGGGCCAGTAAGGAGTGCGGCCGGCGAGCGCGGTGTTTCGCAGGGGGCTGCGTAGGAGCGCGTGTAGAAATGTGCGTTTGGTGCCGGCATTGCACGCTGTCTGAAATGGGCTGGGAGCGACACAAGCAAGGGACCATCGCTACGGCCTTCGTCCCTCTGGAATCCTCACACCCCCCCTTCCCCCCCCGCCCCCCGCATCGTACGCAGGGTCGCAGCCCGCACGCTCACCACCCCCCCGCCGTGCGGTTCTGTCGCCCGCGTCGACGTCCACGACACCGTTTTGTTTTGCTTCGTTGAAACGTACCCCCGCGCGACGCGAGCGGCTCGCGTTTACAACGCGTTTGTGTTTCTGTGAAAAAACGAGAAGTTCTGTGTTTTCGCTCTTCTCGGGAGTGCGGTTGTAACACCGGCCGCTCCGCTGTGACGCCACGTGTGGTTGGCGCTGGCGGTGGCGGCGGTGGCTTCTGCCGGCCGCGAGAATCTCAGCGGTGCTGTGCAACCAGGACTGTCATCTGGGGCGGGGGGGGAGGGGTTTAGGACAACTTAACCAAAACATATTTTACGTCGTTAAGTCTGTATAGAAGACTTGGATTTGTATAGACAAACTACTAGGTGAGTTTAACACGAAGGTCTTTCGTGACCAAAGCTATCCATGGTCTAGCTGTTTTTATGAGTTAGATCACCTAAAAATGTGACCTAACTCATAAAAAGAGCTAGACTATGGATACTGGGTGAGTGGTGGTGGCTGCTGAAAAATAATAATATATATATAGAGCGAGAGACATTGACCATTCAGATTCAACACTGTCAGGTTTATTTGTTTAACGGGGTGAGACGTCAAGAGACCGGGATAGTTTCGTCTGTAAGAGTGACCATGGGCTAGGCAGCCGTCATGCGAATAGCGGTGCGTGAGATCTCGCACTGAAGCCTGCTTCCCATCATGATGCAGCGGCGGCGCTGGATCACCGCAAGCGGGTCTCCACACACGGCAGTGTTTCCTCAGCTGCACGTCGGCATTTACATATACTCCCCCGGGCAATTGATTCCGCAGCGGAGAGAAGCCAGGCTTTCAGGCACTCCTTCAAGCAGCCACGGACAGCTATCACAGCACTTAAGAGTTTAGTTCACCACTTTTGTCCCCCCTCCCACACACGTTCCGTTGCTGGGGGGGGATTAGAAGTCGCAGCGTGTTCCGGAAGGAAAGGTTTCACACTCCAAGTTGTACAACTGCAGCCCTGCACTTATCTGTTCACGGCACAGCCGATGGGGTCTCCACACACCCCCTTGACGCAGCTTGTCTAGGGGGTGTGTGCGTCCCTTGCACGCTGGCCAGATGTCCTGGTAAACGAGGGAGTACAAATACCCACACCTTAGACCGCGTGCTCACTTGGCCCGCTCGGGTCGCGACCCACCGATTGAGAACGGCGCCTTTAGACCGCCGCGTACGACACCTGCCGATCGACTCGTTCACACCACCGAGAGGACGCAAGCGGAGGGATTTAAGAAACTCGTTATGCCGGGAGATGGGATCGAACCGGCGAACTCTGGGTTGCAGGTCCGGTGCGCTGACCGTTGCACCGCGGCAGCTCCGAGCGCAGCGCTCCGTGTAAACGCGTGAGAACGCGCAGTGACGGTCACCCACGTGACAGCTGTGAGGGCATTATAACACCGGTGTGGCCTCACGTCTGTGTGTCTGTGCGTCCTCAGCCAGAGGGGCCACGTGGAGACACCTCACGACATTGATACAATCGTTTGCATCCCCCCCTTTGTCGATCCACTGCTAGTTGAAGGTCTCGCCATGCCATCGTCAGCCGTGGCGGTTGTTTGACCGTACTTCACAACGCCAGTTTGTGAAAGAGAGTGACGTCGGAATGGTTCAAATCTGACAGTCGCCATTAGATGGAAATAGAACTCAGGTCGCACGGTTTGATGCGGAGGGCGTTGATCATCGCGCCACCGCTCCCCCTTTTTTCGAAACAGGTTTATTTCAGTAATGTGGGGAAATATCGGTGTGTCGATAGCCTATCTTGGAGGGTTATTCCTACAACTGGGATGTCTGGCATATTTCCTAGTATTTTGCATGTGGGAGGACATTTGAGTGCTCGGGGGAAACACGCATTTGAGGAGGTTGCGCTCAAACGTGATTTCAGATTGCTCTCCGGATCGTGCCGCGGGTCGTTTGACACGTACGACGGCAAAACGTCTGACATCGCGACAACCAACGCGCGGTACAACCACAAAACACCGCGGAACGACGCGGCACAACTGCAAAATCCCGCACGGCGGAATTGTTCACGTCGACGAGAAACGTGTCGATGGCGATGTCCAGGTCATGGCGACCTTCCTACGGGATGGTTGCTCGTCTCTCACGTCCGGTGATCTGCGGACGCCAGATCGACCGGTGTGTTCGCCGCAACACGCGTCCACGACCTTCTTGTCCAGACTTTGAGATGTCGGATTTTCTCAAGATATCCTCAAGGGCGCGATGACCGGCGCTCACTAAGTCAGCCTCATTTTCTAATGTCGCGTACTTTGATGCAATCTGTGCCCTCTCTCTGTCTCTCTGGGTTTGCTGTTTGGGGCTCGACGTTGCTGTGGAGGCCCTGTGTATTGTTTACTAAGGTTGGAACACTGTGCGAATATCAGAATTCTGAGTTGCATTGATTAGTACATATACAAATAAAGCCAGTTTTAAACACTTTGCCGCAATTCGCTTCATTATTTTCTCCTCTAAAGAATGTAGTGAAACTGTAACACCCTACTCGGCATCGTGTCAGGATGAACCGTCGGGTGCTGTATCACGTTCATGTCCGTCCATTTGGTCATCATGAAGTTGAGGGCCCACGTCTCCAGCGTCATGCCAGGAGCTGCCGATTCACCCTCACAGCCGGTAATCTCGGGACCATCGTGCCGGGACATCTTCTACCGGCTTTGGGAGCTGGGATCGGCCAGAGCGCTTCCGTGTCATCCTTACACAGAAGCAGGTCGAGGCGTAGAGCTTCTAAGCACCTTGTCTTTATTTTATCCACGAGAGCCGCGTCGCCACCAGCAAGCAGTGCAACGCTTTACCGCGCTGTACCCACTGCTTCACAGGCACCAATCTCCAGCAGGCACACTTTCAACACGCCCTCTCAGCAAACACGCCCTACAGCACACCTATGTAGCAGCCACACCTGTCAGACCCCTCAAACACGCTCTCCGCTGCCCATTATAAGCGCCGTAGGATGTGTATCCAGACAGTCGACGTGACCACCCCGTTGTTACCCATTATAGCTTTTGGGCTATATTTAGAAACCTTAATCCCCTTAAACAATAAGGGGCGGGGGACCAATTACCTTACCCCCGTTCCGTGGGGTGTGACGCTGTCACGCGCCCCTCCCCTTCCCGGCTTTCTGCAAGACCTGGCCTGGCCTTTTACATTTTATCCGGGCGTCGCATGGGGACTTTTACCAGGTCATTACGAAACCGTATTATAACGTCGGGCAGCATACTTAAAGGTTTATATTTAACGTTTGCGTTAGGCCAGAATTATTTGGACAAATTGGCCAGTGTGTGTGTGAATTGTTATCTTTGCGGTGGGCATGTGATAGGGGCTCAGACTAGACCAGGTTCTTCTCAACATTTTGAACCTCAAGGCCCACTTGGGTCTGGGTCGTCACCCAACGGTTGAGATTAGACTTAGAATTAGACTTTGCATTGCCCATAGACTTAACATTACATACAGACTTCACATTGGCCATAGACTAAACTTTGCCCATAGCCTTAGCATTGCCTATATGCTTAACATTGTCTCGTTCCGCAGCTCGTTCCTCCTCTCTCCTTTGGAGTCGTGGGTCGAATCGCACTTCTGACGACAAAACTGTAAGGACTGACGTCGGCTCTCTTGTCAGCAGGATGAGTCGTCGGGTCTTTTACCACGTTCCAGGGCGTAAAGTCGAACGCCACGGACACGAGAGCACACGTTGGTTGGTGTGACTCAGGAGTCACCGGCGCACCCCTCTCCCACACAGATGAAGGTGGAGGCGCGGACTTTCAAGGTAGAGTGTCGTTTAATATTCACCAAAGCAGAGTATCGTTTAATTCACCAGCAAGACTTCTCACATGAACAGCAGTCCTCACTACGACTGCTCAGCTTGCTATCGCCGAGCTCCTAGCTCACAGGCACGCCGTTTAGTTACTCGCTAGCAGTGGAGCGCAACAGCGTGCAGACCACGCCAACTTCCCCAGCTCACACACACACAGGCCGGGCCGTGCCAGGCACGCCCCGGGACACACTGGCCGCCGGGGCACGCCGTTCTCTGAATCTCTCCCAGAACCTGTCTCAGGACGTCTCCTATCCAAACGCTTCTCGCTCCGTATCTCGGCGTCGCCCTTTTATGCTGAAAAGCTCTGACGTCAGCTGACATCACCCCTCCCCTGCTGTTAATGATTCATAATCTCCACTCTTAATTTAGCCACTTATAATCCCTACACAATAGATAAAGCAGCGGGGCTTCTACCGAGTAAATATTAGGTCACCCTCACTGTTCCCAACACAATGAGGGTGGGGGCCATAAAGGCCCCATTCCCCCCTCGGCCCCCTCCTCTCTTGGCGAGACGGTGGGCTTGTCCGGGCTTGAACCGGCCCCCTCACCACGTCACCCTCCGCAGGGCGGGGGATAGTCGATCACATGTGGGTCATTACATCTATAGGCTTAACATTGCTGAAAGACAACGATGTCCAGAAGCTAGCCATCGTGCTTCGAAGAATCGCAAAGAAGAAGAAGCCTATAGACTTAGCGTTGGCTATAGACTTAGCACTGCCGATATACTTAACATTGTCCATACACTTAACATTGCCCATACGCTTAACATTTCATGAGGGGGTTAATATACAAACGCGTTTCCTCCTCCAATGCCTTGTTTATTAGAAAAAAATGCGCAATGCTGTGTGTAAATGTCTGTTAATTTATTATTTTTATATTTGTATTTTTCCATCCATCCATTTTCAGAAACCGCGTAATCCTATACAGGGTCGCGGTGTCTGCCGGGATGGGCTCCGGCTCACCGCTCCGGCTCCGACCCTGTATTTGTATTTTTATGTACTTTAATTATTTCTGTCAATTCGCGTGTTTGTTGTGTCAATGCAGGAATCCCGTAAAGGACTTGCAAGCTCACTGGGTATTTTTCCGATTTAATCATAACAATAACAACATCTTATCTTATTCAAATCCTATGGCGTCAAAGCTAACCGTCGCGCTTCGAGGACTCGCAAAGAGGAA
>JAZEWU010000042.1:640471-658194 GCA_036362915.1 Geotria australis
ACCCGCGCACTCACTCACTGGCACTACAGGTCACGACGCCGATCCTCCTCCCGAATTCGCTCCCATCAGCTCTGTTTCCAAGCTCGTTCAATAACCTCGCTCAAGAAACGTATTCCACCGTTTAAATTTATTATTTATCTATTTGTTATTTACGTATTTGTTTGGTCGCTTATGTCTTGTGCAATGCTGTGTGCAAATGTTTACTTTATGTTTTTGTGGTTCGTTGTGTCGCGGGAATCAATCGTGCTTTTTATTTCTGGTGGCTTGGAATCTTGGGGTCTTTGGTCCTGTGTTTAGCAGCGGTGATTTCAGCTGAGAATCTGCAACGTGCCATAAACCCGAATTAAGTGTTGGCTCATTGAAGGCAGGTAATCGCAGCCCCATGTGATGCGTGCTGGTAGATAGATAGATAGATGTTTATTATTACAGCAGAAAAATACCCAGTGAGCTTGCAAGCTCTTTACGGGATTCCTGCCATTGACACAACAAACACGCGAATAGACAAAAATAAATAAAAACAACAAACGAACAAAACAAAAACAACCCATCTACACACACACAGAGAGAGAGCTTTGCACGTAATTGGCGGCAACCATCATCGAAGCGCGGAGCCCGGCAACTCTGGCGAGCGCCGCACCGTGGGCGCGGGCTTCAAAACAAACCCAGATTCACAACAAACCCCACGGGGGGGGGAGGCGGCGGCGGGTGACATCCACGATCCCGAGGCACGCCGGCAAAAAGCGCGTTATTGAACCCCGGCTAACACCACCGCGTCTCGACGCGTCTCGTGGGCCCGCGGGGGCCGCGTGTGCCCCACGCCCCGCGATGGTATGCATGACGGGCGCGCGCTGGGCGGGAGTCGTCGGGTGTTGTTCGGGGTTTTCGCTGCGCGCTCACGCCTAATAATTTTGATTGCCTTTGAACTGCGGCCAAGTTGTCGGGCTGGCGGGCTGGCGGGCGTGTGAGTTATAGTCCCGACCAGGCAACGGCATGATGGTGTCATTTCTGTTCTGCGCTGATTAGCGATCGGGACCCAAAACACCGTGGCTCGTAACCATGGCACCGAATACAACTTTCGTTTAAATGTTTATTTCTGTTCATTGTTGTTACGACGGCGCGTTTTTCCCGGTTGCGCGGCGAGTCCGTCGCCGCCGCCGGCGCTGTTCCTTCGTGTCGCGGGAGCTTGCCGTGTCCGTTCGGAGCTCTTTGCGGTGGCGTAGTGGGTAGTGCTGCCGCCTCACAGCGAGAAGGTCCCGGGTTCAAATCTCGGCTCGGGGGCCTTTCTGTGTGGAGTTTGCATGTTCTCCCCGTGTCCGCGTGGGTTTTCACCGGGCACTCCGGTTTCCTCCCACCGTCCAAAGACACGCTGCCAGGTTAATTGGCGTCCCATCCTCGGTGTTCCCCTGCCTTGCGCCCTGTGTTTGCCGGGATAGGCTCTGGCTCACCGCGACCCTGTACATGAGTAAGCAGTTTCTGAAAATGGATGGACGGATAGGTTGCGACATCCGGAGTTTGAGGAACCCTGCTTCAGGACAGACCGGCTATAGCATCGGTAGCTCTAATGCAGTAAATCATCCCTTTCAGTGACAATGATGGATGTTGACGATACATTATCATTGTTGTATTTATTCCTTCATCCGACAGCCTACCCGAGAATACTTCGTGAGTGGCAGCTTTGACCCCCCCCAACGTGGGTTGAATGTGACGCAATGTCGCGTACACGGTGAAAACGTAATACTAATCAAAAAATACCTGAGCGCCGTGTCCTCCGCGGTCTCACGCCCCGCGCTCCCATCCATCCTCTCCCTGCATCCGCCACGGGGACAATACAATAAAGCAGCCGATGTAATCACTATCCGGGCATTGAGAAAGCCGGTCACGTATTCAACCAACGCAGAAATGTAATGTAATCCGATAGAGGATGGGCATAAGTCGCCCATTTCAATGAGCTATTGTTACTGTAGTGGGAATGGCAGGCGGTGCAGTGCCGTGTGGGATTTATTTTTGTTATCGCTGTTGGAGATGTGAAGTGTGCAGTCACTGATCTTTCCACTGGGAAAACCGGTCCTCAAGTCGCTTGCATCTCGAATGACCCGACGTGAGTTTCCACGCGTTTGACGTGCGAGAAATGCGCCTGATAGCTGCCCTTTCTCGGAGAGGGGAGGAACGCTCGACACGGCTATCCCCCGAAACAGCGGCTCTTGAGAACATTTACTCCCGCACTCGGTGTGATAGACTATTGGACCTTTTTTGCCGTTGTACAAATAATGTAGAATAAACACTAAATGGACACCTTTCTGGACACCTTTTTGCAAACCGGAACCTTTGCAAAAAGGTGTCCATTTAGTGTTTAAAGATCTTAACATTTTTTCTCATTGCCGGAAAGGGTTAAACCTCGTATATTCTACATTGCTCTGTGTAATGACCATCGCGTGATGATAGCAGAGTAGGCGAAGGCGTTGACGGTGTTGGGAATCGCAGTGTGAAAAGCGGAACGCCCTATTCATTCCCGCTCCGTGGCGACATGCAACGTGCAGTGCTAATAATAATAATTTTACGTTTATAACGCGTGGCACATATTCATTCACTGTCGAAGGTACTCGTATGACGAGAGAACGACTCAGAGGCGTAGCGAGGAAAGCTCAGAGAGGCGGAGGAGGCAGCCAGGCGGTTTTGCCGGCGCTATATTGCCACACACTGCTTCCTATATATTATGTTGGGTTGATGTGTGTGCCCATCACGGTGTGTTGTGATGGAAACGCGCGCGCGCACAGAGACGAGGCATGGATTGAACGCAAGCATCGCTACCGGCAATCGTACAAGGTTCCGTACGGGTTGGTGCTGCCCGCCCTACTCCCCTCGTGCCCCGTGCCAGCCTTAATATGTGCTCGCTAACAGAAAATCGCTCCCCTACAGTCCGTATGTAAGGTTAGACGTCGGCAGGTGGGGATCGTTGTGGGTGCGTATGTGTGTGACATCTGTGGTTAGCGCGCTGGGCTACGAATCTGGCGACCAGAGTTCGAATCCCGCTCACGGCCAACACCAGTGACGATTTTCTGAACCGGTCCTGGGCCTCCCCTAGGTCGACTCAGCCTCAAATGAGTACCTAGTTGCGGTGTGTAAACATCGCCACTAGGGAGACAAAGGCGGCCGGGCGTGATGCTGGTCACCCACCTCCTCGTGTGCCGTATCGACCTTCATAGGTGCTCGCTAACATCACTTGACCCTACAGTTTGTTCAGGCTATACGGGGGATCTTTGTGTTTGACATCTGGGATGAGACATGCTGCCTGGCTCCCAAGCTAAATAGGTTCGCCTATATGTATGTGTGGGGGGTTGAAATGAAATCACCACCATCATCATCATCATTTCTGTTTTGCCATTAAACAGAGTGCATGACGCACACGCAGAAGTAGCTTAGCGAAAGGGGGTAGAGGCTCTGTAATTACCGCGACGGATTAAGGTGTGTGAGGCGTGTGTGGTGATTATAACGTTGGCGAACAGTGGCACAACACAGCTGTTCAGACTAAACACCTCATTCGAGACCCAAACATCACCGCACCTCTTCACAGATAGATCTAGATGTTTATTATTACAGCAGAAAATACCCGGTGAGCTCAATTGTGCACGGATAAAAGCTTAGCCGTAGTCATAAGGTAAACAGTAGCACACGGTGTTGCACAAGACAAAAATGTAAAATAATTCAAAAAAATAACAAAGACACAGAAAGCGTATTCATTGAGAATACAATGAAAAAGCATATGCAGCCCTGGAAACCACCTATCGAGTCGTACAATTGCAGCTAGGCAGAAATTGTAATTCTTATTTCAATTCGATTCTTCGAAGCGTGATGGTTATATGACAGTTTCCCATTGCAATAAGTTCTTCTTTAGTTGCAAACAGCCCTTCAACATTTAGAGATATAATAGTCAGTGCTGGCCTTAAAGGCGGGCGGGCATTGTCCTCTCTTCTTGCTCCAGACTGAGGGCTGCTGGCATTTCTTGAGCTTCTGGACATCGTTGTCTTTCAGCTCGGCTTCGAAGTGTTTGGTAGAATTTGCAGGTAATACCAAGTATTACTTGACAGGGATCGCGACTTGAACGCTTCTATCCTGGATCCCCAACACTAGTGTTACAAACACGTGGGGCAGCCGCCACGAAAGCTTGATCCTCAAATCCTTCCCACAGACACTGGTGTACAGTTGTCATCGTCCGCATCAGAACATCAACAGGCCGTTGCTCACACTTTCCATCCATCCATTGTCAGAAACAGCTTAATCCTGTACAGGGTCGCGGTTAGCCGGTGCCTATCCCGGCAGACACGGGGTGCAAGGCAGGACTATACCCAGGATGGGTCACCATTCCATCACAGGGCACCGGGGGAAGTTTAGTCCGCAGGCCAATTAAGCGATGCAGCATGTTTTTGAACTGTGGGAGGAAAACCGGAGTGCCCGGCGAAAACCCACGTGGACACGGGCAGAACATGCAAACTCCACACAGAACGGCACCCGAGCCGGGATTCGAACCCGGGTTCCTTCTTGCTGTGGGCTAAATTGTTCTAGAAGCTTGAAATATGACTCCATTAACACGTAACCCTATAGAAACCCTTGGAGGTACAGAAACATCACGACTCATAGAGACAGCAATAGTTGTAAATTGGCCGAGAGCCCAATGCGTACAGAGTTATTACGCGAGTGTGTTCTGTCGTATAAGTAATCCTGCAGCCTACTTGCCTAGCACAGCAGTTCGATGGTTTGATTGATAGTTGTAAGTATTACATTCTATTCTTGCGTATGGCTATATGTCAATATGTTCAGGTCTGCTAGCCACGGGAGGCCCTCAGGAGAGAATTGGTGTTGTTTTACCATACCTCCTCCGTTGAAGGAGCGCAGACTACTGTGCTGTAATATGTGGTCTATAGTTTGAGTTGCATTGCCACAATTTCAATGGCTTGTTTGCAATGGATCCCGATGAGTCTATCATTGTCTGAAACCGCTTAATCCTGTACAGGGTTGCGGCGAGCCGAAGCCTATCCCCGCAGACACAGGGCGCAAGGCAGTGCTATACACAGGATGGGACGCCAGTCCATCACAGGGCACCGGGGAGCAATTTAGTCAGCAGGCCAATTAACCTATGCAGCAGCATGTCTTTCGACTCTGGGAGGAAACCGGAGTGCCCGGTGAAAATCCATGCGAGAAAGGGGGGAGAACATGCAAACTCAACACAGAAAGGCGCCCGAGCCGCGATTTGAACCCGGGTGCTTCTTGCTGTGAGGCGGCAGCGCTACTCACCGCGCCACTGTGCTGCACCCCCCCCATGAGTCTACATGCATATTTATTGGTCTCTACAAATGTCTCTGAGTTTGTATTTGAGTCTCTATGTCTATGTGTATCTATATGGTGTATGAATTAAGGTCCTGCATGCCCACACTTGCAATGGCTTGTTTTTTAATATTTCGCATCTGTGGGTCTCTTTGTATCTCCACGAATGTCTATGCGGATTGATTCCTGCCTCGGGTGCCTTTCTGTTTGTGTTCTTCCCGGGCGGCACCGTGGCGCGGTGAACAGCGCTGCCGCCTCACAGCAAGAAGGGCCCCGGGTTCGAATCCCGGCTCGGGTGCCTTTCTGTGTGCAGTTTGCATGTTCTCCCCGTATCCGCGTGGGTTTTCGCCGGGCACTCCGGTTTCCTCCCACAGTCCAAAGACATGCTGCTGCTGTCGAGGTTAATTGGCCTGCGGACTAAATTGCCCCCGGTGCCCTGTGTCTGTCGGGATAGGCTCCGGCTCACCGACAATGAATGGTCATTATACTCTACAGTTATTATTATAGATGCGTACTATTCCAGAATAAAAAAATACCCAGTGAGCGTACAAGCTCTTTAAATGATTTCTGCGATACAACAAACACGCGAATTGACAAAAATAATAAAAATATAGAAACAGCTAATTCACCAAACTAAAAAGGCGCTATATAAAATGCTATTATTATTATAAAAAACACTCATTCACACACAGCATTACCTTTAGCAAACAGCAGCGAGCGGTGTGTACAGCGTCTTACGAGTCGCAACTTCACCCGCGGTTAATTAACCTTCGGCTACAACTCTATTTACGACATAAATAGCTCCGTTTTATACATTAAGGCATTTAGCCAAATAAGTTAAATTCAATCTAGCCCGAGGCCTAAGCTGTCACCGCGGCAACCACATGCGAAAAACACTCGTACGAGCTTTGCATGTGCATTGCCGCTCTGAGGGCAACCGATGCATCGAGTCGCCTCCAACCAGCCTGTTCATGATCCGCCACTAGGGCGACAAACACCAGCAAAGGCTACAACTAAGTCTGACTCGGGTCCCTATTGGTCCACCGTCCCTCCGCCCCTTGCCAGCGCTGAGGCCTAGTTGCGGCCTTATCTCGTAGGGAGCCGTTGTGTCGCCTAGATCTCTCTCACGACGACAATTATCTGCCGCCCGATTAACGCTCCTCACTCTCACAAGTTTCCTCACGAAGTCTACCGGCGACTGTTAGGGGTTTAGGTTTTGTTTACGAGGAGTAAAAATGCCGCATCGGGGCGAGCCGAGGAAGCGGCGGTCCGCCTCGCCGCGCCTCAGCCAGGTTAGTGTAGGCCTCGCCTCTTTCGAGTTTTTAATCTCGCGTTAAGGAAAGTCTTGCGGTTCTTGTTGTGTGTAGGTTGTACGGTACGATTGTAGTATTTGGTTTTGGTCGTGTTTCGTCGTCGAGAGAGTGCCGGGGAGCTGTGGTGATGGGATGTGGCTGAGATTCGCCGTTTCTGTTACGGGCCGAGGCGGATCTGTAAGATTACGGTGAATTAAGTTTTTGCTGTTAATGAGTTGTTACGGTACTGTACTGTACTCGTTTTGTATTGCTGTGGTTGTATGATTGTGCGTGTGTAGTTAACGCGCCACTCGCTGTGAAAGGTTACGCGGTATGATGCAGTTTGGGGTCAATTGTACGCATTGTGATAGTCAAATTTACGTGAAAATGAGTTCATCTTGAACGTAATGGTGAAATTCAGCATTTCTCATCGTCGTGATTAAAAAAATCGACATCGTTACTAAAGTCACTTAATCGCTGTCATTGCCCTGTGATGGACTTGCATCCCATCATAGCTATAGCCCTGCCTTGCGCCTTGTGTCTGCCGGGGTAGGCTTCGGCTCACCGTAACCCTGTACAGGATTAAGCGGTTTCTTACAACGAATTAATGGACCCGCTTGATTTCCGAGTGTCTCTTCGACCACCATGTGTGTCTCGTGTCTCGACATTTGTACGATCCACCACCCCTCGCCTCCACGGTGCTGGAATACATGCATGTTGCCACCTCCGCCCGGCTAACCTGTATACACATCTGTGCGTGCCCGCGTGTGTTTTTATTTGCGGCAGTCCACACATTGCATAAAGCGCGTGAAAGTGGAAGACGACCCGGACGAGCGGCACAAGCGGAGGGAGCACAAGAATCATCCCGGCGGACGCGGCGATCTCCGAGAGCGGGAGAGGGCTCGCGAGGCGGCGCCGACGTTTGCGGACGGGACCTTGCGCAAGAAAATCAAGCAAGAGCCGCGCGACCGGAGCGAGCACGAGGGCAGCGCCGGCGATCGCAAGAGGGAGCCGTCCCGGAACGGCCGAGAACGCGTTCACGACAGGGAGGAGCAGAGAAGGGAAGAGCCGCGGAGGGACGATGCGCGGAGGGACGAGCCGCGGAGGGACGATGCGAGGAAGGACGATGCGAGGAGGGACGATGCGCGGAGGGACGATGCGCGGAGGGACGATGCGCGGAGGGACGATGCGCGAAGGGACGATGCGCGAAGGGACGAGCAAAGGAGAGACGAGCAAAGAAGACAGCGGAGCGACGAGCAGAGAGTTGATCGTCCCGGTGCCTCGCACAGGCACGACAGGGAGCGCCAGCGAGCGCAGGAGTCCGGCGAGGACACCGCCGCCGACGCCGCCCAGCGCGAGCGAGACGCCAACGACCGGCGCCGCCTCGCGGCTCGCCAGCGGCGCCAGGAGCAGTCGCCGACGGGCAACCCCTTCGAATCGCGGTCGCCCGCCGAGAGCCGGCGGTTCGGGCAGCCGGCCGACGCGAGCGAGGGGGGGCCGGGCGAGGGCGGCGGGGGGGTCGAGAAGGAGCAGCCCAACTTCGGGCTGTCGGGGGCGCTGACCGAGGACACCAACACGTTCCGCGGCGTCGTCATCAAGTACAACGAGCCGCCCGAGTCGCGGATGCCGCGCAAGCGCTGGCGCCTCTACCCGTTCAAGAACGACGAGCCGCTGCCCATCATGCACGTGCACCGGCAGAGCGCGTACCTGCTGGGGCGCCAGCGCCGCATCGCCGACATCCCCATCGACCACCCGAGCTGCTCCAAGCAGCACGCCGTGCTGCAGTACAGGTGGGTGCGGCCGGCCGGCGGTTGATCGCGATCGTTTAGGGCGTATTGGGATCCGCGGCGCAAGGCTACCGCGATGAGGAAACGCGCAGTGTTTAATTGCGGTTGCGCAATTTGTGCGTTATTTTTGCACATTTTGGAGGCTAGGTGATAGATATATGTGTATTATTACAGCATAAAAAATACCCAGTGAGCCTGCAAGCTCCTTACGGGCTTCCTGCGACACAACAAACGTGCACTTTGACACAACAAACATGCGTCGCGGGATCTTGAGCGTCGGACAACAGTGGTTTATTCATACGCGAGGGAAGTTGCATGTACAGTTAAGGTGCCATGTCTGAGTCATTGGGGGGATACGTTTAAAGACTTGTTAGTTTTAACGGTCACAGTCCCATTCAAACAAGATAATTCTGCTATAGCCAATGGCACCATCAATTTCGGTTAAGAAACTAAGATAGGGTTTTTTAATATCTTCGAGTGAATTTGCTGCTGCTTTTGACACAACGCTAGTTAAACGTACGTGCCAGTAATCTAACGTCTTAACTCTACCGTCGGATGCTCTGCGTTTTGCAGGCTGGTGGAGTTCGCGCGGCAGGACGGCACGACGGGCCGGCGCGTCAAGCCGTACGTCATCGACCTGGGCTCGGCCAACGGCACCTACCTCAACAACCAGCGCATGGACGCGCAGCGCTACTACGAGCTGCGCGAGCGCGACGTCCTGCGCTTCGGCTTCAGCTCGCGCGAATACGTGCTGCTGCACGAGGGCAGCGACACCACGGTGGTGGGGGCGGCCGGCGAGGAGGAGGACGACGACGAGGAAGAGGAGGAGGAGGCGGAGGAGGAGGAGGAGGAGGTGGACGAGGCGAAGGCGGCGGCGAGCGAGGAGGCGGCGGAGGCGGCCGCGGCGAAAGCCAAGCGAGAAGGCGCCAAGGCGAAACGGTGGTCGGCCGCGGCCGCGGCGACGAAGAACAAGTAAGCGTTGGTCGAACGTTCGCCGAGTCTTCGTTTCCCATCGGGTCTGACCCGGGGGGTTTGCTCGATGAGGAAAGATAACAAGTGAACGGCGTCGAACGTTTGCAGAGTCTTCGTTTCCCACCGGGTCTATCCGGGGGTTTGCTCGCCAGGGCAGAATTATATTCCCGCGGCCGGCACGATCGCGCCCGGTTTTCACCTCTCTCTCTCTGCGAGTCTCTGGGCCGTGGCCGCTGCCGGTCACGCGGCGCCCACACCAAGCCTACTCGGCCACCCGGTAAAAAAAATATATATATATATTCTGCAACAAAGGAAGAAATGAAGCCCCCTCTGGTCGTCGCTGCCGTCATCGCGGAGGGGAGAAGCGGCGCACGGAGGCTCGGATTCGAAAATGAGAACTCCTGCTGCAGAAACGAGGGCCCGAGGAATGTGATGAGGGTCGATCGTGGGGGGGTGACGACGACGCCGCCGCTCGAACGGAGCGCTTCAACGTTGCAGCCGTTGGATTTCGGTTTTGTTTTTTGCGCCAGTGACTGTAAACTGCCGGGCATTTAACTTCGCGCCAATCCGTCGATTAAAATCGATATTTTGTAAAAACGCACGTGGCTCGCTCGCGCGCGCGCGGGATTCAAAAGCGCCAGAGTGCTTTTGACAAATCGGAGTAGTTTCCGCGTGATTAATAAAAGTAATAATGACGTGCCATTCGCGGCCGAGTCGGTCGGTGCTTAGTCGGTCGTTTAGTCCTGTAAAAGCGATGTGGTGTGACGATGGGCGGCAGGGGGGCAGAGTGGTAACTTCCGCGCCTCACAGAAAGAATGGTCTTGCCCGAGGCGGTTCGATTCCTGCCTTGGGCGCCTTTCTGTGTGGAGTTTGCGTGTTCTCCCCCTGTTGTGCGTGAGTTTCCTCTGGGTTCTCCGGTTTCCTCCCACAACTTAAAAAAACCCACTCATTAATTAGTTGGCCTATAACATCATGATATATAGGTGTGTGGCAATATGGCGCCGGCAAACCGCCTGGCTGCCTCCTCCGCCTCTCTGCGCTTTCCTCACGCCTTTGAGTCGTTTTCTCGTCGAATAAATTACCTTTGACATTGAATGAATATGTGCGCTTTATAAATGTAAAATTATTATTTTGTATATTTTTCCGGGATCACCCTCCCGGACAGACCCACTTGAAATAAACCCCCGCATAGAATCCGTTCGTTTGCAAAGCGGGCTTTCACTTGAACGCATACCTGTCGACCTGCGTAGCACCCTTACACTTGGGACTCGCAGACTATCTATCGGGCCCGTTGACTCGCGTAGGATTCCAAAGGTTTCCGTTGGACCGGAGTTTGAGAATCCGTACCTAATCCGGTGCATCGTCGCACCCGCCCTGCTGTCACACGGAGGACCGTTGTGCGGACGTTTTGCCTTCCGTCTCTCCCGCACGGGGACGCGCACACACTCGCGCAGGCCGGAGGTCTCCGTTCGAATCGGCCGCCGCCTGCGTTACCGGGCGGGACTTGTCTAGCAACCGTCGGGAGCGCGCGGCATGTAACGACTTGACGTGCGTTTGGCCCGCGGAGATTGGTAAATGTGCAACGGCAGACTGTGCTTCGGTCAGGGGGACTGGCGGCTTCTCAAGCCGCGCTCTACTCAGAAACAATGACGCGCATCGCCGGATTCTCTGTGGCCAGTAGTTTTATCGACAGGGAGCTAGCCGAAACCGGTTACATTTTTTTTGTAACGAATAGTATTTTTGTACGGTTGAGACGCGTCGACGTAATATAACGGGCGCGTCTTCGCGGTCGCGTTTTAGATTTGCGAATCGTACAGTGCGCTTTGTACGTCTCGGTTCGCAGCGGGCCAGACGTACGCTTGCATTCGTTAGTTTTCACCGCACGGCGGCCGCACAGCAGCCGCACAAAGCCGGCCTGGCACGGCACACGCGACAAAACCCGGTCGTTGTGTTAGCGATCGACGCCAAATAGAGCATGCGGCGACGCAGCAGCGTAACGCGCAGACGTCACGCGTGACGAACGCGTCGTTAACCCCGCGCCCGGCCCTGCTCGGCCCGTGAGATAGATTCCGGTTTCCCGGGAAGCCGGCGGCATATCACGGTTTGGTTCCAGGTAACCCGTGGAAAAACTGCCCGTACCGTCAGGTCTCCATTGCCGGCCCGGCTCGGATGTGGCAGTGGAAAAAAAAGTTTTCGTTTGGATCTGGTTCTAGGTGAGCCCCGTCGGTCGATGTGTTGCTTTATAAAGAAAATAAATGGATTTATGTACAACCCCTGACCCCACATGACTTGGACAGCGTTTGCGTCTCGCGACGAACTATTAACCACCCTAATCTAAAAAAAATATCTACTAGGTTTGACCTTTTCTGTCAATGAGACAAGTGTTAAGATCTTTAAATAAAACATTAAATGGACACCTTTTTAGAAAGGGTCCGGTTTCCAAGAAGCCACGCATGCTCGTGGCAAAATGCTTTGATAATATACGTATTGTCCTTAAAACTGGTCGGCACACACATAATTATCTGTACGCTGGCAAAAAGGTGCTCGTTGATTAACCACGCTGTCTTATTCTGCCGTCCTTTCCAGTTTAAACTGGAACAAAAGCTGACTGACAGGTGCCCAAAGGCGATTGACGGAGACGTAGCTGTTTATTACAGCAGAAAAATACCAAATGAAGGTACGACGTTTAGCTGATAGTTGCAATGAGCTTCATCTAGTTCCTGATGAAGATGATTGTCGTTGTCGACATGCCGTTCTCTGCGGCCCTTGTGCAGCGCTTTGTGACCCTCGGGTGAAAGACGCTCTATAAAATGCTATTATTATTATTATCAGCGAAACGTGCCTACATTGTAAATGTTGTGGGTTCGCTCTTCCAACATACCGGTGTGCCGAAGTAGTAACGAATCGGCACGTCTTGTTCACGTGACAACCCTTTACTGTCTGGCTGTGTCGGGTGAAGGCGGGTTTGCTACACTTTGTACGCTACCTAACTCATCAAAATGGCTATACTATGGATAACATTGGTCACGAAAGCCGTCGTGTTTATAGATCATAGGTAGCTCATTCAACTTTTAGATGGGAACAAGTGCAACGCCTGCAACACCCCGAACACAAATGACGAACCACAATCTCAACTAGGCAGAAATTTTAACTCTAACTTACCAGCAATTCGCATGTTTGTTGTGTCAATGCAGGAGTCCCGTAAAGAGCTTGCAAGCTTACCGGGTATGCTTCTGCCTGTAATAATAACCGTCTATCTAACTTGGATCTAAGGTGCGAGAGGCAGAGACAGGAGGAGCACGTGGATTGGTGCGAGAGGCAGACACTCCCGCCGCTTTGGTGAACGACGTCAGCTGTTGAGGAATGTCGGTGGCGCCAGGGCCGGAGGCGTCTCGCTGGTCGAGAACGATGACGGAGTGGCGGCCGCGGCAGGAATCGCCTCCGAGGGGACGTCCCCCGTGGAGATGGAGCGATGACATCGGTACGTGCGCAAGGTGCCGGGTTGGGTCGCTGGTGTCGCAGAATCGTAAGAGATGGTTGATGGCTTAGGAACAGCTTCATCCAGCAGTGGATTGATCGTGTCGGTGTTGCGGAGGGTGTGCGTGTTGTGAGCTTTACGCGATAGTGTGGGAAGCGGCAGTGTAGCGGTTAGCGTGCTGCGCTAGGGATCCGTGTTCGATTCCCGCTCACGACCTACACCTGTCACGATTTTTCTGAACCGATCCTCGGCCTCCCCTGAGGCAGACTCAGCCTCCAACTCGTACCTGGGTCTACGTGGTAAATCCTGTCAATTGGGAGACAAAGGCGGCACGGTGCGCTGCTTCATAGGAGCGCCTTGCCGGTCTTCATAGCTGTGTGCTAACAGCACTTGCCCCTACAGTCTGCTGCGGCTACGGGGGGGGGATCTTTGCCTTGTGTGTGTGTGTGTGTCACAATCGGTGCGTTGGCGCGTGTAACCGGAGCTGCGCTCGGTGTCACCGGCGCCTCTCGTTGGGCGGCAGCAGGTGGATTATTGAGCTCGCGTGAGCGGTAATTCCATACGGTGCCGTCGGCTAAACTCGCCCGGCTCACAACACCTCCGGGAGAGGGTAAAGGGTTCAGTTGATTTACGCACCTGGCTACGAGGAGCGAGGGAGGGGTTCACCCTCCCGAGACGGCTGGAAATTGGTGCGTCGTTGATATTTAGCAGCGAAAATGAATTGAGCGTTTAATATTAATGTTGACGTCTGTTCGAAGGGGGCGACCCACGCTTTCGCTCGCGTACGCGGATATCCAGTACGAAAGACACGGGCAGCCGCTGATTGCTTTGTGATCAGGTGCTTTTATTAACCGCGTGTTGTCGGCGTGATCGTCGATGGAGCCGCGTGGGTTGATTAGCGAGAGGTAACGTCGCGATTTGGCCAAACCCACGATCGTGAAAAACCACCTTAGCGAGTGTCGCCGTCGCCACCACAAGCCACCGCTTCCTTCCTTCTGCCAGATCCCGTCATGTTCACGCAGTTGATGATAATAATAATTACAATTTACAACGCTGCGTGGCACATATTCATTCAACGTCGAAGGTATTCGTTCGTAAGGGAGAACGACTCATCGGAGGCGTAGCGAGGAAACCGCAGAAAGGCGGAGGAGGCAGCCAGGCGGTTTGCCGGCGCCAACATATTGCCCCCACGCAGAACAGGGGGAGAACACACAAACTCCACACAGAAAGGCGCCCAAGGTGGGAATGGAACTGCCACGGCCAGGACCATTCTTTCTGTGAGGCGCGGATGTTACCGCTGCGTAGACACACTGCACATCAACATTGTCGTTCCCGTCATAATTTGACTTTAGGTCTTCTCATCGTCACATAGTCGACAAATCTTTCGACGACCGCTCTCACAGGCTCAACGCCACCACCATCTGCACCGTCCAGTCTTTGGTCTTCTCTTCCGCTTGGTTTGCGACCTCCGGGTGCCACGCGAATGCCCGTCCCGTTCAGCTGCCCTCTCTCTAAATCCTCTGCCCTCCGATCTCAAAAGTCACAATTATATTTACACCCGCGATATTTCTCCTCGGCTCCGATCGGCGCGGTTACCCACGTACGGTACGGAAGGAATTCAACGTACGGGACGATACGTACGGTGTTGCCGAGCGTCCGAGTTTATTACTCCTTACCGCCACGAATCCGAATAGCCCCATCACTGTACACTATTTACATCGGGCCCCGTTTTGTAACTGCTCGTGGCAGTTACGGTTATTGTTCGTGTTTAAGATGGTTTTTAAAAAAAGTGCGCCATTTGCATAAGCAGTCATTAATTCTTAATACGTACAGGACCGCAGAGCTTTGGCGATTGTTGGTAGCACCGAGCTCACCGTCTGGCTGCTGCTGCTCCCTTCCATCCCGTCTGTGGTTCCTCGGCGATTGCGAGAAACGCTTCGTAGGAATGCTTTGGGTGGACGGGCGGTTGGCTGAGTGCGTGGGTGAGTGAGTATGCGATTGGGTTAGTGGATGAGCGGGTGATTGGGTGGGTGTGTTGGATAGACGGTTGAGTGGGTGGATGGACGGATGAGTGGGTGGTAGGAAGATTGGGGGGGTATGTGGTTGGGTGGGTGAGTGGTTGTGTGGGTAAGTGGTTGCTTGGGTGGTTGCTTGGATGGATAGACAGTTGAGTGGGTGGGTGAGTGGTTGGATGGACGGTTGAATGGGTGGATGATTGGATGGTTGGGTAGGTGAGTGGGTGGTTGGATGCACGGTTGAGTGGGTGATCGGACGGACGGTTTAGTGCGTGGGCGAGTGGATGTCTGGATAGTTTAGTGGATGGTTGGAGTGGAATGTTGGGTGAATGGGTGGGTGGTTGGATGGATGGACGATTGAGTGTGTGGTGTGATTTAGATGGCTTAGTGGGTGGTTGAGTGGATTGGTGGCTTGGTGGGTGGGTGTATGGGTGGAGGTCAGACCAGGCTGTGATGATAGCTGCCGTTGTTCTCGCTCGAGAATCAAGTCTGGACACGCGGGCGGCAGCTGCGTTGCTGCGAGCGGTGACGCCAGCTCAATGCGCCGCTTTGTGTCCCGTACACACGGCTACGCGCGGTATACAAAGCGCGTGGAATACCGGCCTAACAACACAATGTGCGGGGCGATCCGTTAACAGATACCCCACTGTCTTTTCACGACCCTCATTCCATTACAGCCGATTGAATATCGTGAAAGCGATAGCTCCGTATTGAAGAGGAGCGCTTTACAAAGATGCAATGCGCTGTATCGAGGTTGATGAGAGGGCGGATGCTTGGAAATCAAAGGTTACTTTGCCTGTAAGATCGTCTCCCCTGGCTTTTGAGTGGGGTGTCTGTAAACGGATCGCCTCGTCTAACGTCAACAGACAAACTTGTGACGACATACACGACGCAGCGTGCACACGTACGCCAAAGTAACGCGCGCAGGCAGGCGTATATAATTATTATGACCGCACCCAGCCGTACGACAAAAGCAAAGCTCCCCCGTGTAGGCTTCGACAGGCTAGGGGCAAGTGCCGCTGGAGAGCAGCGTCCGAGACACTTGCTCCACCGCGATGCCGTGCGAACGGCAGCGACCCACCCGTCCATCCACCGTCAGAAACCGCTTAATCGCGGTGAGCCGGAATTCGAACCCGGGCCGCTTCCTGCCGCGAAGCGGCAGCGCGACTCGCCGCTACGCCGCCGTGCCGCGGACGGCTCCGACGCCGCACAAAAAAATTATCCGGCGCCACCGTCGTTACTGTGACCTTCGCCGTCATCGCAAGCCGTGACGACGGAGAGACGTCTCGACGGCGGGCGCCTACAGCTCCGTCTCCGTCACGTCCGGCAGAGTCCCGGGAGACAGAAACCTTACGGTCCGGTCTGTCGTCTTCTGCTTCTTGTTCTGCTGCTGCTGCCACCTTGGCGGCTGCATCGGCTGTTTCCGTTGCTGCATCATTGGCTGCTTCAGCTGCTGCATCATTGGCTTCTTCAGCTTGCACTGCAGCTGCCGAGCGCGGGGCGGCCCGGTCGCGCGGCCGTCGTCGCGCACGTAGTATTCGTCCGACATGGTGGTGTCCGTGTCGCTTCCGGCGCCGCTGCAGGAGAACACCTCCTCCATCTCCTCGTCGTCGTTATCGCCGTGGACGCTGTCGCGGCTCGCGGCGCTCCTCCCGCGCCGGACCAGCGCCCGCTCGCCGGCGCCGCCGCCGCCGAGCAGCCGCGCGATGTCGCTCGGGTCCTCCTGCGGCCACAGCATCGTGTGGTCGAACACGTGCACCGTGCACGACTCCTCCTCCTCGTCGCCGGCGCCGCTCCTCGCTTCCGGGTGAAACACGTCGGCGCTCAGGTGCCGCATCCTGCGCCGATGATCTTCGGGCAGCGGCGGCGGCGGCGGCGGCGCCGGCAGCGACGCCGGTTGCGACGCCGCCTGCGACGCCGCCGGCTGCTGCCGCGATGGGGGCGGCGCCGCGGCCGGAGCCGGCGGAGGGAAGTCGTAGCGCGAGTCGACGCAGCGCAGCGGGCTCGGCGTCGCGGCCCCGCTCTCGGGGCACGAGCGCGGGCGGCCGCTGGCGCCGGCCGACTGCAGCGACGCGTGGAAGGTCCGCGGGCCCGTCGCCTTGCGCGGCTCGTCGCCGCCGCCCAGCCAGTTCTCCTTGGCACCGGCATTGCCGGCGCCGCTCGCGACGCTGTTGCCGCGCACCAGCGCCAGCCGCCGCTTGCGCTCGGCGTCGAGCGCGCGCCGCGACGCGACGATGAACTCGTAGACGTGCGGCCGGTAGCGAGTCGCGTAGGCCGCCAGCGCCAGCCGCGTGGGCCGCCCGCCGATGCCGCCCGTCGCACTCGCGCGGCTCGTCCCGCCGCCGCCGTTGTTGTTTCCGTCGCCGGCGTTGGCGTCGTCTGCCGGCGCCGCCGTCGCGCTCTTGTCGCCGGCGCTGCTCGTCGCCGCCCGCGATCCGCCGGTGAGGTCCACCGGCTTGACCCCGGCGATCCCCCACGGCGCCGCCACCCCCTTGCCCCGGTCCCCTTCCTCCGCGCCCCGCCGGGACCCCTTTCCCATGGGTCCGAACAGCAGCGGCATAGCCCCGTTGTTGTTTTTGTTGAGGTTGTCCTGGGCGATGTTGTTATTGTTATTGTTGCTGCCGCCGGCGCGGTTGTTGATGTTGGTGCTGCGCTCTGAGAAGGGGGTTCGTTTGGTTGGGGTCACGACCCCTGCGGTGACGGGGGTTGCGGGTTCTCCCTTGGAGGGCGCCGGCGCCGGCGGCGGCTGCAGCTGTTGCTTCTTTTGCTGCTGTTTTTTCTCCTGCTTCTGATCTTTCTGCTGCGGATCCTGCTGCACTTTCTGCTGCTGATTCTGATTCTGAACATTCTGCTGTTGCTG
>JAZEWU010000042.1:758028-769927 GCA_036362915.1 Geotria australis
GCCCGTGTCTCAGCTTCCTCCTGCTAAATTGTTGCTGATTTTCCGTTCTCGGTCGTTGTTGACATGCCGTTCTCTCCGCAGCCTTGTGCAGCGCTTTGTGACCCTCGGGTGAAAAGCGCTATATAAATGCTGTTATTATTATAAATCCTCCTCTCTCCTTGTGTTTCCCTTTCCCCTTGCTGCTTACACATCCACCAATCAGCCTCCTTCTCCTCTTCATAATAATAATAATTTAACATTTATAACGCGTGGCACATATTCATTCACCGTCGAAGGTACTCATCGACGAGAGAACGACTCAGAGTCGTAGCAACGAAAAGCGCAGAGAGGCGGAGGAGGAGGCAGCCAGGCGGTTTTGCCGGCGCCGTATTGCCACTAGACACTGCTTCCTATATATTAAGATGTTATCGGTCAATTAATTAACGAGTTTTTTTTTAAGTTGTGGGAGAAAACCGGAGCGCCCGGTGGAAACCCACGCAGAACAGGGGGAGAAAATAACACACAAACTCCACACAGAAAGGCGCCCGAGCCGAGATTCGAACCCGGGGGTCTTCTTGCTGTGAGGCAGCAGCGCTGCTTGCCCCCCCCCCCGGCGTTGGTTGCCGTGACGACAGGCAGCCAGCCGATTGGCCGCGGCTCCGGTTGCCGAGGCGACGCAGCGTACGACGCGCGCACTTGAAAACGGCACGTTATTGACGGACGCGCGCTGAGGAAAAAACCGCGAACGGTGGCGTCGACACGGGAAAAATTGTCACCGGAAAAATTATAATCCATCCATCCGTTTTTTGAAAACCGCAAAAATCCCGTACAGGGTCGCGGTGAGCCGGAGCCTATCCCGGTAGACACAGGGCGCAAGCCAGGCGGATACCGAGGATGGGACGCCAGTCCATCGCAGGGCACCTGGGGCAATTTACTCGGTAGGCCAATTAACCTGGCAGCGTGTCTTTGGACGGTGCGAGGAAACCGGAGTGCCCGGCGAAAACCCACGCGGACACGGGGAGAGAACATGAAAACTCCACACAGAAAGGCCGCCGAGCCGGGATTCGAACTCGGGAACCTTCTTGCTGTGAGGCGGCAGCGCTACCCGCTACGCCACCGTGCCGCCAAAATAATAATAATTATATATTTTTCTAATGCGCGCATATTCTCCGGGCGCGTTGCACCCGTTGATTCGGAAGCGCGGAGACACTTGGTTTGTTGTGAGTCAGTGTTACCGGCAAGATTGTCGGTGGCGTTTTCACCGGCAACATCGTCGTCACCGGTGCTATTGCCACTCGATGTTTATAATTAGATGGATATATAGATGCGTATTATTATAGCGTAAAAATACCCAGCGAGCTTGCAAACTCTTTTTTTTCACGGGATTCCTGCGACACCAAAAACGCGGCGAGTTAACAAAAAAAATAAATGTAAAAATAACAAATGAACCAAACGAACAACCATCCATCCATTATCAGAAACCGCTAAATCGTATACAGGCTCGCGGTGAGCCGGAGCCTTTCCCGGTAGACACAGGGCGCAAGGCAGAGCTATACCCTGGATGGGACGCCAGTCCATCACAGCCAAACAAACATGACGATTCAAAATACATTCCGGCAACCGTTACCGATTGCTGCTCGTTTCGTGTGCGCGCTTACATAGGCGCTCGCTAACGGCACTTGACCCTACAGTCTGTTAAGGCTATACGGGGGATCTTTGTCTTTGTGTGTGCGTGTGTGTGTCTACACGCGCGTGTAATCCGTACCGGCTGCATAAATCTCGAACGGCGTGTTCGTGACGGCCTGGTCGTTACGCGCGTTACGCCGCTCCCCTCTAACGAGCGCGCGTGAAGATGACAGAGCCCCGTTATCCGCGTGCGATCCGAGAGCGATCCGAGAGCGTCGACACGCTCGCTCGCAGTACGCGTGTGTCTGTGTGTGGGGAGCGGTGGCGCAGTGGTTGGAGCGGTGGCGCAGTGGTTAGCGCGCTGAGCTACAAACCTGGCGACCCGAGTTCGAATCCCGCTCGCGGCCACCAACACCAGTGACGATTTTCCGAACCGTTCCTGGGCCTCCTCTAGGTCAGCCTCAAAATGAGTACCTAGTGCGGTGTGTAATCGTTGCCTCTAGGGAGACGAAGGCGGCCGGGCGTGGTGCTGGTCACCCATCCCCTCGTGTGCCGTGTCGGCCTTCATAGGTGCTCGCTAACAGCACTTGACCCTATTGTCTCTTAAGGCTATACGGGGGATCTTTGTCTTTATACTCCCACTGAGCGCGTGTTGCCGGGCCGTAACGATCCGCCGCCATCGATTCGATCAATCAGCGCATCGATCGCCGCCGCTGCCGCCGTCGTGCTATTTCGCCGATCCATCTCCGCGGAGGACGTGCCCGCGGCCGCGTTCCGCTCGCCGACGACTGCGCACGTCGTACTTTGTCGGTCGCGCGTCTTCAACGCTCTCCGGAATTGCGTGCGATTGGTTGACCAATCGTCCAAACGTAGGACCACGGGGCGATTGTGGTGCCTTTCTTCCCAAGCGCTTGCATTTTTGTTTACGCGGCACCTTCTGTGTCCGGCGTTTTGGTCTACGTCACCGTGTTAACCCGTAGCTCCCTCCTTTAGACTGCCGTTCGTTCCATCACTAGTCTTGACCACCGGCTGTTGTCTCTTCTCGTCGCTCGACGTGACGTCTATAACCTGGTTAGGCGTGTTTCTCTAAGTCAGGCCTTCTCAACATTTTTCACCTCAAGGCCCACTTGGGTCTGGTCTCCACGGACCGCTAGGTGTCACTCGCGGCTCGCCGATGGGTCGCGACCCACCGGTTGAGAGCGACGGCTCTGGAGCCGAGCGTTCCCCGTTCGGAGCGTGATTTCCGAGAGCGAGCCACCTCCGGCGTTCGTGGCTCGGTCTTCTTTTCCGAGCGCAGGCGGTTGGCGGTGGTCACGCCGCGGCTTCGGCGCAATGCACGCCGTGGACGCTTATCAAAGGCGCGGTGCGGATCGATGCGTCCGTAATGCCGCGCAGAGTCGCCCTTCACAGTTGATATTTGAAAACGGGAAAAGTAACGCGGTGATTTTCTTCTCCCGTGTTTTTCGAAGAACCGGGGACGGAGAAGAAATGTTTTTTTACATCCGACAGAGTACATCGCGAACGTGCGATGTGGAATAAAACGTCTGTGTCGGGGAGAGCAATCCCTGCGGATTCGAGTGAAGATGTTATTGAACCGGATTTAGTTGGATTGTGTCCAAGCGAATCCAATTACGACACCGTTCCGCGTTCAGTTTAATTCGAGACGACCATTGCCGGCGGCGAGAAGCTTGTCCCTTGGGCGGTCGTGATTGGTGGGACAAATTGTAGGTACTCCCATCTCTTTACAAGGCGTCCTGGCCGGTGGGGGATGATTAGGCCAAAGTATCCGCTCGGAGGGGGAGGCTTCGAGATGGCTTACGGAGGCCCCCCGTCCGCCGGCGGTGATGTGAACAAGTAGTTGCAGGCCTGCACCTTTATCTGTAGAGATGATGGTGGTGATGCGTGACCAGGTTTGAGCTTTTATTAAATCGTTGAGTGGCTCGGGCAGGTGCTGTGGGCTGACTGACTGGCAAGAAGCACCACCTGTTTGTTGTGTCGTAGGAATCCCGTTCTGAGCTTTCAAGCTCACTGGTTATTTTTCCGCTGTAATAAAAAACACCTATCATCTGTCCATTGTGCCATCATCACCACCATCACCATCACCACCATCGTTCTACCGAACATTCTACCAAACTGCGAATTCTACCAAACACTTCGAGGCCGAGCTGAAAGACAACGATGTCCAGAGGCTTGACCATCGTGCTGCTGCGAAGAATCGCAAATAAGAAGAAGACCACCATCATCATCATTATCATCAATTAGCCGTGATCGATCCACTGCTGGACGAAGAGGCCTATCGCAGCGCTCCATCTCCCCGCGCACGCCCCATCGCCCGTCTAACGGAGGCTGTCGGTTAGAGCCGTCCCTCCGTTTACGCCCACGCTGCGACTCGGTGTCATCATCATAATAATAGTAACAGCAACGGTGCGCGCTTTATCCGTCTTGTTTGCTTTATAACCCGGTGAGTGTTCGTGTTATTGCCGCTCTTGTTCAGCGTCAGTGATTTAATGCGGGACCATTTTTCCTCCCAATATTGATCAGAGATCGGAGGATGCGGAGGATGGGGAGGAAGGTAGTCGGATGAAGAGCCGCGGAACCCAGTAAATGTGGAAGGTTTTTTTCAATGTTGGTCCAACCACATACCAACGTTGGTTCAACATTGATTCAACGTTCAAATAATACTTTACAATGTGTGACACGTGGAGCAGAATTCGTTCCACGCCGAAGGTATTAGTTTGAAGAGAAAACGACTAAGAGGCACGGAGAAACCTCATAGAGGCGGGGGAAGGGAGCCACGCTGTTAGCCGGCGCCAACATTATCTGTACACTGCGTCAGGATTACGATGTTATCGGCCAATTAATGTGTTTTATTTTTAAAGTTGCGGGAGATAGATAGATGTTTATTATCACAGCAGAAAATACCCAGTGAGCTTTGCAAGCTATTCACCGGATTTCCTGCGACACAACAAACACGCGACTCGACGCAACAAACACGCGAATACCAGAGAACACGGAGGAAACCCGTGCAGAACGCAGGGAGATCAGGACCCTCTCTGTCTTTGAGAAGGAGGACGAGGCGAGGATGCTACACACCGCGCCGCAGCCCGTTTTGTCAACTCGACGCCAACGTTGGTCTAACGTTATTAATAATAATATCATTTATAGAGCGACTTTCGCCCAAGGGTCGCAAAGCGCTGCACAAGGCTGTGGCGAGAAGGGCATGTCAACAACATCAACGCAGATTAACTGAGAGTTGTGCGTCGAACCTGGGCGTGGAGGGGGAGCAGGGGGGCGGCGGTGTATTGAGTGACGCGATAGTTGATAAATATTGACTCCGTTATCTCTGCGTCTCGCCGTTATTAAAACTGGGGAGGTCTGGGGTCGGGGGATGGGATGGGGGTGGCGTCGTATCGACCGCCTGCTAGCGTGGTCGGCGTGGGAGCGTGCTTCACCAACGCGCAATTACCAGCGTGGTGAAGTATGGTCAAACACGGCCACGCGGCGTTGAGGGAGAGGGAGGCTGGCCGCCTCTATATCTCTCCCTGTCGCTCACTCTCCCTGTCTCCCTCCGTATTTGTCTTAAAGGAAGTGACGACCATCTTAGGGGACGCTGGCAGATTTTTGCCGCTATTAAGATTGCCAGTTTCACCACCTTTCAGTATATTCGAAGCAGCCTTAATCATTTATGTTTAGTTGCTTTGGTTTTTATTGTGTTTTTTCGTTGCTGACATGCCGTCCTCTTCGCGGCCCTTGTGCAGCGCTTTGTGACCCTTGGGTGAAAGGCACTATATAAATTGATATCGTTATTATTATTGACACAGGCGTGGCTGTGCGTGGTTACTCGCGGCGTGTTGACGTCGGCTCACTGTTGCCGGGCGCTCGGGATTGGTTAACAGCGCGCGAGATTCGGACGCGGTTCGGCATGCGTCGCAAAGCGATGCAACGTGGGGGAATCCGGGGCCCGGGGGTGGTCGGAAGAGGGGGGGAGGGAGGAGGCGAGGGGGGGTAGCGAAGGGAGCTGTGGGAGTCGCGCAAATTTGTGCGCGACGTGATTCTGAATTCACTCACACGACAGTCAGCAGCTGCTGCTGCCTCTGCCTCGCCGCTCGTCTGCGGTTCCAGCTCCTGGCGCCTCCGAGTCGTTCCCTCTCTCTTCCGCAGCGACGCGCGAATGTTGCGCATCGCAGCCTTGCAAAGCGGACGCCGATCGCTATCGTCACCGGTTCAGCCGGCGCGAATACCCCGCCCGATCATTGCCCAGGTTTATCGATACAAAGACATCGTAAATGCAACCACGTGACCGTTCACGCAGGCCGTTTACTCAGCGATGTCCTGGGTACCATGGACAGCTCCTGGCCTGGCGCCAGAAGAATCCGGTCTTTGGGCCGGACAGCGTCTTGGGACGAGTGCCGTTTGCGAGCGCGCGTTAAGGACGGCAGGGCACACGAGGGGGTGGGCGGCCAGCACCGCGCCCGGCCGCCTTTGTCTCCCAGTGGCCATCCATCCGTCCATTTACTAAACCGCTTGTCCTGGCGAGGGTCGCGGCGGCAGCAGTCCAAGGAGGGTGGGCCAGACGTCCCCTTTCCTCAGCAACAGATTCCAGCTCTTCCTGGGGGATTCCCAGGCGTTCCTTAGCCAGCCGAGTGATCTAATCCCTCCGGCGTGTCCTGGATCGGCCTCTATGTCTCCGCCCAGTGGGCCGTGCCTAGTAGACTTCCCGGGGGGAGCCTCCCAGGGCGGGTGGGGGCATCCTTAACAGATGCCGGGACCACCTCAACCGGCTGCCAGTGGCGATGTTTACAAACCGCACCGGGTACTTATTTGAGACCGAATCGATCTAAGCGAGGCTCGGGGCCGGTAACAACAAAACAAAATACTCCGCATCACTGGCGTTGGTCACGTGAGCGGGATTTGAACCCGGGGTTCACCGCGGTTCGTAGCTCGGCGCGCCGAACCGCTACATCACCGCTTCACACGCGACACCCTGCCTGCTCCTCAGAGCTTGTAAATATCTAATGCACGTGAATTTATTGGATGTGGGTGTGTGTGCATGTGTGTGCGTGCGTGCGCGTGTGGACGGAATGACAAAACGGCCACGCGCCGACTCTGTGTTTTAATCCAGCGTTGGCTGGCCCTGTGACGGACTGGCGTCCCATCCTGGGTATCGGCCTGCCTTGCGCCCTGTGTCTGCCGGGATAGGCTCTGGATCACCGCAGCCCTGTACCGGCTCATGCGATCGTCGGCGATCGGGGTACCAGGCTCTAACCGCGTGCCGATGCTCCCACGTTGTATGGTTAAGCATCCGGGTACAATCGACAGGTCGTGTGCGGTGGGGTAAAGTGTGGGCGCTCGGCTTTTTTTCTCCCCGAGACGTCAGGCCTGGCTTTGAAGAGTAGGCCGAAACACCCTCCTCGGTCTGGGGCCTGCCCGCCACGACAACGCGGCTTTTTTCTCCCGATAGCGGCTCAGAGGCGCTCGCCAAGACGAGTGCCGCTCGGCATTCCCGAGGTCCCCGGGACAGTTTGAATGTTTGATTTACGGGCGAATCGCCCTAAAATCAACCGACCAACCTCGCTTTGCCCGATTTGTAGGTGGTGTTGGGGGAGCTGGGGAGGGGGGGGGACGTCACCACAGCCCACCGTCATCCAATATTAATGTTCCAAAGAATCCAATTCCAGCGTGAGATTACGGCGCCCGACTTTTACTATTTAATTTTTATCTCTCCGACGCGTGGCATTTGCCCACATAATTCACCGGCAGCGGCGGTGGTAGCGGCGCTTTTCGAGCGAGCTGCCGGCGAGGAGATGACCGGACGGCACCGCGCCCTGCTGTGTGCCGGCGCGCCGCCCTCCCGTGACCTCCCGTGACCTCCCCTGACCTCCGCGACCTCCCGCGACCTCCCGCGACCTCCCGCGCCGTGTCCCCATAGCGGCCAGCGAGCCCGCGTCGCAACCGGCGCTCGTTTAAAAACGTAATAAAAATTGGTCTTTTTGTTCCTGGTAATGTTCTGTTCCCTCCCTTCCCTCCGTACCGCCGCCTTCCCCCCCGCCCAGCGATGTGCTGTCGGCGTCACGTCATGCGATGAAGGAATGGTTCGGAATTCACAATTCGGTCTGCGCGACCCTGCGGGTCTCTGTGCGAGTCTGTGGGTCTCTGTGGGTATCTGTGCGGGTCTGTGGGTCTCTGTGCGAGTCATTGGTGACTGGGCTGAGACCCACCAACTCGCTTCACTTGAGAACCCGATTTAATCGCCAGTAGTGGCTGGAACATAATGATAATAATAGCATTTGTAGAGCGCTTTTCACCCAAGGGTCACAAAGCGCTGCACAGGGCTGCGGAGAGAACGACATGTCAACAACGACTGAGAACGGTAAATCAGCAACAAGGCAGTCACGAGTGTCCGTGTTATGAACTCTGATCCCTGAGCCACCCAGTGGCCACCTCCCCATTTTTAAACTCCGTTTTAATCGAATCTGGGCTTTGCGCGAGCGACCGCGAGATGCAAGGGGGGGAGATGGGAGAGAGAGAGATTGCTGACAAATATCTTCTGCGAGACGGAACAATTAAAGAAGGGAACGGCGGCGTTTGAATTGATTTGAGCGCTCAAGCATTAACATTCCACGAGGCAGGCGAGCGGAGCAAGTGGAGCGAGCAGGCACGCTCACACACACACCCGCCGCTCGCTCACAACACGCTCAAAACCCCGTCACACACAACCCAAAGACAAAGATCCCCCGTATAGCCTTAACAGACTGTAAGGGGCAAGTGCCGTTAGCGAGTAATGCCTGTGAAGGTCGACACGGCACACGAGAAGGTGGGTGGCTAGCACCACGCCCGGCCGCCTTTGTCTCCCTAGTGGCGATGTTTACACGCAGCACGAGGTCACACACGCACACACAACACCGTCGCTCGCTCACAAAACCGGCCACTTCCAGCAAGCGAACCTCGCGTAAAAACAAATCGTAAAAAATGAAATAATACGACTTGTTCTCCGCGAGTCTCTCTGCGGCGAGCGTTAGCTCTTGTCTGCGCGCGAGGAATTTTCTCGAATGGGTTTTAATTGACGTAACGTGGCGCTCGGGGGTATAAATAAAACAATTTCACCCCCCACCCAACCCCACCCATGGGTAATTTTCGTAAATTACACATTCGAGTCGTATTTAAAATTGAGATCTTTTAAAAAAAAAATATTCATACAGAGAGACGGATAGATCGATAGATGCTTATTATTACAGCAGAACAATACCCAGTGAGCTTGCAAGCTCTTTACGGGGCTCCTGCGACACAACAAACATACAAGTTGCTGACAATAATTAGAATATATACAAGATTCATAAATAACCCAAAAAGAGAGAAGTTTCCGCTGCGCTCGAGGGGGAAGCATCGCGGCTCGTTGACTCAATGTTTTTCGTAACGAACCAAGTAAATTCGGCGCTTCCCCCGAAAACCCGCCGGTTCCCTTTTCGAACGGACGACGCGCGGCTTCGCTCGTTGGGCATGACCGAACTCGGCACGGCGGGTGGCGTCGATGCGCTGGCACCGTGTGGTGCCCGCGCGCTCTCGACCCATCGCACGGGAAGGCCCTGCCGTGTTTCGCCAACGCGGCCCGCGGCGGATTCGCTGCGGCGCGGCGGCGACCGCTCGACTCCGGAAGGAACCGTTGAGCTGTGTTGCTCTTTTTAACCGTTGTCCGGCGGGGTTGGGATAAGCACGTTGCAACGTCTCAGGGCACCGGGCGGAGGGGGGGGGGGAGTCATGATAATTAACATAGGCAGCAGCGTGGGTTTGGACTGTGGGAGGAAACCGGAGTAGCCGGCGATAAAAACCCACGCGGACACGGGGAGAACGTGCACACTCCACACAGAAAGGCACCCGGGCCAGGATCTTTACCGTCGCCTGCTAACCGAGCTGGCGGCGATGAATATATTTTATGGTTAATCCGAGCGGCAGTATTAACCGGGGCGGTCCGACGGGCTCGAACCGCGAGCGTCTCTGCAGTGGCCGTGATTGGACGGATTCCGCCGCGTGTAACGCGTGTCGCCTTCACGGACGCACTCGCGCGTTAATTTAACGCAACGTGAAATAGACGGTGATCGCTAACATTCGATGGCGGTCAAGGTAGAAGCGTTCACGTCGCCATCCCTGTCAGGTAGTACTTGGTATTGCCTGCGAATTCTACCAAACACTTCGAGGCCGAGCCGAAAGACAACGATGTCCAGAGGCTGACCATCGTGCTTACGAAGAATCGCAAAGAAGAAGACTAACATTCGATCCCTTCCTCCATCCCCTCCGTCACTGACTCTCTACAGGCACCCGTCCCTCCCTCAATCCCACCCCGCCTCCCTCAAATCGGAGCTCCATCCATCGCTCAATCCCTCCTACGCTCTCTCCACATAGCCCTCCATCCCTCTCACCCTCCGTCTCTCCTGCAATCCCTCTCACCCTAAATATCTCAATCCCTCCCCGTGTCCCTCCGTATCGCCCTCCTTCCCTCAATCCTTCCCTCCCGTCCTCCCTCAGTCCTTCCATTCATTCCTCCATCCATCCCACCATCTCTCCCTCCCCCTCTCAATCCCTCCCTCTCTCAATCCCTCCCCGCCTTTCTCTTTATCGCAATCCCTCAATCCGTTCCTCCGTCCCTTCGACCTTTCAGTGTATTCGAAGCAGCCTTAATCATTTATTTTTTGTTGCTTTGGTTTTTATTGGGGTTTTTTTCTTTCGTTGTTGACATGCCGTCCTCTTCGCGGCCCTTGTGCAGCGCTTTGTGACCCTCGGGTGAAAGGCGCTATACAAATTGATATTATTATTATTAATCCCTCCATGCATCCCTGCCTTCCTAAGTCACTCCCGTCATTCCTCCCTCCATCCATTCTTTCCTCCCTCTCTTAATCCCATCCTTGCCTCCATCCTACCTCCCTCATATCTCCCTCTCTCAATCCCTCCCTCCCTCCGTCCGTCTCGCCCCCGGGGGAGGTTCAGGAGGTCGTGATGAAGTCACGTGACCCGGCGGTCAGGTAACCGCTGATGGAGCCCCGAGGACAGGCGCCGTCAATCCTATTGATGGAGCTTTCTTCACCTTTTTCTTTTTGTTTATCGCCACAGCTGCCGACACCCCCCCCACCCCCCATCCTCCCACATCGACCATACCTCAACCCCTCTCGCCTCCCCCCACCAACACAAAGACAAAGATCCCCTCTATAGCCTTAACAGACTGTTGGGGGGCAAGTGCCGTTAGCGAGCACCTATGAAAGTCGACACGGCACGCGATTGGGGTGGGTGACCAGCACCACCCCCGGCCGCCTTTGTCTCCCTAGTGGTGATGTTTACACACCGCACTAGGCAATAATAATAATAGCATTTTATATAGCGCCTTTCACCCGAGGGTCACAAATCGCTGCACGAGGGCCGCGGAGAGAACGGCATGTCAACGACAGAAAAAAAAAACAACTAATAAAAAAAACAAAGCATAGAGGGATGGTAGGGAGAGAGGAGGAGGTGGAGGGGGAACTTAATCCGTGGTACTCCACGGGAATGTTCTGCTCGGAATCTAATTCAGATGAAACCCGCTTTTTTGTTTGTGTTTGAATCCCACGCCGCCCTTACCCTCCGCGCCACAAGCGCTGGGAACACATTCGTCGATAAAGTTAAATAAAACAAAAATACCTCCCGTCCGCGGTAGCGCTGCCGCCTCACAGCAAGAAGGCCCCGAGTTCGAATCCCCGGCTCGGGGGCCTTTCTGTGTGGAGTTTGCATGTTCTCCCCGTGTCCGCGTGTGTTTTCGCCGGGCACACCGGTTTCCTCCCACCGTCCAAAGACATGCTGCCACGTTAATTGGCCTAATGAGTAAATTGCCCCAGGTGCGCTGCGACGGACTGGCGTCCCATCCTGGGTTTCCTGCCGTGCAACGCTGGCTCCTATCTCTAACGCTCGAATAGATAGATGTTTACTTATTATTACAGCAGCAAATTCCCAGTGAGCCTGCAAGCTCTTTGCTACAACAACAAAAAGAGGTCGAGAGCTATAGCCGCCACGGTATCTCCTCACCTGGCGATTCGTCGCGCTAACCGGCCGCCTGACTGATCGCCCATCGACTGAAGATCTTAACTGGTCGACAGTTGAGGGGTCGGTGCGTCGGGGGTGTGGTGGGAGAGGCGGGGAGAGAGACGCGGGGCGACTGATGCGGTGGACGGCTCCGGTCGGAGCTACGGTCAATCTGTAAAAGAAAAATAATTACTCCGCAAGCGTTTATCAATAAACGCTGACGTCTCGTGATGACTCCCCCCGCTAGCCACGC
>JAZEWU010000042.1:942249-953435 GCA_036362915.1 Geotria australis
ACCGGAGCACGGCGGGGTTGGTGTGGCCGGCACCACCACGCCCGGCCGCTTTTGTCTCCCCATTACTGACGATAACCCACGCCACACTGGGTGCTCGCTTAAGGTCTGAGTTGACCTCGGACAACACTGGGACCGAGTTATTTAGCGTAACATAACGAGAGGTAAAGGTGTAATTGTTTACTCTTGCAACTGCGGGCAGAACCCCAGTCCAGGAGGGGTGTTTTGGCCAGCCGTCGTGGTAGAGTTGCGATTACCTACAGTTTACCCCACCGGACGCACCCGACGGGCTAACCCGGTGTTCCCATTGCTCCGACCGGGCGGACAACAGGACCGAATCGAACCGGCGATTTGCAAGCCGAGGATCGCGATACGCCAGCGATGCGCTCGCCGTACCGCACGCCGAGACGAACCGCTCGGGACACGGGCCGCGTTCGAGCGTGACGCGCGCAGCCGTCAATTGTCAGACGCGCGCGGAGCCCGCTGGCGGGCGAGGGAGCGAGCGCGGGGAGGCAGACAGATCAACATCGCCGGCGCTCGAGCCAAATCACACGCATGTGCGCCGCGTTTCGCTCGAAAACAACAAAATCCCGCGGAGATGAGTGGCTCCGGTTTGCCTCCCCCGCCCCCCCGCGAGCTGGGATTCAGGTCTCGAGAGCCGTCGTGAGACCGCGACTCTCTCTTTCTCTCTCGCTTTGCTCTCCCCTCTTTTTCCCCCCCCGGCGTTTCCCGGTAAAGCCTAACGTGCGTGTCCGTGTGTCTGCCTGTCTGTCTGTGTGCACTGAGGGCGGAGGAACGATGCTTACAACGGCGGGCCGAGCTAAATCTGAGCAATTTGGCACGATGGGGAGCGCAGGTGGTGCCCCGGCCAGTCATCGCAGTCAGTCAACCCGTGACAACCGGGTCTGTCCCGTGACCTCCTGTCGGCGAGCCTTCGACACTCGGCGTGACCTCAAGGTGCAGTTGGCCTGGCACAGGCGCCGTGGTGCCGTCACCGCCACTTAGTGGCGAATTGGCGGTTGTTGTTGTGTTGAGTTGCGGTTAGCGTTCTGTGCTGCAAACCCGGCGACCTGAGTTCAATTCCCGCTCATGGCCAATACCGGTCTTTGTACATGGCTGTAGTTCTGGTCACATAATGCATGTTTGTGTGTGAATGTGTGATAGGTGGAGCGGTTGGCACAGTGGCTAGTGCACTGCCCTATGAACCCAGCCAACCAAGTTCAATTCCTGCTCCTGACCAATAACAGCGGCTAATACGTGAACTGGTTCTGGGGCCTCCCCTAGGTCGACTCAGCACTAAATTAGTTACCAAGTACCGTGTGTAAACATCAGCATTGGGGAGATAAAGACGGCCGGGCGCGGTGTTGGCTACCCACCCCCCTCGTGTGCCGTGCCCGCCTTCACAGGTGCTCGCCATCAGCACTTGCCCCGATGTTCTGCAGGGCTAAACGGGGGGATCTTTATCTTCGGTTACGAGGACAAGTCCCAGCTTGACAGGTAATGCAATTACGCACGCTTTCCCCACACAGGAAGGCGGCGCGGCGGCGCTCGTAAATTTAAAACGCGGTGCTGCCGCGGCGCTTTTTCCTTCGAAAGTACGAGCCAAGAGGGCTTTATTTTTCATTTCGTAGACTTCGTCGTATGTGGCTCTGTCTGGTGGTGGTGGCGACGATGGCGATGATGTTGCTGCGTCTGAAGTCAGCGGACGGTGCATCTAACCTCCCACGAACGCCCGCGCGCGTCAAACAGTTCCGATCGTCGTTAAAATTAACGCGGATTCGGTTAACGCGCATCGATCCGTCGCTTTTCGCGGGAGCGGATAGTCGACTCCGTAACGATCGACGAATCGAATATCAAATATTAACCAGAATCGATTCGATTTGGAAGCCACCTTGAAACAGTGGATCTCAGAGCCATGTGCAGATAAAGGAGGAATATTAGTCAGAGACAGGGCAGAATGACTAGGACTTGCGAGGAACCGCAGAGAGGTGGGGGAGACAAAAGGCAGCCACGCTGTAAGCTGGCGCCAACATTTCCCAGACACTGCGTCCTTTATGTGACGTGACGTGATCGGCCGAATAGACCGATGGAGGACGAGAGAGGGGAGGCCGGGTTGCACAGGTGTGCGGTATTTAAGTGAGAATTAAGTCTCCCGTCGACTGTGAGCCCCTGGCCTTCAACGGGCAGGAAACTTCAGAGCCTTGGTGCCGCTCAGGCAAAACCTGGTGCTCACCCCGGGTGATCTGTATCTGTGGGATTGTGAATGGATGGATGGATGATTATTATTACAGCAGTCTGAACTAGGGGACTTACCCGCCGCACTTTAACCCCAGCGCCATGAGAGCGGACTTGAGTCGATCCAGACCCAGGGAGGCCAACTCCTGTGAAACAACAGCACGCAGAATCCACATGAGCCTCTGGCTGGCTGCTTGTTGTGACGGTGGCCACGGCTAGGTGGCGAGAGCGGCGCCGTGTGTGGTGCCCGTGTGGCGGTGCCCGCGTGTGCGGTGCCCTCACCTCCCAGGAGGAGAAGGCCGAGAGGTCAAGGTGGGCTCCCGAGTGAGCCAGCGCGCTGCTCGTCTCTTTCTGCACGCGACAAAACGCAGGCGTCACCGGTTAAATCGCGGGCCGCCGGCGTGGGTGAGCGAGCGCCCAGTTTGCAAGCACATGTCACGGCTGGTATGGCACAAGATGGGTGGCGTGATTATTAAGCACAACGCCAGTCTAACTTTGCCTCCGCGTTGTGAGGGTCTGTACCGGCACGGCACTATAACTTATGTACAGACGATGCAACGAGTACAAAAACTTTAGCAGAAGTCCGTGTTGCTGTTAGGGACTAACCTGTGTTGCTGTTAGGGACTAACCCGTTAGAAAGCCAGCCACATTTATCCAAATATTGCTCCAACAAAACTCGGGAGACACAACCCAGAGTAAACGTGACTATTTGCCAAAAATGCCAAACTTATTTCGTGTCGCCGCTAAAATAATAATAGCATTTTATAAAGCGCCTTTCACCCGAGGGTCACAAAGCGCTGCACAACGACAGAAAAAAAACAACTAATAAAAACCAAAGCAACTAAAATTTAAATGATTAAGGCTGCTTCGAATACACCCGCCGGCGTCCATACTAGGTGATTCTCTGAGCGAAGAGGGCTGCTGTGTGACAAGTGGGAACGTGTGGGACACTCGGGCTAGGGGGGGAGGGATAGCTAGATAGACGTTTATTATTACAGCAGCAAAACACCAAGCGAGCTTGCAAGCTCTTTGCGGGTTTCCGCATTGACACGACAACAAAAAAGCGCGTACAGGCCAGCCGGGGAACGCTCCAATGTCCCACTTCTTCTCGAGATCCGCCTGGATCTTTCCGAAAAGCTCGTTCTGGTCCAGCAGCGGCTTCACGCGGTCCGTGTAGTCCTGCAGGTACTCGAGTACCATGTCCAGATACCTGCGGCCACACGCGCGCGGGAGACGGATTGGTGGAGGAACCGGTAAGTCGGTGGTTCTCAAAAGTGTGCACGGCAGAGCTCCGAGGAAGCCGTGGTTAATTCACAGGGGTGCCGCGGAATAGATGTTTATTATAGATAGATGTTTATTATTACAGCGGAAAAAAACACAGTGAGCTTGCAAGCTCTTTACGGGACTCCTGCGACACAACAAACATGCAAATATTCCAAATTACCAATGTATTCCAGAAATGTTCTGACTTTGGGCGCCGTTTAAAAAAATCCTGATACGCTAAGGGGCGCCGTGAACCGAGAAAGTTTGGGAACCGCTGCAGTGAGTGAAGTTCACCGAAATAGTCACCGTGGTATTAGCGTCAGCAATAGTAATTAGTAAACGCTTTAAACGCAATAGATAGATGCTTATTATTACAGCAGAAAACACGCAGTGAGCTTGGAAGCTCGTTGCGGGATTCCTGCATTGACACAACAAACACGCATTCCTCTGTGTGGAAGATTAGGATTTTCTCCACGGCAGAATGCGTCATTTTAGTCGCACACAGAACGCGGCGGGCACACAACCCACCGCTTGTACTCCGTGTTCTTGCGTTCACGAGGCACGTCGAAGAGCTGGTCAAACGTAGACAGGTACGTGATGTAGTCGATTTTCTGTCAAAAAAACAATGAGAGGGGTGCAAACGATTACGTGCGGGAGTGCGCGAGACGTTAATACCGTGAAACACACGTGATGTAAACACTAAAAAGCGCTGCTATTGGCTGAGAAGCTACCCAAGCGGCATTTGTTTGCATCGCCGATTGGCTGCTGCGGCACCCACGCTCACGCGCAGCCATATCCTAACACGTATAGTAACGTGAAATTTGATCATAATGTGATACTAATGTTATTATATAGCGTATATAGTAAAGTAATTTCAAAGTATTGTGAGGCCATCGTAAAGCGAGGGACCACTATAATCCACGGCTGTTCCTGCCATGTGCCGCTAGCCTCATCGCAGCCCAGCCGACTTCGGCAGTTCCACAAATCTGCACGCGATCCGCCGACCCTCGCGCTGGATCGCAGGCGAGCGCCGCCGCAGCCGCTCCCGAGCTGCAAGCGAGCGACTTCTCCGCTGCTAGGTTGGAACACGAGGAGGGGAGAGCAGACGACTCGCCGGCAAAGAGACCTCACCTCGGCTCCCTTGAGGTTGATGAATTTGAGGTAGCAGTTGTGAAGGTCCAGGTTCTTGCCGTAGCCTTCCTCGTCGGTGAACTCGGCCATATCTGAAAAGTAAAAAAATCGCCGTCAACTCCGTCAGGGATTTACTTCACGCGGAAATGTTGTCCGGGTCACCGTGCGGACTGGACTAGGTGGCACGTGACTCGGTCGCCGCAGCCATAGCGACTCGGATACTGGATGTGGTGTATCGGTTGTAGATATTAAGTGCCGCTGAGCAGGGCGAAACCAGCTTAATGTCCTGATGTTGGCTTTCACGGTTCAATGGGCGAGAATTGCTTTCGAGAGCTGTTCTTTTGGGATAGCGGTATTACTGAACGCTCCCCCTCTCTCGTTCGCGACGTTTCGCCTCCCACGTTGGGAGGCATCCTCAGGCGTTCGCCTCCAACGTGGGAGGCGAAACGTCGCAAAGGAGAGAGGGGGGAGCGCTCGACACGGCTATCCCGAAAGAACAGCTTTGAAAAGCAATTCTCAGAACCAGCTTGAATGAAACCCCAATCCTCGTTTTTAAAATGTACGCACCTCCACCTGCAATTACATTTCGACGGTGTAAGTAGATTTCGCACTGCGCTCCGAATCCGGCGAGCTAAGTTTAATTCCTGGCTATAGCGGACAATCGTGGCGACGCGTTGTCAAACAACGCCCGAGACCGGCGCAGAGTCGGCGAGGCCTTCATCCCGCGGACGGTTTACAACGAGGTCCGGAACGATTCGATATTTTTTCCGCGTGCGGCATCGGAATCATTCCACGGCCGCCTCGATTCGGTCGCCGCGGTCCGACGGGCTCGCGGTCCGCGTCTCCGCGATGCGTACTTTGCGCTTCGTCCGTGGGATTCTCGCGAGCCCTAGCCAGCTCGTCGAACTCCACCGACATCGGAATGTAGATCTGCAGAGCGACACGGTCACGCACGCGCAAGAGACAACGACGCTCAGTACAAGCCAATTGGTGTGGCACCTACGACGGCCGAGCGCGGCACACGAGGAGGTGGGGCGGCCCTACCTCGTTGGGGTGCTTCTTGTGAAATTCCTTGATCTGCCGCAGACGGTTGTAAAACTCTCCGAACTCGTTGGGTCCCGAGAGGGCGTTCACCTCCTCCTTGCGGAGCCTGCCGACAGGTAAACGCGCGGTAAAAGCGCGCGTTACAGCACCGTAGCGAGACGACGTCGGGCGTGGGAAAGCGTGGATCGGTACCGCAAGTCCGAGTAACATTCACGTGTAGGGTCCTCGTGAAAAGAAGGTTTTGAGACCGTGTAAATAAAATGCAATGTTTGTTTAACTATTTAACTCACCCGTCTTTATCTTCGTAGAGGTCTCGCAAGGTGCGGCTGACCTCCATGTACCTCTGTAACACAAAGTTCAAGTCAACCTTTTGTTTAATTTTAATCATCACAATGAAACACATAAACAACCTTCGGTGTCTTCACATAAAAGTCACATATGTTGTAATTTTAACCGGTGGCATTTATATAAGCAGCATATGCTGGAAAGGTTTAGGACCTTCTGGGTCTCGTGAGCTGCTCGGTTGCCAGATGTTATTGGGCAAGTTGACCAAGTATAGTGGATCCTCATTATACAATGCTGTGGAGTAATCCACTGCTGGATGAATGAGTTAGGACTCCGGTAAACGGATGTGGAAAACAGCCGACAGATTTAGAAGTTTTTTCCGCAGCAGTGGATTTATGAAGGCTGATCGTGATGATGATAAGTGTCGAATTAACTAACGCGAATGGTGAAGGCAGACGAACAGCACTTACATCCAGCAGCACTCTGAGGCGGTGGTCGGAATTGATCTGCTCCCGTGTCTGAGAACACAAAACACACAAAGTAATGATGTAGATTTTCACGGCTCGATGCATGAGAAATTTTTTCCAAAGCTGTTCTTTCGTGATAGACGTGTCGAGCGCTCCCCCTCTCTCAGTCTCGGGACACCTGAGGATGCCTCCAACGTGGGAGACGGAACGTCGCGGAGGAGAGAGGGGGAGCGACACGGCTATCCCGAAAGAACAGCACTGGAAAGCAATTCTCAAAACCAGCTTAAATTAAGCCCCCAATCATTATTTAGCTCATCACAACACGCAAAAACTAAAAAATCGACAACCACCGACCCAACAGCAATAACCGACTTCCCATACCCCCCCCCCCCCCCCCCCCGGGAGTGCCAAGAAGCCCTTGCAGGCTGGGAAACAGTCTCGGACCGTGCAAGCAATTACGAAACAATACGAGCGGATCAAACATCTGGACGCGACCACATCTCAATCGTACGCCGGGCAGCGGCGATGGCAGCAGCGGGTGGGGCGCGCCAGTAATTCACAACACGTGTCTGGAGCTCACTAGACCTCCGAACTTCCCATGGGCTGCAAGGCTGCACCTACCCTGGCTTGCCCACGAGATGGCGAGTGTGGACTGCTCTCTGTGTTTGGAGTTCATCTGTGTGGGATAACGCGGCGGTTCCCAAGCCGTGGCTACGCGGACCCACTAGTGGTAAGTCAGGATATTGCAGTTGGTTCGTGAATTTATTTTAAATCGTATAGTAATAATAAAAGTTGAAAATTATAATTAATTTATAGTCAGAAACCGCTTAATGCTGTACAGAGTGAGCAGGAGCCTACCCCGGCAGACATAGGGCGCAAGGCAGGGCTATACCCAGGATGGGACGCCAGTCCATCACAATGCACCGTGGGGCAATTTAGTCAGCAGGCCTATTAACCTATGCAGCAGCAACATGTCTTTGGACTGTGAGAGGAAACCGGAGTGCCCGGCGAAAACCCACGCGGACACGAGGGGGAGAGAACACGCAAACTCCACACAGAAAGGCCCCCGAGCCGCTAGGATAGCAGAACGCTGCTTTTTTGTCTATTAACTTCTCACCGACGCCTTCTTCAATAGCTGCTCCTTGGCCATCGTGTCCATGAGCCGCTCCCGCTCCTCGTGGTAGCGCCGCTGCTGGTCCAGGATCGTGTCCATGGTGTCTCGGGTTGAGGAGGACACTCGGGAGACTCGGGCGGGGACAACACGCGGAGACTACTAGGGAGACACACACACGGAGACGCGGTGACACAGTGAACGGAAACCCCGGGACGAACGCGGAGATAAAGGAGCAAGCCGCCGACGGTGACCGCTCCGGGAGCTGTGCGGAGACAAGCAGAGACGCACCAAGGGGAGACACGAAGGGAAGACGCTAAGAGACCCGGGTAGAGAAGAGGCGACCACACGGAGCGGGGGAGATACACGGGGGAGATAGCTGGAGACACCGAGTCTCACAAGGCGAAACCACACGGTGTAGGCCTCACACGTTTCGCAACGATTCACGTCGCCAAACGCCCCCAGAGCACCGACAACATTCCAGAGCGATCGGTTGGTGCGGCAGATTCTGACCTGGAGGCGTTTAGTGAATGCGCTGCTGTTCTCAAATGTTGGCTGCGTGTCGGCGTGCGCCCGGTGACGTCTGCACGCGTGAGGCACCGCGGCCATATTGAGTAGGGAAAGAGAACCAAGAATTGAACACGATTACCAATGAACAATTTGCTCTTAAATGTATAAACGACGTTTCGGGTAATGGTCCTTGGGCGGCAGGGTGTCTATGCAGCGGTAACACCTGGAGTTTGCGTGTTCTCTCCGTGTCCGTGTGGGTTTTGCCCGGGTACTCCGGTTTCCTCCCACAGTCCAAAGACACGATGCTGCCACCCACTCACCCATTCAACCATTCATCCACCCACTCACCGACCCACTCCAGTTTCCTCCCACAGTCCAAAGACAAGCTGCTGCCTAGGCTCATTTTCCTGCTGACTAAATTGCCCCCCGGTGCCCTGAGATGTTGTAACTTTCTTACCCCTCCACGATGGACAACTGTTAAACCGAGCTACATAGCTCAACCGCTCCTTCCAGCTTAAATAATAAATAATTGACAAGCCACTTGCCTGGCTAATTTGCATGGGAACGCCGCGGTGCGTGAACGTATGCATGCCTTAGTTACCTATTGGTAGCTATTGAGTAACAGACAGAACCGTTACACAATCAGAAAGTATTACCAGTCAACTCGTTGGTTTGAGAAACAACACTTAGTGGAAAAGTAATTAACACTAAGGATTCTTCAATGTAATTATAAACTCATTTAAAATAATGAATCAAATTCATTTGTAAATGAGTTATATTTGTGAACTTTTAAATACTATTTATAAACAATACTGCCGTTTTATTTAATGTAAAAAAACCTCACTATTTTAAGCGTGCTAATTGTAGGTTGTCACGGCTCTATGTATGAGAATTGCTCTCAGGAGCTGCTCTTTCGCGATAGCCGTGTCACTGAGCGCTCTCCCTCCTTCCTTCGCGACGTTTCGCCTCCCACGTTGGAGGCATCCTCAGGCGTTCTGATGCTGAGTGAAGGCATTCTCACGACGTGAAAACCTACATCAGTACATCATCATTGTCGGAAACCGCTTAACCCCGTACAGAGTTGCGGTGAGCCGGAGCATACCCCGGCAGACACAGGGCGCAAGGCAGGGGAACACCCAGGATGAGACGCCAGTCCAGCACAGGGCACCGGGGGCAATTTAGTCTGCAGGCCAATTAACCTATGCAGCAGCATGTTTTTGGACTGTGGGAGGAAACCGGAATACCCGGTGAAAACCCACGCGGACACTGGGAGAGAACATGCAAACTCCACATAGAAAGGCACCCGAGCCGGGATTCGCACCCGGGACCTCCCTGCTTTGGAAAACAATTCGAATTAATAATAAAAAGATTACTAATTATAACGCGCACAAATTCCCCGCCCAGCCAAAGCGAGACCCAACACACGTCGTCCTCTCCCCACCCAAGATGGCCACGCTGGCTTCAGAGTGGCTGAATGGGTTGGCGCGCAGGACGAGGTGGTGAGGTGGTTGTTGGTGGTGGTGGAGTTTTGCTTGAATGTCGATGGAAGACGTCTATTTTAGTTAAAGATTTAACGTACAATTTGTTCTTCTTCTAAATATTCCCTTTAAAGTGTAGGCGAATATGGCGCTCGAGTCTCGAGTGGCGCAGGACGAGGTTAAGCGGGAGCCAGAGAAGCCCATTGACAGAGAGAAGGTAGTGCGACTCACAGATGTGTGTGTGTGTATTCGGGGAACACTTGCCCCCTCCTGTTCATGTCTATACGGGGGACCTTTGCCTTTACATTTGCGCGTCTGTGTTGTGGAGCAGTGGTGCAGTGGCTAGCGCACCGCGCTACGAATCCGGCCAACAAATGATTGATTAATTTGTTATTGTACCGATGTAGGTGTTCACGGCTCGATTCACGATGGTTGCTCTTCAGAGTTGTTCTTTCGTGATAGCCGTGTCACTGAGCGCTCCCCCTCTCTGCCTCGGGACGTTTCGCCAAGATGATGCTTCCAACGTGGGAGGCGAAACGTCGCGAGGGAGAGAGGGACGTCGCTCGACACGGCTATCCCGAAAGACCAGCTCCGAAGAGCAACCATCATTTGTTACTGTCAATTCGCGTGTCCGTTGTGTCGCATGAATCCTGTAAAGAGCTTGCAAGCTCACCGGCTATTTTTCTGCTGTAACAATAATAAAAACGATAATATGACTCGCCCTACTATGGACTGGCGTCCCATCCTCGGTGTTCCCCTGCCTTGCGCCGTGTGCCTGCCGGGATAGGCTCTGGCTCACCGCGACGCTGTACAGGATTAAGCGGTTTCAGAAACTGGATGGATGGATTAATATGAGTGTTATTGTCGCTGTGCCACCACCGCCATCAGACTTGCCCGCTGCTCCTGCGCGTGTTTACGAGTAAGACCGGGCGGCATCACCGCACCGATGAGTTTGCTCGTGGCAGCGCGCCCACCTCCGAGCTGCAGATTTACACCTGGTGAGCAACGCACCACCCGCAACACGATTATTATGTTGGACAGCGTATTTACAATGAAGGTACGTACATCCGCGTGGGTTTTCGCCGGGTACTCCGGTTTGCTCCCAGAGTCCAAAGGCGTGCTGCTGCCTAGATTAAATTGGCCTGCTGACTAAATTGTCCCCCGGTGCCCTGTATCCCTCACCCAAGGCTGCCACATGCCACGTGTGTGTGTGTGTGTGTGTTTGCGGTGACTGTGTGGCCTCAAGGTGCATATGGCCTCTCTCCGTGGCCCTTGTGCAGCGCTTTTTGCGACCCTCGGGTGAAAGGCGCTCTATAAAATGCTGTTATTATTAGTGGCGAAAGACGGTTGTTGTTGTTGGTGTGTGTGTGCAGGTTGGATGCCACGCTGAAGGAGCTGACCAGCCTGGTGAAGGAGGTGAACCCAGAGGCTCGCAGGAAGGGAACTCACTTTAGCTTTGCCATCGTCTACCCAGACCCCAAGCGGCCCGTGTACAGGTGACGAACCCATCATTCTGACGTTCATTGCAAGGAGTGCGTGGGATGTCCTCTATCGCAAAGGGTTCAGTCGCCCAGTTCACGATTGATCACGAGATGGCCTGGTGGTTCAGAAGTCAGAGCGCTGAGATCCTGGCTTTAGAATTCAGTCGACACCTGCGATTGAATC
>JAZEWU010000042.1:954174-966629 GCA_036362915.1 Geotria australis
TCTGTGGGTCGCTGTGCAAGTCCGTGGGTGTCTGTGCGAGCCGTTGGGTCTCTGTGAAAGTCTATGGGGTGCTATGGAAGTCTGCAAGTCTACGGGGCATGAGACTCGATAGTTAGCTGAGTGTTGTTTATTCACCCAGCAAAGCCTCGCTGAGTCTCAAGACTCGTTCAGATTTCTGCCACATCGTAACGTCTGTTCAGTGTATTTTATTTTTAATACGGAATACGCAGTGGTTCGCTTGTGCAAGGAGAACACAAGTACCCCGGGAAGACCATACGAGGGGAGAAACACCCAAAGCTCCGTACAGATAGATTCAAGGATCTATCGCTGTTATTGCTGGCCCACGTTGTTAAGGAAGGTCAAATGACGTTCATGACCAGCCCTGCTTGGGGGGGTGGCCGTCATCCAGCAGTAGATTTACAGCACTGTAAATTACTCATTATTCTTACTGTACTACATCGGCATTAATTACACGTTTATTATTATGATTATTATTCCTACGAATTCACCAGTAGCGGTGAATCAAGTAAATGTGTTAATGTTAACGGATACACGCAAACGTTTTGAAGTTTGTTGGAGTCTTGTCAGTGTGTCAAAACATTTGCTTTATTGTACTGATGCAGGGTTTTCACGGCTCAATTCATGACGATTGCTCTTAAAAGCTGTTCTTTCTGGATAGCCGTATCACTGAGCGCTTCTCCCTCGACACGGCTATCAGGAAAGATCAGCTTTGAAGTGCAACCATCATTTGCTTTAATCGTGAAAATGACGCGTTCGGTCGTCACACAGCACGTTATCGGCGCTCTTACTGAACCATAAACCGCGTGTCGCTATCTCTCTGACGTCAGTCTGCGATTTACAACGCGCTGCGCACACGTGTCGTGCACATAAAGCGTATTTCCACCGTTGTGAAACCCGCACGCCTTTACGGCCGTCGTGGAAACAGTCGGCCACTGAAGCGGTCTTACGCGAAGTAAATTTTAGTGCGGCGAGTTAACTCTTTTCGTTGAATAAGGACGTCAGGCTTGTCTCCTCACTGCCACGGCAGCAAAAATGTAAACAACAGCGAACTCGGCTGTCCGATGGTTGTTTTCGGGTTCGAATAGCGCGGCTTGTTCAGAAGATTGTCCGACGTTTCGTTCGGCTGAGGGGGGTGGGGGGCTTCTTCGCGAGAGAGTTCCGGCGCGTGGAGCGGAGCATCCGACATCATGCCGACACGCGTGTACAGGCAGTGCCCGGGTTACGAACGCCCGACTTACGAACGCCCGTACTTACGTACCGACCTCCGTAAAGCCTATTACAAAAAATCGAGTTCCACGCAATGGTTCGTACTAACGAACGGGCAGGCTACTTTGCGCGACGCTCAAAACACTGCGCGTTTTCGCCGGTTTATTATTATTACTGTATTATTATATTTAAGTAGTTTTAGGTAAAATATATACTGTATACTAAGACAAACGTTTGACTAATTCACGCTAGATGTGAACCGTGCGTACCTGTTCCGACTTGCATAGAGAAATGCGACTTACAGGCAGACTTAAAAACGCAACTCGTTCGTAACCCGGGGCATTGCCTGTACAGTCTGAACACACGCAGCGGCACAACGGCGAAAGGTTACGCGGTAGCCGGTGAACCGCTATCGACGTAGGTTGTCGCGGCGCCATATTTGAGAATCGCTCGCAAGAGCTGCTCTTTTGGGATAGCCGCCAACGTGCGAGGCGGAACGTCGCGGAGGAGAGAGGAGCGACGCTCACTCAGTGACACGGCTATCCCGAAAGAGCGGCTGTTTACCATATTCTCAACGATGAACCATTCCCGTGCGTTTGGCAGGTTTTGACGTCATTCGCTTCGGAAAAGTGTCGCCGGATGAAGAAATCCCAGCGTGGCGCTGATTCCGAGCGACGGAGAAACCGCGGAGCAACGTTGTACGGTTAAAAAAAAAACATGTATATATTTTGAGTTGCAGCTGTGTATAGCGTTGCTTTAAAACATATGTAATTCCAATATTTCATTTGTATATGATGTTGCGATTTGACAGTTTGGCACACAATGGGCGCATTTATGCTGCTGTAAAATGCACGTTGCTCAAAAGTTTAATAAATTGGTTTTACAGGATGTGTGTGTGTTGTGTGGCAGATGATTAATTAATTGTGGAAGTAAACCTCTTCCCTCGGCGTGTGTGTGTGTATGTTGGGGAGCGGTGGCTCAGTGGTTAGCGCGCTGGGCTACAAACCTGGCCACCCGAGTTCGATTCCCGCTCACGGCCAACTCCTGTGACGATTTTCTGAACCGGTACTGGGCCTCCCCTAGGTCGACTCAGCCTCAAATGAGTCCCTGGTGCGGTGTGTAAACATCGCCACTAGGGAAACAAAGGCGGCCGGGCGTGGTGCTGGCCACCCACCCCTTCGTGTGCCGTGTCGGCCTTCATAGGTGCGCGCTAACGACACTTGACCCTATAGTCTGTGCAGGCTATACGGGGGATCTTTGTTTTAGTTGTGTGGCAGATCGGCCACCGGTTATAGAACACGTGGGCACGTGGATTTTCCCATGCTTTCAAAACTCATTTTTAATGTTAGGTTTCGCACGTGTAACGTTTAGAGCGGGGAAACGTACGATTACAGCTGCAACCGTGGAATTCTTTACTTATTACGATGGTGATTATAATGTCATGCGTTTATGCGTGACATTATAATCAGGTGCCTTTCTGTGTGAGTGTGTGTGTGTCAGCCCCCTGTTCGGCACCACGGGGTTTCCTCCAGGTTTTCTGGTTTCCTCCCGTAAGTAAAATAACCACTCGTTAATTGGCCAAGAACATCATAATACATAGGACATAGTGTCTGGCAAATGTTGGCATCGGTTAACCGCGTGGCTGCCTACCCCCCACCTCTGCGGTTTCATCGCGCCTCCGAGCCGTTCTCTCTTTGAAAAAGTACCTTCGATATTGAGTTGCTTTTGTGCGAGAGGAAACCGGAGTGCCCAGAGAACACCCGCCACATGTACTAAATAATAACACTCAACGGTCAACACGGAGAGGCTGACAAACCCGCTTGCTGTACTGCCACCGCGTGGTCACATCCCAATGCAATGGGTTACGAAGCTTCACACATCTCTGCGTGATCCACCAACCCCTTGGTGGATCGTTGGCTTGTGTCAACGCACCCGGATGTAGATATACACATACTACAGAATGTGTTTGTGTGGAGGGGGTGGATATAGTCCACATTGTATTTGAGGGGCCAATTAAGGGTGCTGACGTGAAATGCAAAGCAGCCGCGTGGCTCAGAGGTCGGAGCGCTGAGCTGGAAAAGCTGAGGTCATGGCTTTCAATCCAGACCACCACCCCCTGTGATTGAGCCGGGTTCCCGGGTGTAGCCGGTTGGTGGTCTCGGCTCAGTCAGCAGTATCTTATCTCGAGACCAAGAAACCCATAGACTTACATATAGACCCATAGACTTACATAGAGACCCATAGACCTACATAGAGACCCATAGACTTACGTAGAGAGATCTAGACATGTCTACGTGTCTAGTGTCTCTCCCCGTGTCCCCGTCTCTCCCCGTGTCTCACCCCGTGTCCGTGTCTCTCCCCGTGTCTCAACCCGTGTCTCTATTCGTCTCCCCATGTATTTCCCGCTGTCTCTCCGTGTCTCACCCCGTGTCTGTCTCATCCCACGTTCCCGTGTCTCTCCCCCAACTCGGCTAAAACACGATCTCAGTCCACTCACAGGTTGGTGAGCGCGTAGTTATTCTGAATCACGAACGGACCGGTTCCCCGCTCCGCGCTACTTGGGGGCGACCACCTGCCCACATCCACGAAGCCCTCCTCCACGTCCCGCTCTCTCTTCTCACTGAACTCCGGCGGGGCGCCGCGCGGCCATCTCACGCCGTTGCCGTGAACTTTCGCGGAGCTGCGATCCTCCGAGGACGGAGGCGTCATCTTCCGCTCCACGCTTGGCTCCGGGACGTCGCTTCGCCTCTCGACGAACCCGAGCGGCGGCCGCGCCACCCAACTCACGTCCGTCGGAACTCCGCGGGTCCCCGGGGCCCCGAACGCTCGCGGGGGGCCCTCGAGGCCGGCCGGGCGTACGAGTCGCGACGGCGGCGGCGCGGCGCTGCGGTGGCGGCGGCGGGGTCGCGGCCGCTCGGGGCATGAGACGACCAGCATTCCACCGGCGGTCAGGGTGAGGATCGAGGCGGCGTAGCCGAGGAATATAGCGGCGCCCAGCTCGTACTTGATCGGGGTCGGAGACCACGGGTCGTAGAACTGGCGCACCGTCTCGTGCGTGTTCCACGCGACCGGGATGAGAGTGCACAGGGCGGCCGCGATGAGGCACAGGCCGCCCGACACGGCTGCCAGGGCCTTGCTACGGGAGCGCGGGGGGCCGAGGAGCACGGTGCATTTCATGCCGGCCGTGGTCACGCCGAGACCGGCCGCCGTGAGGAGGCAAGAGATTACCATCATGGCCTGGGCCGCCTGGGCGAGGCGGGGGTGGACGCGGTAGGGAGAGACGGGCGCAGAGATGGAGAGAGATTAATTAGTTTGGTGGGGGTCGAGGTAGAAGCGTTCACGTCGCGATCCCTCTCAAGTAAATACTTGGTATTACCTGCAAATTCTACAAAACGCTTCGAAGCCGAGCCGAAAGACAACGATGTCCAGAAGCTCAACAGATGCCGGTCTGGAGCGAGAAGAGAGGCCAATGCCCGCCTTTAAGGCCAGCACTGACTATTATATCTCAAAATGTTGAGATATAATAGCTGTCAGCAACTAAAGAAGAACTTGTTGCAATGGGAAACTGTCATATAACCATCACGCTTCGAAGAATCAAATAGAATCGAATTAGTTTGGTTCGAAGGCTTTTATGACCCGTGTCCGGGTGGGTTTTCGCGGGGCACTCCGGTTTCCTCCCACCGTTCAAAGACATGCTGCCCAGGTTAATTGGCCTACTGAGTAAATTGCCCCAGGTGCCCTGCGATAGATTGGCGTCCCATCCTGGGTATAGCCCTGCCTTGTGCCCTGTGTCTGCCGGGATAGGCTCCGGCTCACCGTGACCCTGTACAGGATTGAGCGGTTTCTGAAAATGGATGGATGGGAAATTACCTGGTGAGCTTGCAAAGCTCTTTACGGAATTTCCCCTTGCATTGACGACACGACAAACGTGCGCATTGACAGCTCTGGCCTGCCGGGCCCCGTAAAGAGCTTGCAAGCTCACTGGGTATTTTTCTGCTGTAACAATAAACATCTATCTATCCATCTGACCAGGCGCGTCGCAGCCGCGGGTGTTGCAGGGAAAAGTGTGTGTGTGTGGGGGGGTGATGGAATCATGTTTCTGTGAAAGTGCGGGTGTCGCAACACCCGCGGCTGTGACGCGCCTGCATCTGACCTTGCGAGCCGGGGTCATGGCGAGGATGGAGTAGAAGGGTCGACACTGGAACATCCCGGTGCTCATCCAGACGCAGTCCATCCACAGGCCGCGCATCTGGCCCGTGGCCGTGATGATGCTGCTGCCTACGTGCGCCGTCACCTGCCAGTGCGGCAGGATGGTGGCCGCCAGCGTGCCGAGCAGGCCCACGATGGCCATGCACAGCGCCACGATCTGGAGGCCCATCGACACCATGGCGACGACGGTGGTGGTGGTTGTGTTGTTCACTCTGATTACGGTGATGGTGATGTTAGTACTGTTCCTTCTGATTTTACTGGTGGTGATGGTGATGATGGTGGTGATAGTGATAATAGTAATGAATGGTAGTGATGTTCGTAGTGTTGTTTCTTCTGATACGACGATGATGATGATGATGACAGTGGAGTTACCTCCGCTTGCGATCCAGATAATCCGCTAATGTTATTCGTTCGCTGATTTTAACTACTTTTACGACCAACTTGCAGGAAGGCACAAACACATTATCGGAGAGGGGATCAAGGTAGAAGCGTTCACGTCGCGATCCCTGTCGAGTAATACCTGGTATTTACCTGCAAATTCTACCAAACACTCCGAAGCCGAGCTGAAAGACAACGGTGTCCAGGAGCTCAACCCATCAGCTCACCACTTCACAACAACTAACACAGCTACCAACCCACTCCCGAAACATTCCATCGGGCAACGAGTTCCGCAGCACATCCCGCAACCGCGCACCGTGAAGCTCTCGCCGCGAGAGTTGTGTGTGTGTGCGTCAAGCTGCCTCGGGATCAGAACAAATGGGTGGCGGGTTTGTCGAGACTTTGACACCACAACTCAGAGCTTGTATTGAATCGCAACAGGCGCGCATTAAACATTAACCCAGGGGGGGGACTTGGGTGGGTGCGTGCCAGTGCCGGTGTGTGGGTGCCCAGGGGTGGTGGCGCAGTGCCGTTGGCCAGGGTTCGGTTCCAGCTCGCGACCAATAATTATCGAGGTTTTATTTGATTTAATTCCGGTTAATCGCTAGTTGGGCGGCACGGTGAGCGCGGTGAGTAGCGCTGACGCCTCGCAGCAAAGAAGGCCCCGGGTTCGTATCCAGGCTCGAGTGACTTTCTGTGCGTGGAGTTTGCATGTTCTCCCCGTGTCCGCGTGGGTTTTCGCCCGGCACTCCGGTTTCCTCCCACAGTCCAAAGACGTGCTGCTGTATAGCTTAATTGGCCTGTTGACTTAATCCCCCCCCCCCGGTGCCTTGTGATGAACTGGCGTCCTATCCTGGGTATATCCCTACCTTGCGCCGTGTATCTACCGGGATAGGCTCCGACTCACCGTAACCCTGTACAGGATTAAGCGGTTTCTGACAATGAATGAATAATCGCTAGCGTTTGCAGTATTCACGAGCCGGCGTGCTGGGTTTTTTCCAGTCTCGGTATGTGTACAGCGCTTTGTTACCATTGGGTGAAAGGTGCTTTTTGAAAATGTAAATGATTATTATTTTTATGAAACGACAACATTGCGAAACTCCCGTTTCCAGTGGGAGCGGAGAAGGAGCCATTCCCCGGCATGCGGGAACCACAGCAAATTGAAACTGTAGACTGATGCCGTCTGTCCCTCCCGTGTGATGGGATAGAGTGTTGTTCCCTCGCACGCGTGCGTTTTGCCTGGGTGCTCCGGTTTCCTCTCACGCTTAGGATAAACAATCGATAGCGGGCTGAGAACCTCTTCGTATATAGAGATAGATAGACGTCTATTAGAACAGCAGAAAATACCCAGTGAGCTTGCAAGCTCTTTGTGGGATTCCTGCGACCCAATAAACACACGTATTGACATATATATAAAAATCACAAATTAACACAACAAACCACGAAAACATAACGTTAACATTTGAACACAGCATTGCACAAGCTGTAAGTGACCAAATAAATAATAATATGCAAAGTACTTAAAATAGTTAAAAGGACTGCAGCGCAATTGTTGGCGCTGGCTCACCGCCTGGCGGCCTTCCAGCTACCACCCGGTGAGATGCAATTTGCACTAACAACTACGCTATGTACAAGTTTTAATTAGATTTTGTTTTTATTAGCACTGCGCGTGATTTGGTGATACCTTTTGACTCCGATATGAACGCTGAACTCCCGCAGTATCGTAAACCCGAAATTGATTGTAGTGTTTGTGCGCGCTAACATAACGCGTTCACGCACGTGAGTGCTTTGTGCACTGGCCGGCGTGGTGAAGTATGGTCAAACGGCACCCCCATGATCTAACACACCTGGAAAGACAAAGGCGGCCGGGTGCGGCCTTAAGTTCCGTCTCTAACCCTTACTAACTCTGCCTCTCTGAAGGAGAGCCACTGCCTGAAACGTCACGTATAATATGCATACAAGTATTATTATTTTTATTTAAAGGGCGCAGTGTTAGTGACACAGAACGCTGGTTGTGTTTTGTTTACAAACTGTTATAAGGGTATTTTCGACTTACGACCATATCGAGTTACGACGGTGTCATCTCAACGTAACCCCATCGTAAGTCGAGGAGAGGCTGCAACCCTGCACAGGAGACCTGTTTGTCTTGGCGAATTTAGTTCGTATGTCTCTCCCTGTCGTTCACCCTCCCTCCCTGTCTCCCTCCGTGTTTGTCTTTAAGGAAGTGACGACCATCTTAGGGGACGCTGGCAGATTTTTGCGGCTCTTAAGATTGCCAGTTTCACGACTTTTCAGTATATTCGAAGCAGCATTAATCATTTATTTTTTGTTGCTTTGGTTTTTATTGGTTTTTTTCTTTCGTTGTTGACATGCCGTCCTCTTCGCGGCCCTTGTGCAGCGCTTTGTGACCCTCGGGTGAAAGACGCTATAGAAAATGCTATTATTATTATTACATCTCCCTCTCTGGGTCGCCGCGACCAAATTACAGAATGTAATAACGGGGGCGATAACACGAAACGTCTGCAGCGAGCTCACTCGGAGGGCAAAGAAAGGACGTGGAAAATATTAAACATGAAATCACATTCCCCCCCCCCACAACCACCACCACCTTAATCAAGTTAATGAACAACATTCCATCACTCAGCACGCTGCGGGGAGACTGAGCGAGTATATATGTGTGTTCGTCGCTCCGTGATCACAGCTACATACAAGTGGCTGTCTTAACTTCGACCACGTTCGCTCGGATATACACGGCTTGCTTGTGCCGGAACACGTGGCTAAGTAGATGCTAGAGGTGTATTATTAAAGTAGAGAATACTATGTAAACTTGCTAGGTCCTGGAAGCGGGATTCCTGCCATGAAAATTTGAGTCTCATCTATAACATTCACATAGATAGATAGATAGATGTTTATTATTATAGCAGAAAATAGCCAGTGAGCTTGCAAGGTCTAGAAGCGGGATTCTTGCCATATAACACTGGCTCCTATCTTTACCACTCAGATATAGAGGTAGATGTTGATTACTGCAGAGAATACCCAGTGAACTTGCCAGCTCCGGAAGCGGGATTTTTGCCATACATCACTTTGCTCATATCTCTACCGCTCAGACGTTTGTCATAACAGCAGAACACACTCTGTGAACTTGCAAGCTCTGCAAGCGAGGTTCCTGCGATGAAGTAGTGATGATTGAGGTGGCGATGATGATGGTCACCGCGCGGGCTACAAGAATCATGTTTCTCCTCCTCATCCTCCTCAACATCGATCTCACCGACGAGATGTCAAACTGGACGGGCGATCTTCCGCCGTCGCCCGTCACCCTGAACAGCACGCAGCGCAGCCCTTCCGCGGGGACCCAGAACAACCCGGTGTCCGACCAGGACCACAGCCACCAGCACCAGCTGCAGCTACAGCAGCTTCAACTTCAGCAGGCGTCGTCCGAGGCCGCCGGTTCCGCCGTCTACCTCCTCGTGCTCTGTGGCTTTTTCGGCTTCCTGCTGTTCGCTGCCACCTTCGACCACGTGCGGAGCAGGGAGGTGGAGCGTTGGGCCAAGGAGGCGTACCGCCAGGCGGCCACGTCTCGAGGCCGTCCAGTTGCCGGGAACCCAGGTGCTCACGACATCAGGTCCCGGTCAGGCCCCGCGGACGGGCTCGCAGACTCCTGCTTCGTCCGGAGTAACCCGGCCGCGCTGGGGGTCTTTGTGGAGGTCGAGATGGTGGATGGTGGTGGTGCTGGTGGTGCTGGAGGAGGAGGGGACGGCGAGCGTGGAGATGGAACGGTCGAGGTGGCCCCCCGGGATGTTGGGGGACACGGTGTTGCACCCCCTGTTTAGTGAGGGGGGCACGGGGCAGAGGGTTTGGAACCCAAGGTCGGGATTGGTTTCTTACGTGGTCTTTTGTCCGGACTGTTGCTCAGCTGGCTTGAGAGGAAGGCGGTGGTTGCCAAACTTTCTCGGTTCACGGCGACCTTAGTGTATCAGGATTTTTTTTCCCACGGCGCCCAAAGTCAGAAAATATAATATATATGGCGTCCCATCGTGGGTATAATCCAAGGTACAACCCAGAATGGGATTCGCTGCCTTGCCGTATAGACGTAACAGACTGTAGGGTCAAGTGCTGTCAGCGAGTAGCACCTATGGAGGCCAGCAAGGCACACGAGGGGGTGGGTGGCCAGCGCCAACCACGGGGCAACCCAAGCAGTGTGATGGCCGGCTGTCAGGCTGAGAAACCTTGAGCGTCCAGACAATTCCACAATAGTTTCACAATCGATTAGTCTAATGCTTGTTTACTGCTTAGTGCTCTGTTAGAAAAGCATCTATTACATCTAAGAATACATTGTAAGTTCATTATTGCGACATTCATCGGGAACATTCAGTGCCGTTTAATCAGCGTGGCGGGGGGTAGGCGGTGGGCGCCTCATCATTGAATTTTACCAGGTGCCCCAGAATCACTAACACTGCCTCTGCTTTAGCGGCGATATTTAACCCATCGCAGCAGCTACTCATTTGCGGCCGAGCCGACTTAGGTGAGGTGGGGGGGGGGAGGCCGAGCACCGGTCCATAAAACCGTTTTGACAGTGATCGGTAAGTTGTTGTTTTCTGTCGTTGTTGACGTGCCGTTCTCTCCGCGGCCCTTGTGCAGCGCTTTGTGACCCTCGGGTGAAAGGCGCTCTATAAAATGATATTATTATTAACCGAACTCGAACCCAGCGGACAGACTCAACAGCTCTCGCTCACCGCTGCGCCACAAAACGCCGCGCCCAATTCCCCCATCATCTCGACACCCAGCCACACTATCAAGACAGTCACCCTTTGGACCCGGAGCACCGCGGGGCCGTATCCAGCAGCCATGGGGCCTGTGTCCGAGGGGACGCTGGAGGCCTTCTATCCGGCCGTGGCCATGGCCTACTTTGCCGCGTTGGCCTGGGGCACCCGGCAGAACAAGCTGAGGCTGGACAGCCGCGCGTCCGTCACGGTGGCGCTGGTGTTCCTGCTGGGCCAGGTGGTCTGCAGGGCACTCGGAGGGGTCACTGGATTCGCGGCTTTCGTCATTACCGCCTATGCGTCTTACCAGGTACGTTTTCCCGTGTTGTGTGTGTGTGTGTTTGCGTGGGGGAGCGGTGGCTCAGCGGTTAAGCAAGCTGGGCTACAAACCTGGCCATGACCCGAGTTCGAAGCTCGCTCACGGCCAACAACAGTGCGGTGTGTAAACATCGCCACTAGGGAGACAAAGGTGGCCGGGCGTGGTGCTGGCCACCCACTTCCGTCGTGTGCCTTCATAGGTGCTCGCTAACCGCACTTACCCCTACAGTCTGTCAAGGCTATAACGGGGATCTTTGTCTTTGAGGAGCGGTCATCTTAGTCAGTCAGCCCGTGGCACCTGGGTCTGTCAAATTAACTCGTGTCAGCGAGGTTTCGACACTCTGCGTGGCCTCAAGGTGCACATGGCACAGGCACCAGGTGACGTCACGGCCACATAGTGGCGAACGGCGGTTGTTGTTGTGCAATGCGATGAATTCGTAACAAAATCGCGTCTGCGTTCATGAGCGATTCGCCGTTCGTCGTTCTCGCGCGAAGTGTTTACGTTATCGCGGCGTCGATTCGCGTGCGGCGAGCAGAGTTCACGAGCCCCGACGATGCGCCAAAGTCTAAAAGGCCGGCAATGATGTCCACACCCTGCGTTCTATGTCAGGAACCGCCGGGTCAAACCCTGGCTGAATAACACCGACTCCAGTTTCTGCGCACTCTCTCAACCCTCGCTCGTTACACCGGTGGTAATATCGGCTGCGAAAACCTAGTGTTTTTTTAGGTACTGTGTATGAAATGTAAATCCCACACGCTGGCAGGTAGCCGAGCGGGATAGCAGGGGTACTTAAGGGTACGCTACAACTTTAGGTGTACGCTACAGCTGGGTGCCCTTCCTGACGCCAACCTCCTTTAGTCGGAGGAGGGTTTTCGATTCGATATTGATCTGAAACCTCCCCCCCCAGACCTGTCGACCAAGCGAGACCCTAGCAGGAGCGCTAGCCTCCAGGCGACATAGCGCTGGGGGTTCGTTGGAACACGCAACCCACTTCCGTGGCTACATAAAAAACAAACGGTTCTAGCTAAAAGCCCACTGTTCCAAACTATGTGACTGCGAATGCCGGTTTCTGCAGACTCTCCCACGCGTCCAGGAGACCAAGGCACGAGGAGCGGAGAAGCCACGCCGGCGGGAGGGTCACAAGAGCGATGATCCCACCGCTTCGTCAAAGAAAGCCGTCTCCGAGGGCAAGAGACGCGAGAGGAAAAAGCAGGCGTGATGGACAACGCGAGCGAACAACACCAAGTGAATCGGGAGCGGACGTTAGATTCAGTTGGAGTGTGCATAATATTAGCGATCCTGTATTTATTGTTGATGTTTTCACCAATGAAGGCCGAAGTGGAAATAAAACCATGATCGTAAGCTACCGCTCCGTGTGGAAATATGTTGAAGTAAACAAATGTGGAGCTTGGAAATGTTACAATGTTGGTGGCGTGGATTTTTATTCTCTCTTCATATATTAGAAAAAAAAAGCCCATGTACTCAACGCGACGCTAAGTTCAACACAAAAAACACACGATGTGGAACAAGTCGGCAAACGGCGCGGTGACTTTGCCCGATCG
>JAZEWU010000042.1:982848-1000179 GCA_036362915.1 Geotria australis
TTGACGAACGGGGATCTTTGCCTATTTATGGGTGCATGCGTGTCCGTTTGCGTAAATGTGTCGCTGTGTGTTTTTAAGTTTGTATTAAATGTGTTTGTTTGTGTGTGTGTGCGCGGCACAAGCTGTGTAGTGATGTCACCACCACTTATTGGTGAATGGCCTTTATTATTTCACGAGATACAAAGGTAGCCGGGCGTAGCGCTGCCCACCCGCTCCCTAATGCGCCGTGCCGACCTTCGTGGGCGCCGCTCGCTAACGGCACTCCGACCCCACAGTGTGTTAATGCTGTACGGGGGATGGTTGTGTTTGCGTGTGTGATCCTGGCAGGAGCGCGTGCGCTGCCTCAACGCGGCCTACGGCTGCCCCCTGACGCTGGCGCGCCGCTCGGTCGGCTCGCACCTGCGCTCGTGCCCCGCCAGCGTGGTGTGCTGCACCATGGAGTGGAACCGCTGGCCCGTCAGGTAGTGCCCCAGGCCCCACACTGTGCCCCACCGCTCCCCACACTGTGCCCCAGCGCCTCGCAGAAAGAATGGTCTTACCTGAGGCGGTTCGTTTCCCGCCTTGGGCGCCCTTTCCGTGCGGAGTTTGCGGGTTCTCCCCCTGTTCTGCGTGGGTTTCCTCTGGGTTCTGCGGTTTCCTACCACAACTTAACACAAAAAAAATACACACGTTAGTTATTTGGCCGCTAACATCGTAATATATAGGAAGCAGTGTGTGGCAATGTGGTGCCGGCAAACCGCCTGGCCGCCTCCTCCGCCTCTCTGCGCTTTCCTGGTGCCTTCTCTCGTCGAATGAATATCTTCGACATTGAATTAATATGTGCCACGCGTTATAGATGTCAAATTATTATTATTATTACTCCTCCCGACCGCGCCGCACGGTGCCCCACCAGCTTGTTATGGTTCCCGAGGCCCCCGGACGCGAACGGCGCGCGTTGACGCGCGGGTTGTGTTGCCGCGGCGACGCAGGGTCGGCGAGAACCAGCGGCGCCCGCACGAGACGCCGGGCGCCGCGGCCTCCGGCGACTCGACGGAGCAGCTGGACATGGCGCTGGCGCAGAGGGACCAGCGGATGCTGCTCGAGTCGCTCAAGGTGAGCGGGCGTGACGGCGACCTCGATCGCTTCGCCGCTAGCCTCCGCCCGCCGCCGACACGGGAGGTAGCCCGTGCGTTAGTTGATTATCGACCGAACGCGTACGTTTACGTGGCCGCGCGTCGGAAACGGTTCGCGCGGTAGACCGCGGCGTGATCCGGCGGATGTTTTGTTGGTTAACGCGAGATATTTCGCGCTCGTCGGGTGGCGGAGGGTCGTATGGGCGATGTGCGCAGCGCTGTCTCACGAGGAGTGGATGTTGGGAAGCTTGAAACGAGGCTGACTCGAGGCACAGCTGTCTCGAGTTGGCCTCATTTACTCCCAGAACCGAAATCGGACGACAACTCAAGTCGGTCACTCGGGCAATTGCACGAGATCCGCGGATCGTCACCTCCTCTCGCCCCGCCTAGGTGACGACGCTCTTCCCGGAGCTGGCGTCCAAGGTGGCGCTCGTCGGCGACAGCAGCGACGACGACGTCTCGTCGGTGGCGTCGGGCTCCTCCTCGGCGACCCCGTCGCTCTTCCTCCCGGCCTCGGCCTCCGTCTCCGTGTCGCTGTCCGACGGCGAGGCCGGTCCGGTCGTCTGCGCCGGCGGCGCCAACGGCGCCGGCGCGCTGGAGAAGCTGTACCGCGCCAGCGTGGAGACGACGCGCAGCCTGGCCGAGGCTTACAGCATCCTGGAGAGGGCCACGCGCGAGATGGAGCGCATGGGCCACAACGGGGTCCAAGACCCGGCCGACGAGGAACGGGCGGTAGCGGGGCCCAGCGGCCCGGCGCCGCCGTCGCCCGTCGACAAGGAACCGTCGGGAACGCCGCCGGCGCGGCGCCCGGCGGGGTTCGAAGCGAACGGCGCGGCGGTTAACGGCGGTTCGCGCGGGACGAACGGCGACGCGGGTTCCCCGCGGGCTTCGAGCGCCGGCGCCGTGCCGCGACAACGCACCGAGGTGGCGGCGGCGGCAGCGGCGGTAACCGTGCGCGGCCCGCTCGGGGTGGCCGGCTCCGAGGAGTCGCTCAGCAGCTGCGACTCGTTCGTGGACGCGGCCGAAAAGCTGGACGACGCGGATTCGGACGCGGTGACCTCGGACTCGGTGACCTCAGACCAGGTGAACTCAGTGAACCTGGTGAAGGTGGTGGACTTTGCCGACATCGTCGACTTCACCGACACGGACGAGTCGTCCGACGAGGCCCCGGCTGGTGCTGGTGCCGGCGCCGGCGCCGGCCGCGCCAACGGGCTGACGCCGAGCGTTGCTCTCGCCGCCTGGGACGCGGGCGACACCGACGGAGGATCCACGTCCGCGGCGGAGGCCGCCGCCGCCACCCTGGGCGCCGCGTGCAGCCGGCTGCTGGAGCGCGCGGGGAGCCTGGAGCCGCGGGCCGAGGCGCCCGTCTCGTCGCGGCGCTGGGAGGGCGAGGACGCGGGCGAGCCGGGCGGCTGCGTGAGCCGGCGGCAGCGCGAGGCGGCGCGGCTCCGTCTGCAGCTGCGCGGGATGAGCCCGCCCTGGCGCAACGGGGATCGTCGCGGCGACGCCGAGCCCGGCGCCGTTTACGCGAACGGCCACGGGGAGGGCGGGCGCGACCATCGGCCGGCGGCGACCAACGGGCAGCCCGTCAACGGCCTCCACCGGCCGGCGGAATCGCCGAACGCGGCTGCGGCGGCGCGAGGAGGAGGCGAGGCGGCGCCGGCGCCGGCGGCAGCGGCGGAGGAGCAGCTCCCGCCGACATGGGAGCGCGCCGTGTTCGCCCAGTGGCGGCCGCGCGCGTCCGGTGAGGCGACGGACGCGCTCGGCTGCGCCCGCGCGCCCCGCGCCGGCGATCCCAGGCCGTTCCGCCCGCCGGACTCGTTCCGCCGCTGCTACCTGGGCGACCTGTACCGCTGGCGGCGGCGCATGCAGGACAAGGCGGTGGACACGGACGACCTGGCGCGGGAGCGGCGCGGCGACGATGCCGAGGTGGGGCCGGGCATCGACCTGGTGACGGCCGCCCTCCTCTTCTGCCTGGACGGCGAGTCGCCGTGCGGGCGCGGCGTGTCGGACCGGCGCGTGTCGCCTGACGGCGCTCGCGTCGACGCCGGCACGCAGACCTTCAGCCTGCCGTCGGCCGTGCTGGCGACGCGCACCATGGTGGGGGAGATGGCGTCGGCGCCCGCCTGCGACCACGCCAGCCCGCAGCTCTCCAACCCGAGCCCGTTCCCGCGCCTGGGCCTCGACCTGGTGCTGGAGTGCGTGACGCGCTACCAGGCCAAGCCGCGCTCCATGTTCACCTTCGTGTGCGGACAGCTGTTCCGGCGCGACGAGTTCCCGCACCACTTCAAGAACGTGCACGGCGACATCCACGCGGGCCTCAACGGGTGGCTGGAGCAGCGCTGCCCGCTGGCGCACTACGGCTGCCCCTACACGCAGCAGCGGCTGTGCCCGTCGGCGCCCGGCGCCAAGGTGGTGCACAGCACGCGGCTCGGATCGTTCGGCGTGCTGCCGTTCGTGCCGCCCGAGCACCGTTCGTCGGCCGCGTCGGACGACGATGACGAAAGGGGTCGCGGCGGCGCCGCCGCGGCGCCGGGCGAGGCCGGGGAGCGCGACCGGCTCAGCCGCCTGCCCCTCGAGGTGCTGCAGCAGGTGGCGCGGCGCCTGGACGGCTACAGCCTGTGCCAGCTGTCGCTCGTGTCGCGACTGCTGCGGGACGTGTGCGGCGGCGTGCTGCCCGACAAGGGCATGGTGACGCTGGTGTGGGAGCGCCGGCGCAGGCTCACCGGCGGAGGCGGCGCCACGTGGCGGGTCAAGCACAAGGTTCGTCGCTCACTCGCTCGGTCGCTCGATTGATTTGTACCGATGTAGGTTTTCACGGCTCGAGCGACGCGCGATGGTTGCCTTTCAAAGGATAGCCGTGTCGCTGAGCGCTCCCTCTCTGTCTCCTTTGCGACATTTCGCCTCCCACGTTGGAGGCATCCTCAGGCGTCCTGACAATTCCTTCACTCGGCCTCAGTGATACGGCTATCCCGAAAGTGCAGCTTTGGAAAGTCATCATCATCATCATCATCGTCCGAAACCGCTTAATCCCGTACAGGGTTGCATCCTCGGACGTCCTGAGTTTCGAGTGTGTCCAGACGAAGCCGTTTCGCTTGTTGGTCTGCGGCCGGGAGCGACCGCCACCCTTGCCACCGTCCCACGGTGCTCGCCAACGGGCGCCGGGCGCTGGTCGGAGATAGACGGGCGGAAAAAGTATCGGCGCTCGTAATTAAATAACAACCGGTGTGTGCGCGTCACGCGCAATTCCCGGCCGCCGGGAGTTTATCCAAAGTACACGAGCTTCGTACGTTCTCACAGTTTTGGATTTTCCTTTCCCGGCTAGGCGAGGAATCCGAACGGCAACGACGCGGGGGCGCGTCGGATTACGACTTGGCTTTGAAGCGGTTCCGTTTCGCCGATCGAAACGACGGTTTTTGGAAACAAAAAGCGCAGAAAATTCGGGAGAAAAAAAAAAACGGGCCGAAGCTGGCGCGGAAAAACGAAGCTGCGAAATAACACCGGCCGTGTTTGCTTTGAACGCGCTCGTGCGGGCGGGCGGGCGGGGGGGTGTAAGATTGTGTTAAAACAACCCGAGACGCCTCGCCGGGAGAGAAAGGGGTTCATCGAGGAGTCACGGACGCGTGCACCGTTTGATAAACAGCGGGCCTCCGTGTCCTGTGACTGGACATGGTGGGGGATGGCGTTCCTGTAATTGGAGGAGGGATGTGTTAGGGGTGGCGATGCCGGCCGGCAGACGGGCGACGCGATGAGAAACGCCTCGCTGTACGCCCGCCGAGCCGCCCCGATGTTTACGTTCGAGGGTGTAAGATTGTTTGGTTTCGCGCGTTCAAAGAGCGCGGTGATAGACTTGCAGGTGTGACGCAGCTGTTGGGCCACTTGGGGTCCGGCCCTCGAGTGACATTGTAAACGAGGCCGACTCGAGTCGCACTGGAGGCAAGTGGAAGTGAGGGTCAAGGCAGGTGATGCTCAAAAAGCTAATCATTTGATAGCAGCACAGTTGTTGCTGTGTTGCGGTGGCCGGTAATGTCAGGCACCTCTGCAGCATTTGCGCAACAGACCTGACTGCTGATGAGTCTCAAAGAAGTAAAATCCAGTCCAGCGTTTGCCTGCTTAAGCAAAGTACGCTGGAAAAAATCGGTACTCACGATTGGTCCTAAAGGCCGATAGTACTGTCACGTTAATAAACAGGCTTTTGCTTCCCTTTAATCGTTTGCTGATTTATTAATGCCCCTGTAAAATCTGTGACGCGTCAAAGTGTCGTGGCATCGGCTATCCTCGCCGCGTTGATTTGTAACTTATTTACGGGGCGGCGCGCGGGAACATTGGGCTTTGTCGCGGGCCGCCCGCTGTCTCGAGTGACGCTCATTAGCGATTAACGAGCGGCAGGTTGTCGCCTCGTCACGTTTCACCGCCAGCGCGTCCCTCCGCGTGATTAATTCACGGCCGCCGCGGAGGCAGCCTCCGCGGTGCCGAGTGGGGCCGATGATAGCCGCGATCCGTCGCGCACTGGGATTAATTTCTCACCGGGACTTGAACTCCGGTCGACGGGTTCGTAGCACAACCAGCCAACAACTACATTACCGCTAACAAACACGCACGCGAGCCTACACAATCTCGTTTGCGTTGATATGATAACACATTATCACAATATCAGATGTTGCTTTCGTACAGGGCAGTTGGAACTGCTCCAAGCGACAAACCGTTTCGAAGTGTCTCGGTGCGTGTATGCACCTGCCATTACAACGCAGTCAGCCAGTCAGTTTCTATTTAAGCTGGAAGGAACCATTGAGCTGGTGTCCAGCAGGGAAGGGTAGGAAAATTACAACATCTCAGCGCTCTGTGGGGCAGGTTAGTCACGATAATTAGCATTAGGACTGTCGGCGGAAACCGGAGTAGGCGGCAAAAACCCACGCGGACACGGGGAGAACGTGCAAAAACTCCAGACAGGACGGCGCCCGAGCCGGGAATCCAACGCGGGATCCTTCTCGCTGCGAGGTGGCAGCGCAGCTCACCGCTACGCCACCGTGCCCCCCACAAGAACACAGGGCACGTTCTGAGAAACGCGCGTAGCTTCGCCCCGTACGGAGAATCGCGCGCGCCCGCTGTTGCCATTGGCGTTTATTTGTATTTGTTTCTGTTGCGATGCATCGCGTTCCGCCGCGGGCGGGGTGCGAGCGCGTTAAAGTCACGGTCACGAGCCCGGCATTCCCCCCCGTGCGCTCCCACGCCGACGGGCGGTTCCGCGCGGATTCCAGATTCCCAAGTGGCGTTCGGCACTCCCGACTTGAAAACGGCGTTCCCATGTGTATTCGGCATATTTTTTCAAGTGGGATTCTAAATTAGCGTTCCTGTCGTTTAGGTATTGCCGCGCGGGTTGGTTATTTCCGCTAAGGTCAACGTTCGTCACTTAATATACCGATGTAGGTTTGTCCACGGCTTGATGCCTGATGAGAATTGCTCTCCGTAGCTGTTCTTTCGGGATAGCCGTGTCAAGTGTGGCTTCTCTTTCCTTTGTGAAAGAGAGAGGGGGTTGGGTAGCTCAGTGACACGGCTATCCAGAAAAAAAACAGCTATGGAGAGCGTTCCCCACTTAAGTAAAAAAAAACATTTTCACTTTACAACATGCAGGGTATCGTCAGTGTCCGGATGGGATCAGTATGGGGGATTCACTATTCCCCTGCTGTTCTGTAAATCCTTACTGGAGATCGCTGTGTTTGGGCCGAGCACTCCTGCATCGGGTCAGCATGCCCTCGCGTGTTCATCATTCGTCATGGGTCATGCTCTATCGACCGTTGGATGAGACTGCGCCGTCTCGCTCGCGCACGCGATCCGACGCGACCGCCCTGCCGCTGCGGCAGTAGACATCGTCTCCGGCCGAGCGCATTCCCCGCCTTTGGCTGCCGCTCCATCCTTAGTCTCGACCGCCGGCTTATATTCATTCCTCCCCATCTCTGGCCAAGATGCCCAATCCCGACCGGTGGGTTTCGCCGCCACCCGTTATAACGTCGCTGTATCCGTGCGTGTCGCTACGCGGCTCCGGGCGATCGTTTGGCGCCCCTCGTCGTCGATTCAGCATCTGATTGGCTGCCGGCCCCGCGCGCCGCACCGCGATTGGCCGCGGCGGGGCTGTTGCCGTACCGACGGTCGGCGCCGTCGCCGTGCCGCCGGGAGAGAGAGACGGAGAGAGGGAGCTCGCTCGCGCCGTTCCTGGAAGCGACCAGAATAGCAGCGGAATGAGCGGCGCGAGAATTCCGCGGCTCCAAAAACAGATGCCACCCTCTCGCCGGTCTTGGGGGGGGGAGAGGGCGAACGGTGGCCGATCCGCGGTGTCAACGAGACCGCGACGTGAACCCTGCGAACCGAGTTCGACTCCCGTCCGCGGCTAACATCCGTGATGTTTGAACCGTTGTGTTGGCTTCGAAACGGAACCGGTGCAGGCCCAAGTTCGGGCCGCACCGGCCGGAGTAGGGAACGAAGCGTGGGCAGACAAACACCCGTGACCGACACGGTGTCGGGAGGCCTTCATCCAGCAGTGGATTAACAAATGCTGATAATAATACATTTATAATGCGCACATATTCAGTCAATGTCGAAGATATTCATTCGACGAGAGAAGGACTCGGAGGCGTAGCGAGAAAAGCGCAGAGAGGCGGAGGAGGCAGCCAGATGGTTTGCCGGCGCAATATTGCCACACACTGCTTACTATATATTATGTTATCGGCCAACTGATTGGTTTAACGTAACCTACGGCCAAGTGACTCTCAATTCACGCCCGGATCCGTGCTGGGTTTTCAAGTCAAGTTTATCTTCTCGGGTTCTCGGCTGTCCTCCCACGTGAAGGCAACAGCACACATTAACCGAATCGGCCCCAGCGTCCCCTTCCGAGAAAGATCCCCGAGACTCTGCAAGGTCTCCTTGGGTAGATAAGGAGCAGTCGAAGTTATTTTTGGCAACTCTATGTTTACAGTTACAGAGTGGGGTATTTTTTTTTGCTTCTTCTTAACAAAGGCCAGACAAAAAGCGACGAGCGAAATTCGAATTCACGCAGTCTTTACAGCCACCGCGGAATTTTCCCCCCGAGTACCGGATCGAACCGGCGGGGCCCCACGTCAAAGCCAGGCAACCGGCGGCGGCCGCGGCGGCACTTGCGTAATTGCCAGCCTCTCGGTTTCATCCACACGCTTACCCGCACCTGGCACAAACAGGTTTGCACCTGTGCTGCGGGGCTTCACGGGGCAAGCAGGAGAGGGCGGTGCGTCAACGCGGACGCGGCGTCGCATCCTGGTTATAGCCCTGCCTTGCGCTCTGTGTCTGCCGAGATATGCTCCGGCTCACCGCGACCGTGTACAGGATTAAGCGGTGACATCCGTGTCTCGCCACGTGCCGTCACCGGGGTGCGGATGCCTCTCGGCGCCGCGAGATGGAGTCCGTGAAATGGCCTGCGTGACCGCCCTGCGTACGTCGTGCTTTACGAGCGTGTCCTCTCGTCCGTCGTTTTGTACTTTTCGCACCGATGTCCCGCTTTAAAAACGACCCGCGGTGCGCCGGCAAAAGTCACAGTGGTTTCATCGTCAAATGAACGTTCTTTGGGCTGTGCTCGCTCGCTCACCCTTGCTTGCAGCGCCAAGATAGATAGATGTTTATTCACTTCCCCGCTTACTGATCCTCCATTTAATCGACCTCAGAGCGAGGGATGACCGGATGAGTCAACACCCCTCGACCAGGATTTGAACTCGCAACCTCCCGACTGCGAGCCCCTTGCTCAACAGCTGAGCCGGCTACTAATTTTTTGTTTTAATATTTTTGTGTATTTTTATAAATTCGCGTTTTTGTTGTCGCAGGAATCCTGTAAAGAGCTTGCAAGCTCGCTGGGTATTTTTTATACTGTAATGATAAACATCTATCTATCGTCGCGGTGTGACTGTTCACACGGCGCCCTCGCTATTCCAACGGATCGTCGTAACTCGGTCGCGGTGAATGTAGCGGCCTCTAGTGGTTGGAAAGGGTCTCGTGAAACAGATTTCGATTTGCAGAGACGGCGCAAACGTCTCGCTATTTTAATTCGGGAATCTTGCGAATGCGTTGAGTTACGGGTGTGTGCTATAGGCTATCCGGTTGTGCGTAAACGCGTTTTCGATCTGTAATCTAATGTGTTGTGTTTGTGATTTCCCCCCCAACTCTGCCCCCCCCCGCGCAACACTGCCATACACCCGCTCATTTGCACGCACACATTCGCAAACTCTGCCGCACGCAACACACACAACACACGTGGCACGCACTCACGCACACAATTTCTCACACTCCCCTACATCCTTACACACACGCGCACACGATGTTCCACGCTCGAACGCGACCCACAATCACACACTTGCACGCTCCGTCACGCACACACACGCAAACGCGCGCTCGCACGCTCCGTCACTCGCACAAACACACCTTTGACGCTCCCCGCAACCTCGCGCCCGCTCGCGCGCCCGCGACCATCCAACGACAACACCGCCGCCACCACCACCATCGCGCCGTCATCGCCGCCGCCGCCGCCATCCAGGCGTGGTGCTTCAGCACGGCGTTCTCGCCCGTGTCGCGCTGGGCCTTCGCCGAGGCGCCCAGCATGGCGGAGCACCTGCGCCGCTGCCGCTACAACGCGGTGGAGCGCCGCCGCGACGCCGTGCCGCTGCCGTGCATGTGCGGCCCGCGACAGCGCACCCGCGAGGGCCGCAGCCTGCGCTCCGTCCTGCGGCCCGCCAACTACTAGCGGCGGTGTCGTCTGCCTGCCGCTCCGCCGGTCCCAGCTCGCCCTCGTTCCTGCGTGATCGACCAACCCCCCTCTGCCTGGGTCGACTAGCCCGTAACCCTGATCGAGTACCCGTAACCTCGATCGGTTACCACCACCCACATCCCGTCTCAATGTCCCGTCACCAAAACATGTCCGAATATCCCATCCAGCCGCCATGTCGGTTTCAGGGCGGAGCGAGTTCCGCGTCTCGCGAGCCCCTTCGATCGAAGCGAATAATTATAATAATTTTCCATTTGTAACGCGCACATATTCGTTCAATGTCGAAGGCATGAATCATCGACACGCGAGCGACTCTCGCCGACGCGTGCGACGCCCGCGCGACCGTACGTACGCCCGCGCTCGATGCGCTCGATGCGCGCCACCGCAATTTCGTCACGGGCGTTGGTCATAACATCGACTTAACAAAAAAACCCCGTCAAAATCAGTCGAGCAAAATGAAATGCAACGCGCGCACTCTCTCCGCCCCCCCACAACTCCCGCCGTCGACGCGGGCGGCGATGGACGTGGCGTTATTTTCGTCGAGCGCCGTCGGTGGGCGACGCGGCATCGCTCTGCCACCTTCACGCTGTGCCGCGCGATGACGAGCGAGCGTGCCGCCCGTGACGTTCGGCCCGGCCGGCATCACTGGAACTAGCGAGCCAAGCCCGCATCGCCGGCGATCGTAAACCTTCCGCGGGGCTTTCCCTCCCTCCATCCTAACCACAGCACCCGTTGTTGATACTAAAAGCAAAAGCAGGAAAGTAATTTACATTTCTGACCGGTACAGATAGTCGTGTCGCAAACAACCCCTTCCCGCCTGCGCCGTGCCCGAATGCTTCGGCCACTTTCTCACTGCTACGCCGTACCGGACCGTACCGGCGTACTGTCCACCTCTGATCGAGAGCTTCAACGTGTTCCCCGTAAACGCAATTCCACCGTCGCCGCGTACACACGTAACGACGGATTGGTCGGTCGGTCGAGCTGATCTTTTTTTGCAAGCGTCAGATCGCGTTAGGGGATCGCCGTTAGTTCGAATTATGCAAATGGAGCGTTAATAATTAATTTGATATACGTGTCGTCTCAACGCGACCGCGTCCTGCGGCTGCTGTAGAGAAATGCTCAAAAGTATTAGTTTTTTTTTGTATCCTTACACTGATAAACGAGAGCTTTCAAATAAGAAAAGATGAGTTCCTGAACTGATTGTGAAGCCACGGCAAGGCCTAGACAAGTCTCCGTTCTGCCATTGAAGTACATGGCACAAATCCGGTCCGGTGACGGTGGCACGATTTGGTAACGTTTTAAGGTCGCGTTGTGAGCAAAAACGAGACGAGCAAAAACGAGACGGACAAAGCAACTTACGAACGAAACGTGAGGCACGGAGCCCCCTTAGAATCGAGACCTTTCATCGAATCCCTGCGCGGCGTGGCGAATGGTTACTCGTCTGCGGATTCCTGCGTAATTGCGGTCGCGCGCCCGAGCATGCGCCGGGGTTACACGGAACTTAACACACGGAACTTAACACGCGGACGCGACCGGATTGGCTGCGGAGTGGGGTAGTACCCGGCCTGTTGTCAAACGGCGAAGGTCGATCGACGTCGTTTTGCCGATCGAACGCGATCGCCGAGCCCCTCGGTCAAGGCGCCGTTTTGTACGACAATCGCGCTTGTCTGCGGAGGGTTTACGATCGACGCCGGGAGGAGCGTCGCTGTCCTCGAGACTCGCTCGTCCCGCGGCGCCCCGCGTTGCGTCGTCATCGCGGGCCGCGCCAGCGATTTGGAGGCTGAGGCGCGTGGGAGGCGCTGGGAGTGCCAGTTTTGCGCGAGTGGATTTTCGTCGCGAGATTATAATTTTTTTCCTGGACTTCTCGGAAAAAATCTTTTTTCTCTCTAAATGTTTCGGTTAATATGCAAATAAGGTGGATTGGAACACCTGCAAAACGTGACAGTTAAAATAGCTGAGTAATCGGCAAGGGCCTTTTTTTTATAACATAAAATAGTTACGTTCTGTACTGTACTTTAAACTAAGTGGTTCAACTTATGTCAGCACCACACCTTCTTTCTAAGGTGAAGGAATTTTCATTCAGGCCTCCCTTATACATGTCTGCGCACCCGATGCGGCATTTACTCGTGACCTTAGCACAACACAACAGAGCACACAGCGTGCCGAGGGATCCTTTTAAAAGGTGTTTTCTGGTCTCAATGGTCCCCGGCTTCGTCACAAAGGTCACCTAATTATCCACAGCGGTCCTGCGCAAGCACCGCAAATTACGAACAGGACCTACCGGAACGCCCGTGCCCGTTTGACGCTCCGCCGTGTGAAGAGGCGGCAGTTGCTCGTTTTAAGAGTTGCTCTTTTTGGGATGGCCGCGTCGAGTGGTCAACGCGGGTATCCCAAAAGCATCGCCCGTTCGCCACGGCTCTCCCAGAAGAGCGGCTCTTAAGAACTATTCTCATACGTCGAGCCGCGAAAACCTACATTCGGAAGTGGCGGTGCAGCCCTCGACCTAAGTGAGACCTTGAGAGCTGCCCTCGGGGGTATTTGGCCTGCTATTCCACGCCGGCATAATATCGGGTTATCCGTTGACACTAGCAGGCGGCTGGCTGGTGGCGGAATGAAACCGGTGCACTCCGCATCGCGAGCCCAGCACACCGCTAGGCCGTCGTACCGCTGCCACGATCGTTTTGGTAAATCCTGTCAGCGAGCCGCGATGTCGGATCTTGCCGTCTCTCCTCTCCCGTTCGGTGCGTCTTTCCGTCCCCAAACTCCCACGTCTCAAACCCCCCTCCCGCTGCCGGCGGCGGTAGCGATGGGGAGGGGTTCCAAGACGTCGGCTTATCCGGTGGCGATTATGCAAGCCAAGGGGTGCCCCATCGTTGAGATAATGTATATTTTTTACAAGTTTACCGGGGAGAGTATACATTTGTACCGTAGAGTAGCTCCGCGTGGAACGGTCGGGGTTTTTTTTAATAAGTAGCCGGCATCTATTCTTGTAACGTTGAGTCGAAGGAGTATCGCGTATGTGCGACACCGTCCGTCCGCGTGTGTGTGGTCTCAGCGCGCACCTAGCCTGGCACGAGCGCCGTGGGCATGTCGCGGACGCTTAGTGGCGAATGGCGGTTGTTGTTTGGCGGAGCGGTTAGGGGTAGCTGTTAGCGCGCTGTCACAAACCCAGCAGCCCGCGTCTTCTTAACGTTGGCGATGAATATATCAGCCCGGTGTTGGGTCTCCCCTAGGTTAACTCGGCCTTATTTTAAGTGACTACCTGGTTCAGTGTGTAGTCACATCAGCACTGGGGGAGATAAAGGTGGCCGGGCTTGGTGTTGACGACACCAGCCTGTCGTTTGTGGCGGCGGAGGTGGCCTTTATAGGTGCTGGCTAACGGCACATGTCCCAACAACCTGTGAAGGCTGCGTGGGTGGGAATGAAAACAAAACTTTGGTGTTTTCAGTTGAAGGGAAAATAACAATTGCACGTAAAAGCTGTCGTAAAATCAATTGGCCAATCGTCCCACGCACGCACGCACGGTCGTTGAGATGCATCGTGGGTAAACAAACGACTGTTATTAAACGTTTAGGGCAATGTTTTTAACTTTGGGAAAGGTTGGGGGGGGGGAAATCACGCGCACGTGTGGATTACGTAACGCTTTCGAGCACGCACGGCTTGCTGTTTCACTATTTTGATATCTACAAGAGAGGGAGAGCGCTCAACACGGCTATCACGAAAGAACAGCTTTGAAGAGCAACCATCGTGAATCGAGCCGTGAAAACCTAAATCAATATTTTTTACAAATCGTCCCTTTGGGTCTCTTTAGTTTTGGAAATAGTAACGCGACTTAACGGTTAAGTTTTACTCACATTGGATAATCTCTGTGCGGGCCATCGCGCCCCCTCGTTGCAGATGGCCGGGGTCAATTTCGACCTTAGTTGGGAAAACGTTAACAAGGAAGAGCCGGTGACAATGTTTGTTGTTTTTCCTTTCGGCTGTCGTTATCCTGTTTTGTTTATAAACTTGTGCCTGATCGACGCAATAGCGGCGGTGCGAGGGCGCCACACGCGGCTCCCAAAACACGCGTACCGGTTGCACACGCGTGTGGAAAAAATCACCATAGCCTCGATTTCCACTTGGATAGCAGAGCCGGGCTGGTTCCGTGCTGGGGCGGCACGGGTCAGGGAGCGACGCGCTGCTTTTCCACTGAAACGAGCCGTGCCGCTGACGTCAGAACGCACGCGGTGACGTCTGTTTTGAGTCGTACCGACGCCACGCCCAGAAACGTGGCCGAGCCGGATTGATGTATTGCTGCATAGGTTAATTGGCCTGCTGACTAAATTGCCCCCGGTGCCCTGTGATGGACTGGCGTCCCATCCGGGGTATAGCCCTGCCTTGCGCCGTGTGCCTGCCCGGATAGGCTCCGGCTCACCGCAACCCTGTACAGGATTAAGCAGTTTCTGACAATGGACGGATGGACGATGGTTCCTGCTCGTTTCGGTGAAATGCCAAGTGGAAAAACACCCGTGCCTCGCTGGCCCGACTCGCTCGCATGGTTCAGATGTGCAAGTGGAAAAAAGGCGTAATCGTTTGCTGTAGTAACCGGCGTAGGATTCTATTTATAACTTAGCAAACGTTTGAGATTCCTTGATATGCTTTCATTGTTGGAGTAACGGCAGAAGCTCTCGAAACAAAACAAATGACATGTTTACTTGAATTAAATATTCCAAGCTCGTGTTGCTTACTCCAAGACTGAACGGATTGTCTTTCGAAGGTGTCTTTTGAGTGGTTGACGGTTTGTAAAAAAAACACACGCCTTTTATACGTTTCACTCGAGGACGTGTTAACACGGAGTGTGTTGAAGTACCGTAGTGTGGATTTGAAACTTAGATGCAATAATATTTGTTTCGGTTTTTTTTTTTTCAAAACGGTTTAAGAGCAGCATTCATCCGTGCCAGTTTAACACGGCTCGGCACGGACGCGATATATTTACACTATGCCGATCGGTAGCATCGTTCCGTTAAAACATGAAGGAATTGTATTAACCGCAATAGTAACAAAACGCTATATCTGTCCGTGACGCGGCAGACTTTTATAATTTCTCACGACGCGTCGTTAACGGCGAACCACGCAACCTCGCACGTCCCCTCCGGGGAAAACCTTCGTATACGTGAACTCACTAGAACATCTACACCGTGGAACCAGCTTACGAGACGACGACAAAACCCCGCGAACTCGCCGTAAACACGGGGGACATTCTCCGCCGTAGCTGCTCCGAGTCGTCGGTTGGTCGACGATTCACGTCGACGACACCGGGTCTCGATCTCGCGCCGGCGTCTATGCCGACTCGAGTCCGATCCCGGAACCGCCGGACCGATCGCAGAAGGACGAGAGGTCGGATAACGTGACCTCGGCGGTTCCGTCGTTTATAAGCGAGCGAGAGCGGGACCGGGACCGGGACCGAGAGCGGCGTTAGCGCGAAGTGACGAGGTCCGATCTGTGACCATCTCGACGAAACGACAGGTACAGCCGTGCGTATCAACGGCACCGCTCGGAAGCAACACCGCCCGCACAGCGTGTGCGCGGGCGGTGTTGGGGGACGCGGCGGCGGGATATGCGACGTTGTACCGCGTTCCTGAAGGTTGCTTTTTCAAGGAGGGGGGAGCGTTCAATGACCTAAAGTCCTGGGTCGGGGGGAGGTCGGGTCGTGTCTGGACACAGTTGCTCTCTTTCGAGGGTGGCTTGAGTTTTTGGTGTGAAATTACTTTCGTTTTCGTTTCATTTCATCGGATTTGATGCGGGGCCGCGCAAACTCGACACTTCACTTTTTGTGAGTTTACATCGATTAGAATTTTGTCCATTTTTTGTTCTTGTTGCGTGGTTCATCGATATAGATTGTGGTTTTTTTTCCATCGTTTTCTTTTGGAGTGGTTGATTGTTTTACATGAAGTATTACTTTACCTATGTACACAACACGCATTGTTCCAAACTGTATTTAATTCTGTATAATAAAACCCGTCTTGAGCGTTCTGGCTTGTGGCGTGTGTCGATTCTCTTTCGCAGATCACCGTGCAGACGGCAGACACGTGCAAAACCTAGGTTCGACTCCCGGGCTCGGTGTCAGAGATAGATGGCGCAGCTCACGACCTCGTGAACCTAGCCTGGCACAACGACCCTCGCTACTCTTCCCCAGAGCCGTGTCGCTCATCATAATTAATTCACGACCTCCGAAGTTCATTCATATTGGAGCAGATCTAAGTGGGCAATGACAGTCACACTTTGGTCATTTACAGAGCTTATTATCTCCCTTAATATCGGCCGGGGCGCTTGTAAAACGGAGTAAAGGCACGTGACTAGCAGTATTAGCCGCAGCCCATCGCGCGATGTATACTGGATGTGGTGTGCTGAGCGCGGAGACATTTCCCGGGTCGTATTCCCCCGTAGGGCGTGTCTCAGAATTATAACCAAGTTCTGATCGGAACCGGTGAACGGAATCTTGAAGAACCAGATGCCCATGCGATTAAAATTACCTCTCGGCTGGTGAATAGCTCTGATGCCGCCGCCGCCACCGCCGCCTTGCAGTGGTGCCGGTGGTTTTTGGGTGGACTCCGTGCTCCACAGTTCCACTCCAGAGTTCGATTCTACAGTTCCAATTCCACTGTTTCACTCCACAGTTTAATTCTAAAGTTCTATTTTACAGTGCGCTGCGCAGTTCCTTTTCGCTGGAATGAAAAGGCGGCACGGCACACGAAATGGTGGCGTGGGGGCAGGTGGCGTAAAACTCCACACCCGGCCGCCTTTGTCTCCCCCCCAATGGTCCAGGACCGGTTCAAATATTCGCACGCTTATTATCGGTCGCCAGCGGTAATGGAACACGGGTGACGGGAGTTGGTCGCTGCACTACCGCTTCCCCGAGCCGTGCCACATTCCCAACACGTGTTCGTGGATAAGCGCGCGGGTTATATAACCGCGCGGCAGCACTGCGAGGGCACGAATCCAAAAACCAGCGACCCGCCGCGTCCCGATAAGAGGCAAGCGCATTTAGCTCGGCGCGATGTCGTAAGAGGGGCGTAGGGAGTCCGTCTCTATCGCTCGCTCGCTGTCGCCGACTCCGTGTCTTTGAGTCGCGCTGCCGCCTCACACGGAAGAAGTTCCCCGGGTTCGATTCCCCGCTCGGGTGCCTTTCCGTGTGGAGTTTGCGCGTTCTCCCACCCCCGTGTCCGCGTGGGTTTTCGCCGGGCACTCCTGGTTTCATCACGCAGTCCGACGACATGCTGCTGCCTAAGTTATTTGTCCCCATGACAAAATTGCCCCCGGTGCCCTGAAATGTTGTAACTTGCTTAGCCCTCCCCGCTGGACAACTGTTAAAAAGAGGTACATAGCTCAACGGTTACTTCCAGCTTAAATAAAAATGGAGTGATTCGTGGCCCACATGGGAGGGTTGCCACCTCGGAG
>JAZEWU010000042.1:1001086-1014729 GCA_036362915.1 Geotria australis
CTGGCAATGAAAAAAGTGTTAAGATCTTAAAACACTAAGTGGACACCTTTTTGCAAAGGTTGCAAAAAGGTGTGCTCATAGTGTTACACACCAATGTTTACCTTGGAGGTCTGGGACTCGCAGGTCGATGGAGACCTTAGGTCCCGGTTGTAAACCCCAACCGAACCCTCAACCCTAAATGGGATTCGAAGGCTTCCCGCTACAGACGTACGTCGGGCGCGGATTCGGTCTCCCACATAAAAATAATAATTTATAACGCGCGGCACGTATTCATTCAATGTCAAAGCTATTCATTCGAAGAGAGAACGACTCGGAGGCGCGAGGAAATCGCAGAGCGACGGGGGAGAGGGGGAGGCCAGTACGCCAATTAACCTGGCAGCATGTCTTTGGACGGTGGGAGGAAACCGGAGTGCCCGGCGAATACTGCAAGACCCCGTTTCTAAAAACGACTCTCAAAGGCTCGCCGCTACATTAGAACGTGAAGCTGAGATTCGGTCTCCCGCGTCTTACAGGGAGTCAAGGGGGGGTAAGGTGACATTGCTCTGCTGAATTATTAATCCGGGGCGCCGCGGCTATGAGGAGGCGCCACTTGTCGGACGGGAGATCATCGCTCGACTGAAGATGATGGCTGAGGGCCCGGTGACAGGTTGAGATGCGGAGAGAAGACATCGATTTCTCCAGGAGCCCCCCGCGCTCGCGATCCATTAGCGGAACCCCACCGCCCCCCCTCCTCAGGTGCTTTCGAATTCGATTCGATCCTTCGAAGCGTGATGGTTATATGACAGTTTCCCATTGCAACAAGTTCTTCTTAAGTTGCAGACAGCCCTTCAACATTTAGAAATATAAGTCAGTTCTCGCCTTAAAGGAGGCGGGCATTGGTCTATCTTCTTGGTCCAAACTGAGGGGCTTCCGGCATCCGTTGAGCTTCTGGACATCGTTGACTTTCAGCTCCTCGGCTTCGAAGTGTTTGGTAGAATTTGCAGGTAAACCAAGTATTACTTGACAGGGATCGCGACGTGAACGCTTCTACCTTGATCCCCAGGTGCTGCCCGGGCCGGAGCCGCGTTTTGCTCCCGTCTCCTGATGAGGCGGTCCACGTGGTCGCGATTTATCGAGGCTTGTGTTGCGACACGTGTGCTTGTGTTGTGAAATGTTATGCCTCGACTATGTTTCCCTGTACGGTATTTATGTTTTTGACAAGTCTATTGTTAAAATCGAATGAAGTCGTTTGTGAAATTCTAATAAATCGTCATTGCTATTATATTACGGGCGGCACGGTGGGCGTAGCGGTGAGTAGCGCTGCCGGCCTCACAGTAAGAATTTCCCGGGTTCGAATCTCGGCTCGGGGTGCCTTTCTGTGTGGAGTTTGCATGTTCTCACCGTGTCCTCGCGGGTTTTCGCCGGGCACTCCGGTTTCCTCCCACAGTCCAAAAACATGCTGCTGCATTGGTTAATTGGCCTGCGGACTAAATTGCCACCTTTCGACGCGGCTATCTCGAAAGAGAGATTCTCATAACACGTGGCTCCCCACCTGGGAAACTCAAGAAACAGATCGACGTCACGCAAAGGCAGCGCGCTGATTGGTGGGTTAGCCCCCTACTGAAATGGAAGTCCAAGATTGGCCGAGAATAGATAGATAAATAATAGCATTTTATAGAGCGCCTTTCACCCGAGGGTCACAAAGCGCTGCACAACTAATAAAAACCAAAGCAACAAAAAAAACAATTAAGACGTCACCGCCAGTTCGTGGCGAAAGGCCACCACACAGGTGCGAGCTACACACTGGCAATATACTCACCGGCAGTATACCCATATACCCACGAACTGTATACTCATTGACAATATACTTACCGATGTAGGGATGTAGGTTTTCACGGCTAGATTCAGGATTTTTGCTTTTTATTGCCGGTGAGTATTTTGCCGGGACAGTCGTGGTGGGATCCGGTTCCACTACAAACCGGAAATCACATTGAGGAGTCGATACTGGGAATCGATTTTGGAAATCGATATTTTGGAATCGCTTGCATAGCGACTCATTTAATAATGGAGCTTTTGCAGCGAGATAGATGCGTATTTTTAATAAAGAAAAAATACCCATTGAGATTTTAAACTCTCGACGGGATTCCTGCGACACAACAAACACGCGAATTGACAAAAATACAAACTAAAAAACTATGCAAACTAAATAAAAACACCACCATTTACACCGAATTGCACGTAAGTGACCGAGGACAAAATTTTAAAATTATATTTTTACACGTAAAATTCAGTACGTTCGAATAAACGCTCGATTCGAATCTGTGGTGGAGTCGACTGCCGCCTGGATCGATTCCTAGCAGGGCGGGAACCGATTCCCGTACAGACCCATAAGGTTGAGGGGATCGATTTGGGACTCGATACAAACACGCGAATTGACAAAAATATAAACTAACAAACTAAATCAAAACATCCCCATTTACACCGTATTGCACGTAAGTGACCAAATACAAAAATAAAAACTATATTTTTACAGGTAAACGTCAGTACGTTTGATTAAACTCTCGATTCGGATTGGTGGTGAGAATCGACTGCTGCGTTGATCGATTGCTAGCGTTTCATAACAATGGCCGCGCCCAGCGGCAAATGTCACCTGGGTCTGTCCTGTGACCTGTCGACGAGCCTTCGACACTTCACGTGGCCTCAAGGTGCATATGGCCTGGCACAGGCGACGTGGTGACGTCGCTGCCACTTAGTGGCGAAAGACGGTTGTTGTTGTGTCTGTGTGGCACTTGACCCTACAGTCTGTTAAGGCTATACGGGGGATCTTTGTATCTCTGTGTGTCTGTGAGTCTCTATGTATCTCTATGTGTCTCTGTCTCTGTGTGTCTCTCTGTGTGTCTGTGTGTGGAGCGGTGGCTGAGTGGTTAGCGCGCTGGGCGAGCCGAGTTCGAATCCCGTTCACGGCCAACACCAGTGACGATTCTCTGAACCGGTCCTGGGCTTCCCCTAGGTCGACTCAGCCTCAAATGAATACCTGGTGCGGTGTGTAAACATTGCCACTAGGGAGACAAAGGCGGCCGGTCGTGGTGCTGGCTACCCACCCCTTCGTGTGCCATGTCGACCTTCATAGGTGCTCGCTAACGGTACTTGCCCCTGTAGTCTGTTACGGCTATACGGGGGCGAAAAACACGGGGCCGCCGGGCGCACCGCACTCGAGTTACCGAGCGGGTCAATTCTCGAGCTCTTACAACACGGACTAATTAATACACTTTGTATTTAAAAAACAAATGTTAAAAAAAATAATCAAGATTTGCAATCACAACTAGGCAGAAATTGTAAAGAGGGCCGGTTACCGCTGACTGGAAAAGCTTGGAGCCACGCTGATGTTTGGGTTCTTCACTCGCTTGTTATAAACCAAACTCCACACAGAGAGGCGCCCGAGGTGGGAATCGAACCGCCTCGGGGAGGACCTTCTTTCTGTGAGGAGGAGATGTTCCCACCGCGCTACCCTGCCGTCCAAGCCTACGCCAATGCAGGCGAGTCGAACGTTCCAAGTTGCGGTCACCCCGTGGCTCCCACACATCGCGACACCGGACACCGGGCCCCGCGCGCTGTTGTGATTGGGGCACAACCAAAACAATCCGCACATTGTCAACGCGACGGGCGCGGAGTGTAACAATCATACGGAGCGTGAAGTGACGAGTGTCGGGGTGGGTGGATGCAGGGGGGAGTGAGGGTGTGGGGGGTCACGGTAAATAGCGCGGCCGCCTCACAGCAAGACGCACCCGGGTTTGATTCCCGGCTCGGGTGGTGCCTTTCTGTGTGTGGAGTTTGCGTGTTCGCTACCCCGTGTCCGCGTGGGTTTTCGCCGGGCACTCCGGTTTCCTCCCACAGTCCAAAGACACGCTGCTGCCTAGGTTAATTGTCCCGCTGACTAAATTGCCCCCGGTGCCCTGAGATGTTCACCGCGACCCTCACCAGGACAAGCGGTTTAGAAAATGGATGGATGGATGAGATGTTGTAACTTGCTTAGCCTTCCTCGCTGAACAACTGTTAAAAAAGAGCCACATGGCTCAACAGTTCCTTCCAAACAATACGTGGTTAGAACGGGCCGGCGAGATGTGTGAGGTTCTGTGCGTGCGGCTGAGTTCGATTCCCGCTCACGGTGAGGATTTGCGCCGCTCACGCTGCGCCACCGCTCCGAACCTGGCGAGTCGAGTTCGATAGCGTTCCCAGCAAAGCCGGGGTTCTCAAACGCAGCGAGTTGACGGTGCAGAAACTGGCGGTGACCTATAACGAAACAAACGCAATCAAAGTAAATGCCCTCTTTCGCTTGTTACAGCAAATTCCTCCTGCCCTGAGACTTTTAAAAGTGTCCGTGATTGATATAGTGTCAAGCGTGCTCAGCAACAGGACTCGAACCGCCAAACCTCTTGCGGGAGGTCAAAGGCGAATGTCTAGCGGCGAGATTCGCCTCCCCCGCCCCACCGGCATAGGAACGTGGAAAGTCCACCAGCAGCTCGGGAGGTGTAGCACCACCAATGCCGCAATGGTCACGTAGAGCAGGAAGCACGTTTTGAAATGACAGCTGTAGCACAGAAATAAACCGGCGCTGTTATTTCACCGAGATGTTTACGCAGTGATCTCATATACTGTACTGTACATTCATGTCAGTCGATGTCAGCCCAAATAAATATGCCATGCGTTGCACACGATGTTTGTTCATTCATTCTACTTCGTGACTTTATATGCCGTGTGAGTTGGTTGGTTCGAGCGTTTGTTGCGTCGCAGGAATCCCGCTTCCAGAGCTTGCAAGCTCACTCGGTGCTTTTTGTCGTAATAATAAAAATCTGTACTGATGTCGGTTTGCACGGCTTGATTCATGATGGTTGCTTTTCAAAGCTGTTCTTCCGGGCACTCTCCGTCTCGCGATGAAGAGAGGGAGACCACTCGATACGGCCGAAAGAACAGCTTTGAAAAGCAACCATCATAATAAACATCAGTCTATTACCGATCTATATATGAATTATCAGTCGCCGCTTAATTCGGTAAAGGGTCGGGCGCGGGTCAGAGACTATCCCGGCAGACGCAGAGCTCAAGGCAGGGCTATACCCATGATAGGGCACCGGTGGACAATTTAATCAGCAAGCCAAGTAACCTACTAGGCAGCAGATATTTTGACTGTGGGAGAAAACCGGAGTACCCAGCTAAAATCCACTCGGACACGGGGGCTGTTGTTATTAATAATTGAGCAGACGCCCTTACCCAGAGCGACTAACGAAATCACACACACACATGAATTAATAAACAGCGCAGGTCGGCAATTACTACTGCGGGTAGAATGATTGTCGTTCAAGGTCAGACATCATCAATATTGGTTGAATAGTTACAAGTTTCCGGATTGTATCGGTGAGTCTGCGCTCCTGATTTCAATGGGGAATCCAGTTATTTAACTGAGCGTGCGATGCAGTGATCTGTTATAGAATTCCCTTCGTCGGCTTAGTTGAAATTGAACGTATTGATGGGTGGTTTCAAGGGCTGCGTTTGCTTTTTGATAGTATTGGCAACAATTGTGTCGAAGGAATCTCGTAAAGAGCTTGCAATTTCACTGGGTATTTTCTGCTGTAATAATGAACATATATCTATATATCTTCTTTGCGATTCTTAGTGAGCACGGTGGTCAGCTTCTGGACATCGTTGTCTTTCAGCTCGGCTTCGAAGTGTTTGGTAGAATTCGCAGGCAACACCAAGTGTTTACCTGACAGGGATCGCGACGTGAACGCTTCTACCTTGACCCCCATAACTATTACTATTCCACTGTTGTACTTTTGCACAACTTTGTCTCTCGGTAAGTTATTATAATTATTCGATCTTTTTGTTTTGAGACAGTCTCAGAACCCCTGACTCAGAACGTCTGAAGATGCCTCCAACGTGGGAGGCGAAACGTCGCGAAGCAGAGAGAGGGGGACCGCTCAGTGACACGGCTATCCTGAGTGAACAGCTTTGGAAAGCAGTCCTCAAATACATGTATTCCAAAATGCTTTTAATCCGTCAGTGTTTAAAATGATGCATGTACACTGCTTCCGCTGTGCACTTTTCCTGTACGGCGCCTTGAGTGTTTTTTTGAAAAGGCGTTTTTTTCAAATCTAACAAATCGTCATTATTATTCATTTACATTCAACTCCCGTCTCTGGCAAAGCCAGCCCTGGTAGGCCAAGCATTGTACACAACGCACGCGAAACGGGTTCAGTTGCAAGGCACCGTTGAGCTGTGTTGTCTAGTGGGCAGCGGTAAGCATGTTACAACATCACAGGGAAATTTAGTCAGCAGGACAATTAGCCTAGGCAGCAGCATGTCATTCGACTGTGGGAGACAACCGGAATACCTGGCAAAAAGCCCACGCGGACACGGGGAGAACACGCAAACTCCACGCAGAAAGGCGGCACCCGGGCCGGGAATCGAACCCGGGGGTCGTGAAGCCGCCGTGCCACTACTACGTGCGTTCTTCTGGCAAATTCTTTGCAGTTATTGCAGTTGGTAAAAGGTTACGTGTGTCTGACAGGCTTCATTTCTGGTTGCCACAGACACTCGCCTACTCGGTCACCAACACCGTAGCTCACAACAAAAACAAAGTCAAAGATCCCCCGTATAGCCTTAACAGACTGAGCGGTGGCTCAGTGGCTAGCGCGCTGGGGATACAAACCTGGCGACACGACACACAAGGCGGGTGGGTGGCTAGCACCACGCCCGGCAGCCTTTGTCTCCCCAGCGGCGATGTTCACATACCGCACCAGGTACTAATTTGAGGTCCGAGTCGACATAGTGGAGGCCCAGGACCGCTTCAGCAAATCGTCACTGGTGTTGGTGGCCGTGAGCGGGTCGCTGCTCCCCACACTCTGCGGGTCACAGGGCCTTCCTTCCTCTCTCTCTCATCGTCCCATCCCCCCCCCCCAGCTCGAACGATGATAACCTCGCTCTATGCAAGAGACGTGTGACAATATCTGGCAGTGCTGTTTGTCACTGGCCGCTCGGAGGTGACCGACCTAGCCAGAGTATTTGCAAACTTCCACACGAAACTGTTGTGACAAACAGATAATAATAAATACAATGTCTATAAGTAAGGAGGGAACAGATGTACCCGAGCAGACGCAGATCGGAAGAGAGAGAGAGAGAGCCAACATCTCGGCACGGCACCACTGAAAGTTGTTTTAATAGGGAAGCATGTATTTTTCGTAGTAAAAAAAACGAAGTAATTCCTTCCCCAATCGCACTCGGATTGTGGTATCGGTTCCTCATCAGGAAACCAAGTCTCACTCCGGCCCTCGGAGGGCGAAACAACCCGTGTTCGGGCTACAGATTGTCCCGCGGATGCAGATACCGCAGAACTACCACCGACATCTGTCTGCGTGACATCTGTGGCTAAACAGCCCGTACTTTCCCAGCCGCTTTGCCTACAAGGGTCACAGTCGCGGTTTGACGGTTTCACACGTCCGTCAGGATGAGTGTAGCATTTTTCAGAAGAGGCATGTTGTCTAAATAATGTGAGAACTTTCGTATGGACGGTCGCTCTTCAGAGCTGTTCTTTCGGGATAGCCGTGTCACTGAGCGATCTACACATATCTCCCTCGCGAACGTTTTGCCTGCCACGTTGGAAGCGTCGTCGTCCGTTGATTGTGATGCTTCCAACGCTGGAGGCACAACGTCGCGAGGGAGAAATGGAGATCGCTCAGTGACGCGGCTATCCCGAAAGAACAGCTCTGAAGAGCAACAATCATGAATCGAGCATTGAAAACCGACATCAATACAGGCGCGGCCCACTGGGCGGAGACCTAGAGGCCGACACAGGACGCGCTGGGAGGGATTATATCCTTCGGCTGGCCTGGGACCGCCTGGGAATCCCCCCTCAGGAAGAGCTGGAATCTGTTGCTGAGGAAAGGCATGTCTGGTCCACTCTCCTTGGGCTGCTGCCACCGCGACCCTCACCAGGACAAGCGGTTTAGAAAATGGATGGATCAATGCAACTCTCGGATTTATTTAACGAGCGTGACCAAACACGCTCGCGCTGTGAGCAGAAAGCGCGCGCCACGTCTGTCACCTGATGGCGAGAGATTTGCCGACATTTGCATCTGTCACGTCTCTCGGTGGTATTTTTTTTTTGGCCTCGATATTTTAAACGGTTTACGTTTCGCAACACCTATCACGGTGACTATGCGGGGCATATTTCTGTAAGTGTACAGATTAGGGTATGTCCAGAAAGGGAAAAAGTGTTTTGTATTGTTAGATCATCTGTGTACATGCAAAAAGGTGCCCGTAGTCACAACCGCTCGACCAGAGCTGCATTGATATCTGCGTTGTTCTGAGCTGCTTGACTTTTGACAACATTTGGCTAATACTGGTGAGACTAGGCCCACAAAAGGCCCTCTCTGGTGTGGGCCAATCAGTTGGATCTTCGTCTGTTGTTGGCGTGCCGTTCTCTCCGCAGCCCTGTGCAGCGCTTTATGACCCTCGGGTGAAAGGCGCTTCTTCTTCTTTGCGATTCTTCGAAGCACGCGATGGTCAGCCTCTGGACATCGTTGTCTTTCAGCTCGGCCTCGAAGTGTTTGGTAGAATTCGCAGGCAATACCAAGTATTTGCTATTATTATTATTATTGAACACTTCAACACCGCCCTTCGGTGATTCGGGGGGGTGGGGGGCATCGTGGACTATCGTAATTTGAAAAATAGCCGACTCCAGTTCTCTCTCTCTCCCACTATATCTCTCTCCATTAACGGTCTCCTTACTCTTCTCCCCAAACTCTCTCATCACCCTCTCTCTCGCGACACTCGGGTGGACAGATCATAAGTAAACAACTGCACCCACGAGTGACGCATGGCAGCCACTGTCCCGTGCCCGCTATCAGAGCAGCACACGCGCGCGCTGCCACTGCAGATGGGAGGCACAGCCGTTACCACTGCGCCTCACAGCAAGAAGTCCCCGGGTTCGAATCTCGGCTCGGGTGCCTTTTTATGTAGAGTTTGTGTGTTCTCCCCCTTGTTCTGCGTGGATTTGCTCCGGGATCTCCGGTTTCTTCTCACAACTAAAAACGATATTATTGTTATTGTTAAACACGCCGTCAACACACAGATAGATGTTTACTATCACAGCAGACAGTAAATAATAAGAAGAAGAATTTTACATTGCAAGCTCATAGTGCCCAGTGAGCTTGCAACGGAGCTCACTGCTTTGCCCGCGAATGACCTTTGCGAACTGCCTTTGACATTAAACATAAAGCACAACACAATCATCTTTCACTCAGTCTCAGAACGCCTGAGGGTGCCTCAGACGGTGGGAGGCGAAACGTCGCGAAAGACAGAGAGAGAAGGGGAAGCGCTCAGTGTCACGGCTATCCCGAAAGAGCCGCTTTGAGAAAGCGATTCTCATGAACAAAGCGGTTATTACCCGCGTCGGGCGGTGCCTGTGAGAATTTCAGTCGGTGGATTTCCAAACCTTTGTGTCGCAGGAGGAGTTCACAAGCGCCGGGCGATTTTTACTCCTAGACTGGCGGATTGCGGGGATTACAGGAGGCTCTAGGAATCCCGCGGGGATTACAGGGGGATTACCTGGGACCCAAGCGCACGGGGAGAGGCGGTTTGGGGAAGATTATAAACCCCTCCACATACCTGCACTCACCTGTTCATGTCCCTGTCTGCACACGCATACCCCTGCACGTCCCCTGGACGCCTGTACACCTACATGACAAAGACAAGTCATAATAATAATTTTACATTTCTAACGCGTGGCACATATTCGTTTGTTTCGTCGCAGGAATCCCGCTTCTAGAGCTTGCAAGCTCACGGGGTATTAATAATAATAGCATTTATAGAGCGCCTTTCATCCGAGGGTCACAAAACGCTGCACAAGGCTGTGGAGAGAACGGCATCTCAATAACATCAAGACATATTAACTGAGAGTCAAGCAAGGAGGGAACAGATGTACCCGAGCAGATCGCAAGATAGAAAGAGAGAGCCACGGCACCACTAACCCGCACCAACAGTCCGAGCCAGCGGAAGGAATAAATGTTCATCATGAAGGCGCAGGTAGGAAGAAAGCCAACATCCTGGCACAGCAGCATTGAGCCGCATCAATATTTCTCTGCTGTAATAATAAACATCCGTCTATCACTGCACAGACGCTCGACTACAAAGAGGTGGTTGGTGGGTGGTTGGTGGGTGGGTGGTGGGGAGAATTAGTCAGGGGTGGGGCTGTGGGGCATTTGATTAACTAATTGTGCCAACAGCACCCGTGCCACCAACCGCCACACGTAATCGGTGCCAGGCAGGCATGACCAGACCACACATGCCCCGCGCGAGTGAGTTTACAGTGACTCACCCCCGGGTTTGGAAATCGGCAGGGTGGCGCTGATGACACAGGCTGCTGACGATCGTGGAGACGATGATGGTGGTGATGATGATGGAACAGTTTCCGCTTTGACTCAGAGAGTCGGCGAACGGTGGTCAACACGACTCGCACCGAAGACCACCAGGGTCGCCACGAACTGCGCATTGGATCACCGCAACTACCACTGCTCAGAAACATACATACATCCGTCCGTCCGTGGTCAGAAACCGCTTAATCCTGTACAGGATCGCGGTGAGCCGGAGTCTATCCCGGCAGACACAGGGCGCAAGGCATGGATGTACCCAGGATAGGACGCCAGTCAATCACAGGGCACCGGCGGAAATTTAGTCCGCAAGCTAATTAACCTACGCAGGAGCATTTATTTGGACTGTGGGAGGAAACCGGAGTGCCCGGCGAAAACCCACGCGGACACGGTTGAGAGAACATGCAAACTCCATGCAGAAAGTCACCCGAGCCGGCATTCGAACCCGACGCCTTCTTGCTGTGAGGCGACAGCGCTACTTTGTGACCATCAGGTGAAAGGCGCTATATAAAATTGTATTATTATTATTATAATTACTCACCGCGCCTCCGTGCCTCCCGCTCAGCTCAGAATCATGGAACCATGGGCGGCAAGTAGGTCTTGCCCGAGGTGGTTCGATTCCCGCCCCGGGCGCCTTTGTAGCCCCAGCACGTTAACCACAGCCCTATCCTCCCACACACACATACAACCAGCGGATGGAACTTTCTGGAGCTCGGCCCCAGACAGCTTCAGTTGGCAATGAGCCCATTGGATGACGTTATCGGGCTCGATTTCCACAGCGTCTTCCGAAACAACGGGAGCAGATTTCATTGAATATAGCTACGAGAACCCCGTTTGGGAAGTGGCACGTTCCAGGCTTCTGAGTCGGTGCGATGTGAGGTGTGGAGCGAACCAACTGTGAAACAGGTGTGGCGTCTCGCTTCGGGTTACGAGTTGTGCAATATTGCCATGTATACCACGCCTGTGTAAACATACTTTGTCATAACAAAACGCGTGTAGTGCGGTTGATTCACGGCCGAAATACCTTTTATAAGTATCCATCTCACGTTTACAACCCTGTGATAGTGGTATGCAATTCCACATTCGTATGCCAGGGGCGAGACCATCAACATATATATAGAATATGCGACGTTTCGGGCAATGGTCATTCATCATGAGGTGGTAGTGGACTGTTGGGACAGGTGATTTCACATCTTGTGTCACGCGCGATCGCACCACAGACAACAACAACCGCCATTCGCGACGTCACCGCACCGCCTGTGCCAGGCTGGGTGCACTTTGAGGCTGTCACGCGAAGTGTAGGGAAGTCACTGGTTGGACCAGGATGTTCGTCACGGGTTGACTGAGATGACTGTCAGACGCGCAGTGCGCAGAGCATCAAAACACAGACACCCACACAAAGGCAAATATCCCCCGTATAGCCTCAACAGACTGTAGGGTCAAGTGCTGGCAGCGAGCACCTCTGAAGCTCATTTGAGTCCGAGTCGACCTAAGGGAGGCCCCAAGACCGGTTCGGAATATCGTCACCGGTGTTGGCCGTGAGCGGGAACCGAACTCGGTTCGGCGGGTTTTGAACCCAGCACGCTAACCGCCGAGCCACCGCTCCGCACGGAGTCCCACACTCGGGTGGAACCCCGCTGAGAATCGACACAATCCAGCGAGCGTAAACCACCCTACAGCCCACGCGCCGCCAATTTCACATGAACTCAACACGGGAAGCCGAACATCCACATTACTGTTGGTGTTTTTCAAGTTCTCCTCGGAGTCAACGCACAGACATCCGATCCGGGTCTCCAACCCTTACGTTACAATAATTCGCAGTTGGTCCAGCCGTGAGTCCAGTTGTGTATGTGCCAACACCACGGTTGAGAAAAAACGGCATTTCGAGCCTCTATATGTCCTGTCCGTATGGCAGAGGGCGGTGGCATAGTGGGTAGCGCTGCCGCCTCACAGCAAGAAGGTTCCCGGGTTCGAATCCCGGCTCGGGGGCCTTTCTGTGTGGAGTTCGCATGTTCTCCCCGTGTCCGCGTGGGTTTTCACCACCGGGCACTCCGGTTTCCTCCCACCGTCCAAAGACATGCTGCCAGGTGAATTGGCCTACTGAGTAAATTGCCTTCATGTGCCCTGCGATGGACTGGCGTCCCATCCTAGGACCACTTTGCGGCTCAACGCTGTCTGATTATCGTTCTCTGTCGTTGTTGGTTTATCGTTCTCTCCGCTGCCTTGTGCGGCGCTTTGTGGCCCTCGGATGGAAGGCTCTCTGTGGCTGCTACTGTTATTGTTTTGATTTTTCTGCTGTCTTTATGATCTATGTCCTATAGTTTATCGTGGTTGCTTGACTCTCAGTTTATCTGTCCTGATGTTACTGACATGCCGTTCTCTCCGCAGCCTTGTGCAGCGCTTTGTGACCCTCGGGTGAAAGGCGCTCTATAAATGCTATTATTATTATTATACCCCTGCCTTGCGCCCTGTGTCTCCCGGGATAGGCTACGGCGCAGCGCGACTCTGTACAGGATTAAGCGGTTTCTGAAAATGGATGGATGGACACCGAAGTTCAATTGAATTGAGTCCAGCCGTGAACCCGCTAGGCTGCATTCCCCAGAGCGTCCTCTCTTCACACCTCTGAGCGACAACATCAATGAGTGAGAGCCGGCGCCTCGGGAGGGCAGCGGCGGGTGAGTGGTTAGGAGAGCGGCGGGGAGGGAGGGTGGACGGGCGGGTCGGTCACTCAGCCTCCCCCCGTGGCATTTCGCGCCACCGCCAGCCCCCGGCAGCCACACGGTACGATCCTGCCAGACGGCGCATTCTTTTCAGGTGTGTTTATAGTTCTTCGTACGGCAGGAAAAGGCGGACTGAAAACAAATGCAAAGATTCGCCTCGGCTAGGATAGCCTCGCCACGTATTTTGGGGCGAGTGCTGTTGTCCAGCTGCTGGGCAGTACCACGCCCGCCCGGCCGCCTTTGTCTCTCCAGTGCTGATGTGTGTACAGACACAGCACTGATGTGTGTACACACACAGCACCGGGTGCCTTACGTAATGCTGGGCCACGCCTAGGCCAGCAGGGCCAACATTAATTAATTGTCCGAAACCGCTTAATCCTGTACAGGGTCGCGGTGAACCGCAGCCTATCCCGGCAGACACAGGGCGCAATGCAAGGGTCGGGACGCCAGTCCATCACAGGGCACCATTGCTCAGTGCTGCACCATTGCGCAATGAAGGTGACGTCATCTGGGCATGCTAAGC
>JAZEWU010000042.1:1029026-1041011 GCA_036362915.1 Geotria australis
AATGCGGTGACGCAGACTAGCGACGGCGGGTTGCAGCGGAGGATCGCGGTTCGAATGCGGCGGCCGCCCCCCGGTTGTTACTGCGGGTGTAATAACCACAACAGTGACACTGCACGGTAACAATACTGCCCGGATGTCTGCTTCACAGCGGAGTTTAAAGGTCACCAGACGTCAGTTGCAAGAGAAGGCCAAGGTATGCCGCTGTCACGGTCCAAATTTGAGAGGCTCCCCCGGGAAGTCTACCAGGCACGGCCCACCGCGCGGAGACCTAGAGGCCGACCCAGGACACGCTGGAGGCATTATATCCTTCGGCTGGCCTGGGAACGCCTGGGAATCCCTCAGGAAGAGCTGGAACCTGTTGCTGAGGAAAGGGATGTCTGGTTCACCCTCTATGGACTGCTGCCACCACGACCCTCACCAGGACAAGCGGATTAGAAAATGGATGGATGGTACCTGCAAGATACTCAATTTGGATCATACATCGCTCTCTACTGTGGAGACTCTCGCTGGGCCCTACTGAAAAAGAGTCATGAGACTCAGTGAGGCGTAGGTGGGAAAATAAGTATACAGTAATAATAAACATAACATTAGCTTGGCTTTGCCGTAATGATGTCTCCATCTCACCCAGGTCTCCTGTGAACGACTTCTGGTGTAAATGGGTTCTGCATCATCCTCAACGTCATCAGCCATGATCGATCCACTGCCGGATAAGGGCCTCTCAACACCTTGCGGTCTATGAATAATGTGTTGTCGTACTCCACCACGCAGCTGGGTCGACAAACGTGGGAATACAAGTGAAAACAGCAGCAGCTGCTACTGCTGCACTGCCCTCTACTGCACACAACCATTACTGAACCTGTCCCACACACCTCGGTCCTATCCGACGCGTTAACGGAACAGGACTCGCATTCATACGAGCAAAAATAACACGCCGTGCCGCTAAACGAAAGAAGCCCAATTTGTTTCCACGAGCAGCTCGTGATGTTAAATATAATGCTTTATAAATAAATAAATAAAAGAAATTAAAAACTACGGAAAAGCAAAGGTATAACCCAAGGTTTCCCAAACGTTAGTCTTCGTGACCCACCACCACCTCCAAACGTCTCCTCCATCCTAATTTGAATCGGTTCTACGTACGCAGTGTGTCTGTGTCTTTGTCAGTATGTTAACGCGCGTGTTAGTGCATGTGTTAGCGTGTGTCTTAGCGTGTTTGTAAGCGAACATTCTGACCAGATTTGCGTCAATCTATCGACACCGGGCACTGGCTTCGGGAAAGCACATACGGGACACGGTCTGTCGCCGGTTATTCTGAGCGTCGATGAAACCGCACCGCGTGTCTCCGCTTCTTACCGCATGTGCTTGAGCAGGCCGTAGGACTCGATGAGCGTGTGCACCATGCTCGCCTGTCGGAACAAACCACAGCGCAGCAACACTCGGCATCGCGGGCCGCAAACCGCAACAGCACTCGGGACATTTAGGGGTTATTAACTTCAGTTTAACTATTGTTTTGTTGCGGGTTTAAATAGCCGGTACCCAGGTTGACCCGGGTTAGGGCAGTTGTCCTCAAACGGTGGGGATAGTGGAGCATAATGTTACGGCTAGATGCCCTTCCTGATGCCAACCTCCTTTAGTTGGCGGGTCTTTGGATCGCCATTTGTCTGGAATCTCCGCCAGGGATCTGTTTGCCAAAGGTAGACACTAACCAGGAGTGTTGGACTCCAGGTCACATAGCTCAGAGGTACATTGGAACACGCAAACCCCCTCCACCACAATAATGTTGCGTTCCGTTAGGATGACTTACGTTACGAATTCGTGGACAATGTCCAAGCTTGACGCACCGAAGCATTTCAAGCCCTAACTAGACAACATTGGTAAGCATGCAGCAATGTCAAGAGATATTTTTTCCGTCCCCCATTGCCAAATTACGCACGATGCACCCTCCGATACCATCGCCTCTTAAAGAACTACGCGAGGTTGAGCCCGGATAGTGCTTAGATGGGTGACAACCATACGTACAACGGTTGCTATAGGCTGCTGTTTTGGGGCAATGTTGTGGGCAGTACTGTACGTCTATGCTCCCCGCCTTCACATTTTTTTGTATCGCAGGAATCCCGCTTACAGAGCTTGCAAGCTCCATCCATTGTCAGAAACCGCTTAATCCTGCACAGGTGTCACGATGAGCCAGAGCCTATCCCGGCAGACACAGGGCGCAAGGATGGACTGGCGTCCAGATCCTATACCCAGGATCTGGACGCGAGTCCATCACTAGCTCACGGGGTATATTCTGCTGTAATAATAAACGCCTATCTTATCTTCACCAACCCGCACAGACTAGCGTTGCCACACACCCCGGCTTTGACCTGGACATTCTGCGAACGACCAATCTGTGCTCGGGTGGCAGCAGGAACGGATGTGTGCCAAGATCTGGTGGCAATGCGCAACTTTAATGCCGTAAACTGCGGTCTGGACAACAGACCCGGGCTAAGAAATGTCACGGGTAGGCACCGACCAGCGCGGTGTGGCAACTACGGTGGGTTTGGAGGTCACAAGGCATGACCCCGCGATCGGGACGAAGGACGGTTGGATTAACGCGCGGATGGTGTGTGAGCGTGGTCGCGGTCTGGATTCCGTGTGGTCACCAGGTGGCAGACTTCGACAATGAAAGGGAGACAACTCGAGCCCGAAGTGTAGTGCACACTGGTACCAAACACACTGCCACATGCTGCCAACAAAGCCATAAGAGGTTTTCGCAGACAGTGTAGTGATTTATAACCGATTCGTGGGTTGGGATGATAGGGCGAAATGTGTGAGATCCTACGCCACCCGACTTCAGCTAAGCAAATTAGATGATACACTGATGTAGGATTTCACGGCTCGATGCATGACGGTTGGGAGCTTCCAATGTGGGAGGCGAAACGTGGCGAGGGAGAGCACTCAGTGACACGGCTATCCCGAAAGAACAGCTCCGAAGAGCAACCATCAAATTAGATGACAGTGTGCAAGGACTGTGCTAAATGCACCAATAAATGCACCAATCATTATTATTTCGGCTGTTGTACAAATTGTTGCCGACTTACCGGTGAGCCAAAACAATAACTGCCATGTTAAACGAATGTACACACTGTAATGTTATTTGTCTGGTGTTGGGAGGGTCTTAATGACGCATGTGGCCAGATCATTAGGTGGCCGAACGCGAACATTTATGACAAACCGAGGCTGTAATCAAATTTCTAGCCTGGCTTCCTCCTCGCTGAGCTTCACAGCTGGCGAACTGACCGATCGTGTGACCCCAACGTTATATTCTAAAGCTGCATTGTTGCGTCGCAGGAATCCCGTAAAGAGCTTGCAAGCTCACTGGGTATTTTTTCTGCTGTAATAATAATAGCCCTGCCTTGCGCCCTATGTCTGCCCGGATAGGTTCCGGCTCACCGCGACCCTGTACAGGATTAAGCGGTTTCTGACAATGGATGGTTGCTCTTCAGAGCTGTTCTTTCGGGATAGCCGTGTCTGTCATTGAGCGCTCTCCCTCTCTGGAAGCTTCCAACGCGGGAGGCGAAACGTCGCGAGGGAGAGACGGAGAGCGCTCAGTGACACGGCTATCCCGAAAGAACAGCTCCAAAGAGCAACCATCACGAAATCGAGCCGTGAAAACCCACATCAGAATCTTGCCCGAATTACTGCAGGTTTTCACGGCTCAATGGGTGACAATTTCGGGGTATCCGTGTCGAGCGTTCCTCCTTTTGGCGCGGCTATCCCGAAAGAGCAGCTCCTAACAGCAAGTCTCACAAACGTCCGTGTTGGCCGATGAAGCTTACGACACCTTTAACGACGGAGGCGAAACGTCGCGACGGATTAATAGAGACACACTCGCCACGGCTATCCCGAAACAGCCGCTCTTAGGAGCAATTCACATTTACCCAATGCATCCTCAGAATCTAACGGCAGTTTGTCCCCCGTGAGTTTAGGGTATCCGTGTGCATGTCCACCCCACAAGACAGCCTCAATCCACTGCTGGATGGAAGTCACTTCGCAACGACCGCGCGGCTGGTGGCCGTAACAGTGGACTGTTATTGAAACCATACTTCACCACGCTGGTCAAAGCGGGTTGGTGAAGCAGGGCGTGGGCAGAACCACGACTTCAATCAGCCACCCCGGCATAGTTCCGCGTTCTCAGCATTTCACATCTAGTATATACCTCTCTCGCTACGGTAGGTGGCTACTGATCACGAAAGCTACTCCGGGCTAGCAGCAACACGGAATCCATCCATCCATTGTCAGAAACCGCTTCATCCTGTACAGGGTCGCGGTGCGCCCGGAGCCTATCTCGGCAGACACAGGGCGGCAAGGCATGGCTATAACCAGGATGGGACGCCAGTCCATCACAGGGTAATTTAGTCAGCAGGCCAATTAACCTATGCAGCAACATGTCTTTGGACTGTGGGAGGAAACCGGAGTGCCCGGCGAAAACCCACGCGGACACGGGGGGGGTGGTAGAACATGCAAACTCCACACAGAAATGCGGCACCCGAGTCGGGATTTCAAACCGGGAAACCATGCTGTGAGCCGGTAGCGCTACTCACCGCTACGCCACCGTGCCGCCCTACGACCCAAAAATACGATACGAATATTTTAAAAAAAATACACGTTGCAATCACATCAAGTTAATGGTAAATAGAGATATAAACAGGGTATGTTGTTGTTGTTTACCCGCCGAGGTATTCTGGAGAGAGAATCGCACGCCATCACGTACTGTGCGCTGTGAATGTACGTGACTCTTAAGCCGCTGCCGTCCGACATAGCTGCTGCTCTTATTGCTATCACTGTCTTTGTTATTCTCGTAGTTCTCGGTGTGCAGAGACGGTTAAAGTTGCGACTAAAGTGTCTGCGGACGACACAGTCCCACAACACACTACGGTGAACGCACGTGTTTACAGTGGGGAGGCTAGCACGTAAAGTGGTAAATGCCCCCAGGGTAGATAGAGCGAGGTTTCGTTTTCGAAGCCACGCGGTGGCTACGCGCTCAGGACGTTTGGTAGATTCAAGGCGGGTGATGGCGAAAACACGTGTGTCAATCACCCATCCTTATTTAGTGTCTTTGCCTGAAACGTCTTGTCACTTTCAACTAAAGTCTATTAATCTATACAGTCTATAGTCTATACATACAGCCTATAGAATATACATACAGTCTATAGGCTAAACATAGAGTCTATAGTCTATACATATAGGCTATAGACTATACAGTCTATAGGCTATACAGTCTATAGGCTATACAGTCTATAGGCTATACAGTCTATAGGTTATACAGTCTATAGGCTATACAGTCTATAGGCTATACAGTCTATAGGCTATACAAGTCAAGTGTATTGATCACATACACATAAGATACATGGTAGTGAAATTCCTTGTTCCCGTTCTCTCTCTCTCTCAACTCTGTGCAAAACAATTATGTGCAGGGTCCAGGGTTCATGTTCTCTCCCCGTGTCCGCGTGGGTTTTCGCCGGGCACTCCGGTTTCCTCCCACAGTCCAAAGACATGCTGCTGCATAGGTTAATTGGCCTGTTGACTATATTACCCCCGGTGCACTGTAATGGACTGGCGTCCCATCCAGGATATAGCCCTGCTTTGCGCCCTGTGTCTGCCGGGATAGGCTCCGGCTCACCGTGAGCCTGTACAGGATTAAGCGGTTTCTGACAATGAATGAATGTATTGTATTATATATGTAGTGTATCATATATGTATTTAATAATAAGGGGTGCGAGAACATATTTTGAGAAGCTAAGGGATGCAGGCTGCAGTAAATAGAGACATGTTTATTATTACAGCAGAACATACCAATTGAGCTTGCAAGCTCTTTACAGGATTCCTGCGACACAACAAACACGAGAATTGACAAAAATAACAAAAAATATAAAAATCACAAATTAACCAAACACAAGAACATTAAGAACCACTGGTGTAGTAGCGTCCTTGTCACTCATTTCCATGGTGTTCCTCGTGATAGCAGTGTAAGGAGAGACGTGGAATCTCACGGAGGGATGCTGAGTGTAGGGGCGATAAATCTGTGGAGTAATGAGACAAGCAATGTCGACCGTGACCTCCCCCCTGGGGAGAAGAGGAGGCCATGCGAGGCTTGGTTGGGGTGCTGTAAGCGGTGTCCAAATATATAAATAACAAACACTCTCTCGGCGTTATATATTAGGAAGATGAATGATATTATGGTACAGTACTGTATACTGTCGTGATTACTGGCGGATTGGATTCGCCCTGCCTACCTCTCATATCTCATCTCGATCTACACCAATTCACGCTCTCTCCCCGCTCATCTCATTCGACTCCCATTCTCCACGCTCTAACTGCTTTCTGTCGAAGCCCCAAGTAAACTTTGTCTCTGTGGGAGGGTCGCTCATTTTCGTCTGCTGCCAGTATAGTCTGGAGGTTGCTTCCCCAGACGTCCGTGCTGTCGACTCCCTCGCTGGCCATCGTGGTGAAGTATGGCCAAACATCCCCCTTGCAGGGCGGACAAACATTCGGTGCGGACGAAAATAACGCTGACGAGTCACGGTTGTAATAAAATTAAAACATTTATTCTTTCGGAGAGAACAGCAAATGGCATTTCAAAGTTTCAGACCACACTCCGGAGATCAATTCACAAAGTAACGGAACTCGCTTGCGTCTAACACTGTACACATTTCCCATCTGCAGCAAAAACAACAATAACACAATCGTTTGGGCCAAACATCTGCAGTACGGCCCGTTATTTATTTTCTTAAATGGGTCGCGAACACCCCCTCTGGGAATAGGAGCATTGTAATGTCTTTTCGCTGACAAGCCGGATTCTCCGCTCGCAACCCAGAAAAATCTGCGTTTCATTAAAGTGAGCGATTGTTTGGACCCTGTTGTAGCCCCATTTCTTCATTGCTATCACACCGTGTCCTCTTTTCTCGAGCACTACAAATCTGGAACTATTATATTGGATTGCAACTGCCTGGCTGCCGTTTTTCACCGGATGTCGAGAGCTGGACGGCAGAGTTATTGCCTCGGGTCGAGATTTCACATTTTGGGTTACGACCTCATGTCATACGGGCCAATGTATTGCCGCGTGAAGGACAAACCACCACGTAACATTAATATATTTCTTTTCGAGGTAGCGTTCGTGTGCCGTACTATGTGTATACACGTACTGTGTGTGTATATATAATGCTAAATTCTAGTATATGGCTTGTACACAGGTGATATATGCAGGGTGGCGCATTGGTAATATCTGAGCCTCACCGAAATAAAATCCTGCACGAGGCGGTACGATTCCCGCCTCGGGCGCCTTTCTGTGTGGAGTTTGTGTGTTCCCCACCCATGTTCTGCGTGCGTTTACCTCCGGGTTGTCCGGTTTCCTCCCACATCTAAGAAACCACTCTTTAATTAATTGGCCAAAAACATCATAATATATAGGACACAGAAAGGCGCCCGAGGCGGGAATCGAGGCGGCAGCGCTACTCACCGCGCCACCGTGCCCACGCCCAGTCACAAACCACTCGGTGGTCATTCCACATTCCTGTGGCGGTGGCTATAGGGATGTGTAATTTTTCAAACTGTGGCCAGTGTTGCCCATTTCACCGACACCACGGGAAGGGCGACGTCCCGTGCAGGACGACATTGAAGTCGTGTCCGATCGAGCAACTGACAAAACATCAGGATCAGAACCAGTCGGTTCAGCTGCAGCTTGGCCAGAGTTTATTGCCCTAGTATCGGGTGTTGTCCTCTCAGCGATGTTGATACTGTCACTGCCAACCATCAAATCACTCGTATTGCCCCCCCCCCCACGCTCCCCCTCCCAGTGCCGGCGTTAGGTATAAGCTGACTAGCAGCTCAAGGGAGCCCCCGTATTCGTTGTTTATTATTAGTGATTTCCATTAAAAAAAACTTGCCTGGGAGAACAAAAAATATTTCAGCTTAGGGCCCCCAAAGGGTTAGCTTAGGTCCTGCCCCTCCACCCACACGCCATCCTCACCCCCCTAATCTCTTAATGATCTCGGAAAACGGGCTTCCGAGACGGTGCAGGGCCTTCTAGCAGCAGCAGTGGTGTAAGCAAGTAATTGCAGGGGCTGCGCCTACGATTTGTCGTAACGCCAATTGCACGCGCCTTTCTTGGACGGAAAAAGTGGCATCACGTTCCGTTCCGCGACGTCGCTTTGTCATCGTGAACATGCGTTCAAGTTCTAACACGATGTTAAATTATCTGAAACAAATAATTCTCAAAAATGTTGGAAAGTGTCCGTAAAAATCCCAAAAAATATGAAACCGAATTTTGTCAAAAATTGGAAAGCCTTTCTCTACAATACACATCACTCACGTTACGTTGAGCACTTTGTACGGAACACTCATAAAACCACACGTTTACAATAACAAGACGAAGCATTTAGCAACGTAGCATCACGGACTGCCAGAGCCACACATTTAGCTAACGTTGACATAAGGACCCTCAATGTGTCCCCAGCCATGTTCACTGCTTCTTTTCGCTATCCACGTGGAGAACAGTTTATATTGCACCGATTACGCGCGTTGTGACCTGTACACCTCTACCGAGCTTTGTAGACGGTGACGTAGATGTGTGTTACAACAACGAATGCCCAAGTGCGCTTGCAAGCTCAGGATGTGGGATTCCTGTAATACAACACTGGTTCCTATCTCTAACACCCAGATAGATTGATTTGTATTATTATTATTATTATACCAGAAAATACCCAGTGAGTTTGCAAGCACTGGATGCGCGATCCTGCGATACAGCAAACGTTCCAACACTTTGTAATCGCGTTATGAACAAAGCTCCGGAGACGCCACACTCACCTAGCAAAAGTGATGTTTGTGCAAAATATATTATTTGATTTTAGGAGGAGGAATTGTCTGTGATAAGTAAAAAAATATATCTTATTTCTTAAACATTCTGATCCACATCAAGCCCAGTGAATGGACTTCCACTGTCCTATGCACGTGGCCAGTCGTTCCAAAACACAATTTACTATTGCAGTTTTATTTATGATTGTGTTGAGTTTGTTGTTAAATTACTTCTGGAGCATATTCATCCAATATTTTTTTTGTTTACCAACGACTGATATTTTCCATCCGTTATATAATTGATGGTTGCTTTTCAAAGCTGTTCTTTTGGGATAGCCGTGTCACTGAGCGCGCGTGCTCTCTCTCACATTCGCGACGTTTCGCCTCCCACGTTGGAGGCATCTTCAGGAGGCATCAACGTGGGAGGCGAATGAGAGCGCTCAGTGACACGGCTATCCCGAAAGAACAGCTTTGAAAAGCAACCATCATTCGCAATGCGCCACCCGATCTCGCCAGACCGCAGAAGCTAAGCAGGCTTTAGCCTGGATAGCGCGACAGCCACGGGCCTCACAGGCTGCTGAGCGGCTGCGTCATCACCAGAGGGCACTGCAGGCAAACCCATCGTCACACTGTATCATGCTCCAACGTCTATGCTCTCCTCCTCCTCCTCCTTCAACAACAACAACCAAGACGGGGAAGTATGGCCCTGATCCAGTACATCAACAATCCGTATTCGCTTTGCCCACGCGCGCTGGGATGTAAACATTTCATAAGTGGCACTAATATGATCAGCGTTTTTTTTCCCTTCACATTTTCTCTACGCGCAGTTTAAAACACACATTTAATAATAATAATCTATTTTTGTAACGCGCGCACTTTCAACGGGCGCGTTGCACCCGTTGATTCGGAGGCGCGGAGCCCTGCTCAGTCGGTTTGTTGAAAAAGCGATTTAAAAGCGATGGTTGCTCTTCAGAGCTGTTCTTTCGGGATAGCTGAGCGATCTCCATCTCTCCCTCGCGACACGGCTATCCCGAAAGAACATCTCCGAAGAGCAACCATCATGAATCGAGCCGCGAAAACCGACATGAGTACAACTTTAAAAGTGTCTCTATGTCCCACGGCGTGTAGAGGGTGGAGTTCACCTACATAAACCGGCCCTGAGCCAGCGGTGGAAATTCCACATTCCTCTGATGAAGGTCAGCGCAGCAACAGGCCTGCCACTGCTGATTCTTACAAAGTGGCGTTTATTGCCCCCGAGGTATGATGGGAGTTTGAACTCACAACTGAACTCACAACTGTCCAACTGCGAGCCAAGCGTGCCAAACTCAGCGCCAGCCACAGAGTTGAAACCGATTTAAATTCGATTCAGTCTTACAAATTATAACGCGTGGCACGGTGTTCATTCAATGTCGAAGGTTTTCGTTCGAATAGAAAACGACTCAGGCTCGCGTAAACCGCAGCGGTCGTGTGGAGTAGATTTGAACTCACAACAGTTGTGGGTGACAAAACCCCACAGCTGTACCGCTATCTGGTGACAACCGCGCAGTAGCCCAGCGGGTTTGGCAGTTTCACAAATCTTTACATGATCCACCGACCTTCCCCCTCTCCAGCGCGCTGTGAGTTCAAAGCCACTCGACGCGCGCCTTTGAACTAGTATAAGTGACATGAGCTGGTGGTTAGTGGCATCAGTTCACAACAGGAATGTCTTCATCCAGCAGCGGATAGAGGATTGCCACTGCTGACACCCACGACGACGATAACGACACACATAGAGTTGACGAGACGTTATAAGGTGCGTACATGTGCAAAACAAACAAAAAAACAACACGCGCCTAATAACACTATTAACATGAAACTAACTTGCATAAATTAAGCGGAAACATTCCACGTGGTTGGGAAACACTACGCTGTCACGGTCCCATGCAGGCTTAATCCTGTACAGGGTCGCGGTGAGCCGGAGCCTATCCCGGCAAACGCAGGGCGCGAGACATGGCTATATCCAGTACGGGACGCCAGTCCGTCACAGGGCACCGCGGGCAGTTTAGTCCGCAGTCCAATAAACCTATGCAGCAGCATGTCTTTGGACTGTGGAAGGAAACCGGAGTGCCCGGAGAAAACCCACGCGGACACGGGGAGAGAACATGCAAACTCCACACAGAAAGGCCTCCGAGCCGGGATTCGAACCCGGGACCTTCTTGCTGTGAGGCGGCAGCGCTACTCGCCGCGCCACCGTGCCGTCTCTATTCTCTTTCTATGACTATTATTGTACATCAGTGAAATAATATTAATTGTACATCAGTAAACAATAATAAATAGCGCTCACCCTGTCTCCCTCGTGACGTTTCGCCTCCCACGTTGGAGAGAGGAAGAGCGCTCGACACGGCTATCCCGAAAGAACAGCTTTGAAAAGCAACCAACATCATTATTATTATTGTTGTTTATATTCATAAGACCTTGTCTGGGGGCCCAAACAAATACTTCTGCTTAGGTCCCCCCAATGTGCGAGCTCCGACACTAAGGCCCCACAGTGTTCCACGAACGATTCTATTTGGCCACATTTCGGACTCCAACTCTCACTCAAGTCACTCCGGGAGATTTTTGTTTCTTCTTGCAGTATCACGTAATGTCATTTGTATCGACGTAGGTTTTCACGCCTCGACCTATGGGAATTGCCCTTCACAGGACAGCCGTGTCACGGAGCGGTTGTTCCCTATCATTCGCGACGTTTCGCCTGCCACGTTGGAGACATCGTTTACGAAGGTGGCCGGGCGTGGTGCTGGCCGCCCACCTCCTCGTGTGTGCCGTGATGGCCTTCATAGGTGCTCACTCACAGCTCTTGACCCAACAGGTTGTTAAAAGCTATAGAGGGGATCTTTGTCTTGGTGTGTGTGTGTGAGTCATGCGGATGGCAGCGATGATAAATTCAGAACGATCACAAAGCCACAGTTACTAAGCCACACGAAATCTATCAAAGATACACAAACCCAGGCTTTCCCTCTGTCCAAAGATTCTGTGGTGAGTCAACCTTTGTAATCCACACGTGTGAAGAAGGCGTATATAGACTTTACGTTATAAATGTTTTATTTGTATGTGCTGCGGTCCGTTTGCCACGTCTGTGTTTTTTGTGAAGGTTGTACCGTTTTGATGTACGGCCTT
>JAZEWU010000042.1:1133931-1145442 GCA_036362915.1 Geotria australis
TCCCAGGTGCCCCCCCCCCAAGTCTGCGGGCCCCCTCGCCCCCCACTTCCACCACAGCTGCGCATCCCTCCCCCGCACCCACAGTGCCGAGCACGGGGAGGAGAGTGTTGTGATTGGCCGGCCGGCGTGATGGCCCGCGGCCAGTTAAAAGCAGCGTGTGGGTTGGTCAGTGGTGGAGTCATCCAGTTTGTTTATACCGTACATATAGATTTTCACGTGATTTGACTCAACTGTGGACTTGCTTATTAACTTGTTTTGCCCGAGCGTAACATTACATTATTGTGTCCTTAAATCACCGATTTAAGGAATGTTTTCGGTGTTACGCTTTTATTTTAACTTGCCCAGTGTCGAATTTATTTACCATTTCCTCTCCCTGTGGCGTATGACCGGTTGGGCTGTGGGGAGTTGGTGGGTGGTGGAGGGCTTTATCAAAATGTCAAATTCATCCATCCATCCATTTTCATAAACCGCTTAATCCTATAGAGGGTCGCGGTGAGCCGGAGCCTATCCCGGCAGACACAGGGCGCAAGGCAGGGGAACACCAAGGATGGGACGCCAGTCCATCTCAGGGCGCCTGGGGAAATTTAGTCAGTACGCCAATTAACCTGGAAGCATGTCTTTGGACGGTGGGAGGAAACCGGAGTGCCCGGCGAAAACCCACGCGGACACGGGGAGAACATGCAAACTCCACACGGAAAGGCACCCCGAGCCTTTCTTGAAATATGTACTGAACATCTTAATAATTCAGTTATTTTAATTAGGTTCATCGTGTGTTTGCTCAAGGAAGTGGCTGGGTCCACGAACGAGCACGCATAATATCTCCCAGCATTGGCTCAATGACCCAGCAAAACATTTCCGATGAGGCCAAATCGTTTTCCTACCAAGGACAACATCCCTGCAGTTATTCGCACTACTACGGGCAGAATGACCTTCACTAGGGGGAGCTCTGGTGAGTGCCTTTAGAAGGTATTTTGGGCTACTCTTTGACGCTGGCCCGACTTTTTGGAAGAGACGGAAGTTACCCTCACTTTACCCCACCCACACGCGACCTGCCAGTTGACTAACGGTGGTTGTGATGGACCCGTTTATGCTCGTGGGTAGACAAAGAGGGGTGCGGAGATTTAAAAAACTTGACCATTGTGTCACCTGCCACATCTGGAGATCAAATGGAAGTCGCGACCCTCTGGGTTGCAGGTTTAGTGGGATTACCGTTATACTACTGCAGCATTCTCACTTGGGCAGTGGTAAACCGGTGCACATGCATCACTTACCTCAAAAGATGGCACCGACGTTTCGCTGAGGTTATCGACGGGTGCACTTCACTTACACACCTTTTTTCACACGACCTAAACTCATAAACAGAGCCTCACTATGAAGAACATTGGTCATGAAAGCCTACGAGTTAACGGTACAAACACCTTTACTGTAATCTAGAAAAAAAATCCTCAACGCATTCATCGATAACTGTGGTCTTATATGCAAAATATAACTTAATAGGTGACGTTTCTGGAAGTTCCCCTTCTTCATCGCACACAAAAAACACGTTATCGTATTGGTTAAGTGAGGGGTTTTTTTGCAAATAGTAAGCAGTTCAGGCTGGCTGTTAGATTGACACTTTATTTATTTGTTTACCCTTACAGAATCCATAGTGCTCGTAAGGTTACCACGAAACAATCACACACGCACGCACACGCGGCCCGCACGCGAATCAGAAGGAATCAACCGAACTGGGCGCCTCGGATCGATGCCGCGTGTCATGAGCGTAGGAATCAATTTTTAGCGCCGGATACGTTACGTTCGTTTCTGCTCGGGAGCCATCCGTTTCCCCCCCGTGGAAGGGCCCTTGTGTTGCGAGAGCCCATTGTGAGCAAGTGCTAATCTGTTCACACCCCCTCTTGTCCGTGGCCATCGATTTGTTCGCCTATTGTCATTCATTATATCTCAGCCCACGTTTCGCGCAGTCCTTGGGTCCGTCCGCTTGGCGGGCCTGATTCGTGCTGAAAGGAGGACGCGTGCGGAGTTGACGACTGACGGGATCGGGCCGGAGGAGGCGATAGGTGATGCCGTGCGAGGAGGAGAGACGCGCCGAGGCGGTTTGGATCCGAGCGGAGCTTCGAATCAGATTCGATTCTTCGAAGCGTGATGGTTATATGACAGTTTCCCATTGCAACAAGTTCTTCTTTAGTTGCAGACAGCCCTTCAACATTTAGAGATATAATAGTCAGTGCTGGCCTTAAAGGCGGTGGGTATTGGCCTCTCTTCTTGCTCCAGACTGAGGGGCTTCTGGCATCTGTTGAGCTTCTGGACATCGTTGTCTTTCGGCTCCTTGGCTTCGAAGTGTTCGGTAGAATTTGCAGGCAATACCAAGTATTACTTGACAGGGATCGCGACGTGAACGCTTCTACCTTGATCCCCTTGAAGGCGCGGGATGATTGGGTGGAGCGATGATGCGCCGTGATGGGAGCTGGTGGGTTGAGGACGATGTCCAGAGGGAGACCCTCACGTCCAGGCAGTTATGAGGGTTGTTTGCCCACACTTTACCACGATGGTCTGTGTGGGTTGCTGAAGGGTGAGCAGCGTTAGTTGTAGCAATTCAACTGTATTTGTCCATTCTGCTATATGTACAGGACATATAGGGGATCGAAATTCCGTTTCTCTCAGACCCCGGTGTTGGCATTTACATGGACTGGAACACAACAACAAAGGTTTAAAAATACTAGGATAAAAAAAAAATACTAACATTTTTTAATATTTACACGTTAAGGTAAGCTGGGGGTCGGCACAGATCTGGAACAAAAAATATAATTATAACCAATATAGCATCCAAGTACAGTGGCTCGAAGTCAAACTCGGGTTCCGCGGGTGCTCACCGCAGCGTGCTAACCACCACGCCACTGCCCCCTCCACCCGTTCATTTGCCTATCTTTCAAACATTTTAAAAGTGAAAGAGTTCATAGCTAAAACGTCATATTTGTGTGTACTGGCGGAAATATATGTTATTACTGTCAATCGCAAAGGGAATTCCCAAAATCAAACTCTCGCATCGTTTTTTGTGACCATTGAAAACGGGTAGTTTAGTTAACCGTAAAACATCTCAATTCAGAATGGCGTATTTCAAACGTGTACGCGTCACTGATCGGAGTTCCTGTTTTGGGCTATTTTGTGTTCGTATTTGGCTCAGTGGGATTTCCGGGATAATATTTTCCCGGCAAAACCCGGGAGTTTCAACCTTCTCGGTCTCGTCAGCATTCTTGAACAAGCACTATTAAATAATAATAATAATATCAATTTATATAGCGCCTTTCACCCGAGGGTCACAAAGCGCTGCACAAGAGCCGAGAAGAGGACGGCACGCCAACAACGAAAGAAAAAACAATAGAAAAACCAAAGCAACAGAAAATAAATGATTAAGACAACTTCGAATATACTGAAAGGTCGTGAAACTGGCAATCTTAAGAGCGGCAAAAATCTGCCAGCGTCCCCTAAGATGGCCGTCACTTCCTTGAAGACAAACACGGAGGGAGACAGGGAGGGAGGGTGCGCGACAGGGAAAGACATAGGGACACAGAGACAGGAAGACAGAGAGACAGGATATTCAATCAAAGGAGACGTGCCAATGATTTAACATGAGCATTACTTTATTTAGGGACATGAATGGTATTGCTCTCCCAGAAGGCCAGTGTTCTGGTGCTATGGATAAAACCTCTTATTTTTATGTGGAAAGACAAACGTAAGAACTGCTTATTTATCTTGAGTTTTCATGTCCTGCTGCCTAATGCTGCTTGGCCGGTGTGGAAAAGTAGGCGATACGCCTCTCTAGAGGGGCTGTCTTGAACATACTCAAGCAGAGGCTCTTCTGCCAGCAGAGGAGTTGAGCAAGCAAAATTGCAGGGCTGCACCTTTACCTTTAACTGGACTGCACTTATACGCTCCCACGACGGGTCTCCCCCGCAGCTTCACCAAACGCTTGCCGACCCGCACGGTGAAGCAAGGTTAAGATACGAACGGCAGACAGCGGCCCTCCCACGCCACCGAACGCCAATCCCTTCTCTTCCCCGATGTTGACCCGTGTCCTTAGAAACTATGCGTTGTAGGACTTTAGTGAAGAAGAAGAAAAAGAATAAGGAGAAGAAAAAAACCACAAACGGCCAACGCTACTCCGGACCAAAAAAGGCTTACTCACATTCCCCCCTCTGACTCCTTGTTGACCGATCATCGGAGACCGCGCCGAGCGAAGCGCTGAGCGAGCCTGCCAGCAACAGAATCTGCTCGCACTGCGATTCTGGGATTATTCTGCGCGCACGCCCGTTAAGCTGTTTTTCAGCCCGGGCCAACGGATCACCGCTATTTTTTTATTAGTCATCGTCGTTATTGGATGTTGTCCTATCCACTGCTGGATGTACGGCGGTGGTTCACAAACTTTTGAGGTATAGTGAACCCCAGAAAGCAACACTCCCTCCCCCAGCCAATTCCCGCGCCACCAAGGTTACTTAGGTCACGATACGGAGAGAGATCAGATGTCCCCTGCCTCCAGTCAACACGGTGTTAGCGAGGTGTTTGTTTCGCGTTGTATATTCGCGTATTTTGCCTCCGCGTGTGTGGTCCTGACGTTCCCCATCGGCACGTGAAATTTATCCTGCACAGTGTCCAGTCCGCAGGCTTGAAGGGGGTTTTCGCGGCCCACGTTTCGAGAACTGCTGCTATCCATTTTGGTGCAGTTAGCGTCCGTCTCCCTGATTCGTGTGGAATAACTTCATAGCTCCATCCCCGTGGTGGCTGTTCCCTTGAACTTGTTCTGGCCGTTTCAATTGTTATGCTGAGTGGCAAAGTGGCGCAGTTTGTGTGTTCTCCCCCTGTTCTGAATGGGTTACCTCCAGGTTCTCCGGTTTCCTTCCCAGAACAAAAAAAATAGTTTCTGGCAAATGTTGGCGCCACCTTTAACCACGTGGCTGTCTTCCCCCTGCTTCTCTGCGGTTTCCTCGCGCCTCCGAGTCGTTTGGCATTGAACGAATACTGTGCCACGCGTGATAATTCGTAATATTTTTTCGTCACCCGCTTCGACCATTGGCCATCGTCAACCCCCACCAACCGCCATGACAATTGCACGGTTGTACAACGGCCGTGACTGTCACAGATTTATTGATCAGGGTAGCCAAGTGGTCATCATCTTTGTCCAGGATATATGTCTGTTTGTGTGTCTGTGTGCATTTATTCGAAAGTAGGTTAAAAAAAAAAGGAAAATGTCACCATTATAAATCCATCCGGTATCTTACAAATCACAATGATGTCAAATCCGCGCCTGGTAAATTATTGATCCGGGTAGACGTTCATCTCGTCTCCCATTGTCTACGTGCATCACAGTCAACATGCAGTCGTGTATTATTATTCCCCACCGTTTGCAAATTGAGATGAAAGCATAGTGCATTAGCTCTGTCCCTTTGTCTATATAGCACAGGGTCACGATGACTCCTCGTAAAGACGAGCCATTATTAACAACACTGAGGTTTTGTTCGTATTCGCAAGCGTGGTCCTCCGCAGCCGTGGGACGTGACCGCGAATCCGTCGCACAGACTTTCGATGCTCCTCTTTCTTTATTCACGAAACTCTCTATTCTTTTGTCGCCCCTCGCACGTCTGTGTAATTGGGATTTTACAGCACTTTCCGAGCAGTTTTGATTTTAGAATAAATGCATTATCGGCGCGTGGTGGTCCATGAAACGCAATGTTGAGTGTCCACAGTGTGTGGTCCGGGGATCCAGGGATGTTGTGGACCACCGCGTTAAACGTAACTGGCCAAATTGACCAAAGGGGTCGCCCAAAACCTATAGACGTAAACTAGAGTCAAAAATAACCATTTGCAAACGTGAAAACGCCTAACTGCCGCCGGCTTCTGTCCTGCCGATTATTTAGAAATAAATGTTGGTAAGCGCCTTCAGGCCCTGGGGTGTAAGGTGCTTATAAATGTATACTATAATTATTGATCCATTCATATGCGTGTTTTTTTTCCCTTCCTCGTTATTATTTGTGGCTTGCGGCAGAAGTCGGGTTGCTCCTTCGACTCGCTGTGGGCAGTAGAGTTCGGGATTCTATATAAAGACTGCAAACAGCATAGTTAGGGATTATATATAGAGGCCAGCTACAGACAGCAAAAGTTTGGCTATTAATGAACTTGCCACTGGCAGCAGAAACCGGGTGAGCAGAGGCTTGCTGTTTGCACAAAAGTTTTGCGTTTGGACAGCCTTTGATATGAACCGAAGAAACTGGGCTGCACGCAGGCTTGTGGATGACGGCAACAAGTTTGCATTTTTGTCAAACGTTTTAAAGTCAATATTGACGGCGTGAGTTGCGCAGTAATCTTAATTATGCCAGCTGTGGTATGTCGTTCGTAGCCACATTTTCTGTGGTAATTTTAGTTCGACCTGCTACTAACAGGGGTGTATGCAGTGTGCCATTACACTCATCCTATACGTAACCAATCGTATTCATTGTAAAGTAATGTATAGCCTTGTCAATCCACTGCTGGATCAAGACCATGCCACGCTGTTGCCGCCCGGCGGTTAATCTGCTGAACTTTGAACCCGGCGACACGAGTTCGATTCCCGCACATGGCCCACACCAGTGACGATTTTCTGAACTGGTCCTGGGCCTCGCCTAGGTCGACTCAGCCCCAAATGAGTACCTGGTGCAGTGTATAAACATCACCACAAGAGAGACAAAGACGGCCGTATGTGGTGCTTGCCACCCACCCGCTCGTGTGCCTTGCTTTCCTTTACAGGTGCTTGCTAACAGCACTTTACTCTATGGCCCATCAAGGCGATACGCGGGATCGTTGCCTTTGCGGTGTACGTGTCACATGACACCCTGACACCCAAGCAAACCAGGTGTTCCTTCTCAAGCAATCATCCAGGTTAAAATATTTCAATAAATCCTTCCCCCCCACCACTCCTCTCTCCCCACCCGCAAAGACTCACAGACACTCAGTTTGTGACATTAGACGTTTATTTTCTGACACTGTAATCCCCATTCGGTGCGCTCGTCGTTTGATGCGGAATCCCCTTTGGACCCAAATTCATGGGTTCTGCCCGCCGGCTACCTGCGTTAGCCGCGCGGGGCGTTATTGTTTGTTTATATCTGTTGGCAGTAGCAACAAAAATTCAACAAACAAAATCCAAAAAACACGAGAGAAAAATAGATACAAATTCCCATCCCGATTTCCGTCCGGGTGGGTGGGCGACGGCAGAACGGGCCAAAACACTCCGCGGCGGAGCAGCGCCCTCCGATTTGCTCGCGGGGAGATCGCGTTACGCGTGAACTCCGGTGCGACCCGCTTGGCGGTGCCGGGGCTTTGCGATGAAAGAGTCGCGCCGAATGTTTGTGTGCGCGCCGCGCTGCTCCGGAGGGCGTCGGGAGGAGCCCTCAAAGCGCCGGCGGCGCCGCCGCGCAGAGTTTCGCGGAGAGTCTGCGGGGATCTCCCGCCCCTGCCCGCCGTTCCCGCGTGCGGCAAAATAAATAACGACTTGTCGCGCGGTCCCGTCGAGATGTTTTATTTATTTCCGTGCACCTTTTTTTTTTCGGCCTTTTTCTGCTGTTGTTGTTGTTGTTGTTTTTCAAACGATATCGCCGAATTGCGAACGTAGCGTGGCGTTCAGTCCGACGTCCGTCGTCCGGAGACGTTTTCTTTCATTTCAACGCACGTAACAACACACCAGCCGGAACCGTCTGGGAAACGGGGCATTCATTCGGTCATCGTAATATATACGGTGCAGTGTCTGGCAAATGTTGGTGCCATCTACCCGAGTGGCTTCCTCCTACCCACCTCAGTACCATTGCGAACAAAATACCTTCGACGTTGAACGAATATGTGTGGCGCATTATAACTAATTATATAATCAGTCGTGCTCGATACACTGCTGGATGAAGGCCTCCCTCAAGCTTCCACCATCCTTCGCGATCGCGCGGTGTAATGATCCACCCGGCACTTTCGCACGAGCTGATTCCATCGCTCCATCTCCGAGGTGGCCACTGCTCTCAGACCCGTTCCATCCCTGGTCTGCCACTCCGCCAATATTCTTGACCTTTGACCGTTGTACCTCCCAACCGTGACATGTCCTGCCCACGTCCACGTTTCTCAACAGATTGAATTGTATCAGAAACCTGAGTTTGTTCTCCAATCCACGTGTACTTTTCTCTGTCTCTTTAACCTCTCTATTTGTGTGCCTGAACCATCGCCTGTTATATATTTTCCTTTTAAGGCCATCCACCGCAGTGGTACCGACGAGAAAGTATTGAATCTTTTGTCCTGTTATCTGTGCCTCTGCACCACTGCCAACGCAGTCTCACCAAATAACACGTGCGCTTCTTGCTGCCTCCCAGTGCAATTCCAGGCGTGCGCTGGGACATTAATGTTTGCGATATACCGACATATTTACAGAGCTTCACCGCGGCCGTCGGAGAGTCAAAATAGTGGAGAAATGCCATGGCCCGAAATACATGTTTGGAAGTGCTGTGCTTGGTCAGATGAAGTCCGTGGTCTCTGGCAATATTGTTTGTAAAAATACTCACTCTAATTCAGTGACATGCCCGCAAAACACGCAGTAAAAATAATACACTGCCTGCCAGTGGCATGCGCATGTGTCCACAAATCCTTCCCTGCTTCTATAGGGGCCCCTCCAAAGTTATGCTTGTCTAACTATCTGTGCCTCAGCATCTCTCTCTCTTTGTGTCACTCCCCATGTCCATCAGTGTCGCTATCTCCGCGTGTCTCTGTCACTGGCTGAGTCCGCCTTCGTGCATAGCCGTGCGTCTTTCTCCTTTTCTCTCTGTTTGTCAAATAGGCCTCATCCATCAGTAGCTTGGCCAACGGCTGTGCACAGGGTTCAATTTCCTACTTGATATCTGGTGGTGGGCCGCGATTTATTCCAGGGCGTAAAACTTCGGTGCCAGCGCCGAGCAAGCTTCCCAGACGCAGGTTCCGAGCACGGAAAGCTCGTCGCGCGTAATCCGAGCCACGCCGCCGGACACGGTTTTCGTAGGCCCACCGTGGCGCGGTATTTTCCACTTAATTTCCAGGCCTCCTTGAAGTGCGTTCTCTCTCGCGCGTGCGCGGCTTAAGAGGACGTCCTTTTGCTCTAGTGCCGCCGCGCCGCGCCTAGTGCCACTGGACATGCCTGGGCATCTCGCCCTGCCGAGCGGATGAATAAGTAACGCATGCCGCCGGATCATTACATGGGCCCCCCATGCAATAGAGCGCGGCCAGTCACCACGCGGCACTTGAAAGTGGAGTCCTCTTTAGGGACAAATCCAATGAAGTGCGGTTTCACAGTTTATTTTTTTGCTAACGGAAAGACTCGCCTTTATAAATTCTGTGTTCGCTGCTGTTACTGCTGCGAGCAGTAGGCTTATTTTTCATCTGAGTGTTTACTGCTATGAATTTTTCCATAATGATAGCACTAATGCTACCGCAGGTAATAATAGTTATTTATTCTTTTCAGACCTTTGTTCATCCATTGTTGAGTAAAGCTCCCTCGCCATATCGTTTACCGGGGTTATGTAAGCATACTTCACCGTGATGGGCATCCCAGACTAGTAATTGCCTATCGGTGCAAATGATAATGACCGAAGTGACATTGCTATTTACTTGTACCCCTTGCTGCTCGCTGCAACCAGTCAGTCTTATTGTGACCAAACCCATCTCGAAGCTTCACGTTTTTTCTTATACACACTATTAACCCACAAAGTGTGGGGGGGGGCGGAGGGCGGGGGTGGTAACTCTTCAAAAGTCGCTTAATCAGAACAAAAACACAAAGAAGCCAGAGAGCCATGAATGGCATGAAGCCGGGGACGGACTAATTACGGAACATGGCGTTTGTGTTGGGGATTTTGTTCGACTGAGGATCCCCTTTGGAGGTTGGTCTCGGGTCAGGCCCGAATACCGTTTGTTATCCAATTAGATTTGCCGTTGATGTGGGATTAGGGTCTGGTTGGAGTGTGAAGGTCGAGGGTTAATCTGCCGCGCCCGATTTGTGGCAGGCATCGGCCGAAGCCGGCAGCGGTGCGGGCGCCTGCTTTTTGTGCCCGTCGCGATCCGGTTCGAGAATCGATTCCTCTTTTCAAGTTTAACACGAAGGCTTTCGTGATCAATGTTATCCATAGTCTAGCTCTTTTTATGAATTAGGTCACGTAAAAATGTGTCAGTGTCGTAAACCCGCCTACACCCGACACAGCCAATCAGTAAAGGGTTGCCACGTGAACACAAACGTGCCAATTCGTTACTACTTCAGCACATCGGTGTGTTGGAGAGCGAGCCCACAACATTCGAGTTTCGGCGAGTAGCTATCCGTAGTTATACGGCTGTGTTGTTTGGCGTTACGAGCAGATATTTTTTCTCCCACGTGCTGAGAGCTTCTTTAGTCACTTCGGTTCCTGAACAAGGCTCGCGGCTCGCAGCACGTGCGTCAAAACGTCATATGTCAGATGTTTTGTTAGATTTTTATTTTTTACAGCAGAAAATACCCGGCGAGCTCACAAGCTCTGGATGTGGGATTGCTTTCGTGTTGATCAGTAGTCAACGCAACCAGAAAATATAACCGCGAAAACCTGTATGGTGGTACTGCCATGGATGGTCAGAGATCTAGTTAGGTACATAGGTGTGTTAGTGTTGTGTTGCCGGTTTAAAGGGCTGCTATCCAGGTTGACCAGGGTTGGCCGGTTACCTTCCAATGGTGGGGGTATTGTATTAAAATTACACGTTCGGTTTCGCTGCCTGACAATATCCTGCTTTAGTCGGAGAGTCTGCGGATCGTTATTTATCCGGAAATTCCCCCCCAGACCTATTCACCAAGGGAGACCTTAAGAGGAGTGCTAGACTCTGGGTGACATAGCTCTGGGCTTCATTGGAGCATGCAAACCTCTCCACCACGATAAGCTTACGATCTATGGGGGGTGAGCGTGGGTCAAGTGAGATATTTTTTGTGCACCGTATACGAACTGAAAATAGTAATCGATTCTTAAGCGTAAGTTGTGAGTGGCTGCTTTTTTTTCTTTGCTGTTGCGTGTGTCTTTGTCTTTGTTCTTGTGCTTCATTGTTGATTTCTTGATTTGGATTGGCGTTATTTCCCCTTTGTGTCTGTCTCTCTGTCTTCCTGTCTCTTTGTCCCTATGTCTCCCCCTCCCTCCCTGTCTCCCTCCGTGTTTGTCTGTAAGGAAGTGACGGCCATCTTAGGGGACGCTGGCAGATTTTTGCCGCTCTTAAGATTGCCAGTTTCACGACCTTTCAGTGTATTCGAAACAGCCTTAATCATTTAAAAAATGTTGTTCCTTTGTTTTTTTATTTTTTTTCATTGTTGACATGCCGTTTCTTCGAGGCCCTTGTGCAGTGCTTTGTGACCCTCGGGTGAAAGGCGCTATATAAAACGCTATTATTATTATTATCTATTAGGATTAGAGTTGCCTTGCATCCTGGTTTTCCCAGGATCGTCGTCTTGTTGAGGTAGCTGCTGTCCAGGGAATCTGC